>CM037851.1:208254127-208854127 GCA_021234595.1 Delia radicum
TTTGCGATTGCAGACTTTTCTTTTGGTAAACCAATTGACTTACAAACGTAAATTAAAAACTGTACAAATAGCTTAACCTAAGTTAACATATATCACGAATTCCGCGAAAAGGTCATCCGCACATGTAAAAATCAAAGTACTAGATGAAGAAAATTAAAACATACTCAATATATTCACTCGACTCCTAGAGACATAATTTGAGTTGATTTTTTCAGAATAACGGTAGTTTTGCTACCTTTCCTTTGTTTTTGCTTGGTGAGTATATTTTGTACAACATTTTTAGTTTTATCTCTACATTTGTAGTGCGCGTACGTCAATTTTGTGCAAGTTGTAGAAAGCATTATATTAACTGACAAATTAATTAATTAATTGTTAACAGTTATCAGCTACATTTGGTGGTAAGTAATCTAAAATAGGGCAGAAAACTTAAATTGTTTTGTACCTAGTTTTGTGTAGCATGTACGTTACCAAAAGTCTTTAAGTTTCAACAATGCCTTAATGAAAAAAAATTATTTGCTTACAAATAAAGTTATTTGTAGATTTTGAGTCAATAAGCTATCCTCAAGTGTTTTTATTTAATTTTTTTTTTAAAGAGATAATATTAGTTTCGTACATGCTACATATTTATGTATGCAATAACTTAATGCCAATATGAAAACAGCATTTTTTTCATGATTTTATTTTAAACTTCAGAAAATGGTAAGGGGGAAAGAAGATATGAGACGATGTCGACAGAAGTTGCGAGAAAATGACTCAAAATGGAAGGAACATAAGGAAAAGGAACGTGAGAGAATGCAAAAGTACAGACAAAAACTGAAAAAATGAACTCAGAAAACCGAGTAAAAAAAGTGACAACTGTGGAACAAAAGAAGAAGAAAACTGAGAGAATGCGTCATATCGAGCTACCATAAAATATAAAATCGAACATCCAGAAGCAAATGGACTACCGTATAAAACAAAACAATCGCTTTTAAGGCAGTGAGTCGCGTGCGAAAAAGTTTTGCCAGAGAGTATTGACAGAAAACGAATTGTATTGAAACAGCTGTTTAAGGAATTTATCCGGAAATCGCGTCACAGATAAGTAATAAGAAAACAAAATAAAAAACTGTTACAAGAAAGTCCAAGCTGAAAAAGGTTTACAATGCTAAAGTGGTTAATTTCTACCAGCGAGATGATGTTTCTTATCAAACACCAGGCGTATCTGATGTAAAGTCCGTCAAAACTGATAAGAATAAAGTTTTAATGCAGAAGCGGTACATGATAATGACCTTGAGAGAGGCTTACGAAATTTATAGTAACGAAACCCAAATAAGCGAAAGAGTGGGAAAAACCAAATTCTTTGAATTACGGCCCCCGAAATATAATGGTTGTTGCCGACACACACCGCACAATGTGTGTGTATGCCAGCTACATGCTAACTTTGTTAATTTGTGTTCAGCACTTAAAATATTTTATGGGTTTCCATCACCATACAAGTCTGTTTTAAACGAGCTTTGCTGTGATATGGCAAGTGAAAGTTGTATGATGGGCGAATGCGTTAACTGCGAGACGGATATCAAAGATGTATTGCCATTTCTAACTGACTATAACATAAACATATACTGGAAACAATGGGGAAATCTCAGCAAAATGGAAGAATTGAAGAGATTAAATACAATGCATCTGTTGCTAGAGCAGTCCAAGAATTACAAGCCCAACTGCCGAAGTTCAAAAAACATTTTTATATCAATAACATTCAGTCAGCACATTTTATAAAATTAAAGCAGAATCTAAATGAGGATGAAGTGGTAATTCAAATTGATTTCGCAGAAAATTTTGCACTATTTTTCCAAGATGAAGTACAGGCTGCCCATTTTCATACGAACAAGTCACGGTGTTTACTGCATGTATTTGGGCCAAAAATAAATAAATTCAGTCGATTGCTATTATAAGCAATGACTTAAGTCATGATAAGTATTGTGTTTGGAACTTCCTGAAAACAATTTTGGACTACCTTAAAGCAGATATCGACGCATTTAAAAAGTGCCATATTTTTTCCGATGGATGTGCCTCGCAATTTAAAAATAAATTCATACTGTCAAGCTTGATTATGATGGAGTCTATATATGACATGAAAATAACTTGGTCATTTTTTGATACATCACATGGAAAGGGCGCTGTTGATGGCATAGGAGGAACCGTAAAAAGGACAGTTTGGACGCAAATAAAATCTCGTCAAAAAACGATAAGAACGCAGAAGATTTTGCGAATTGTGCAACAGAAAAATTAAATAATGTTAAAATATTTTTTAATAATAAAGAAACTATAATTGAAACTCGCAATCTGTTAAGTCCAATATGGGAGCATACTCATCTACCCAAAATCCCCAATCTACAATTGCAGCACTTTTTGGAAGTTTCCCACAATCGCATACTCTCTCTCGCTATACCTACAAAATCAAATAAATGTACAACAACCGAATACATAAATTACAGACATAACAATTAACACTTAACTTAATTTTTTGTTAGTTTTTTTTTATATGTATGTATTTCTGTTTCTAAATAAAATGAATTCAATAATTTTGTTACATAACATCAAATACTGTTTTATTTTATTAAAATAAAAATAAAATCAAGACATGTTTTTGACCGTTTTGTGTAGTCGTCTAACAGTGTGTAGTTGTACGTTACAAGTGCTACATGTACGTTACATTGCAATCTATTAAAAAAATCTCGTTACATTGAGTTTTTTCTAGATGAAATCACCTAAAACCCAGTACAGAATAGTCTCCTGTAATTACGAAAAACAAAAAGTTTGTATATGAAACCGATTCGCAGAAATTTTAAATAGAAGTAAACATAACATATTTTGGGGGAAATTTTGTGGCATGTACGTTACGCATATTTTGCAGATAATCTTCTATGATAAAAATGTGAATGATAAAACTTTTATACATTTCAAATGATCACTTGCTTTGACATTTAAAAACTGTAAATAAGTTTTTGAAAAAATTATTTTACTAGGAATAACATCAAAATAATTCGCACGCTGTAGTCGTACGTTACATGGAATTCGTGATATAGTTAAATACTGGTGTTAATGAAAAGTTGAATAACTTTTACAATTTTTATCCGATTTGAAAAATGAAAACCATGTTTAGTTAAGAACTAAATTTTCTTTATATGTTGGTATAAATTTTTATAAGCTTTCATATTAAAATATGCAATGAAAACCTACTAAATCAAAAAAGTTTATAATTTTCGTTTTTTTTTGTAGATATTCTTAACATAAACAATACTTATTACTTACAAATGTATCAAAAACTGCACATAATTTTAAAGCGTAATCAGTTGTTTTTCCAAACCCGTTAAAAAAATTTAAATCGGACCAAAACTGACTGAGTTACAGGTCGATAAGTTGACGAACATCACTGAAAACGGTTTTTTAGAATAACTTCTGAATTTGAGGGTGTTTATGAAATTTTTTGACACAATTTGTAATGTACTCAACAAGACCTATAACCCACGCTAGTACGTTTTCCAAGTTTTTTTTTTTCACTGTAGCGCCGTGTAATAGATTGAACGCTATACTAGTAGGCACAGTGGGGGAAAATGTTACTTTTTTTTTGAGCAAATTTGTCTACAACCCAACAGTTTGAAACGAATTTGTAAAGAATAAAATTTGAAAAATAATCGAATAAATTTCAGATTGATTCTTCTTAATAAGTCTTCAAAAAAATCAGCGAAATTAACCTAATATTTGTAATAAATTTCATAGACTTGGGCGATTTCAATTACGATTAAATTACTTATAATTATTAATTGTTTTTTTTTTCAATTACAATTACAAGTAATTGTATTGAATGAAGGAATGAAGGACTAAAAAAAATATCAATTACTTGTGATTGTCATATAAAAAATTCCATTACAATTACATGTAATTGTAATTGGCAGAAATGCAATTACTGATCACATGTAATTGTAATTGAAATTTTGAATTGCAATTAATGTAAGTTGTAATTGTAATTAAAGTAAAATAATTGAACAAATATGTAATTAATTATATTTTTTAAAGCATTAAGAGGTAACTTAGGTGGCGATCGAAAAAAACGGAATATACATATACGGAAAATGATGAAAATAAAGATGAAAATATAGAATTTTGATAATCTGCTAAAAAAAATTAATCTGCAGAAACATTATCCCTGTGGTATTCAAACTATCAACTTAATAGCAACTACTGACTTCAACACTGCTATTATACAATATATGATGCGGACATTCATAAAACTTCACTTGTAGGTATGTATATATTAGGGCGGGTCGATTTAAAAATCGCTCAACGTTTCAAGGAAAATCGTAATCTACACACAGAGAAATAAAGTGCCAACCGAATTAAAAAGTGTATTTTAATGGTAACAACTTATAAATTCAGTTAGTAAAAAGATCTTTACATTACATTTCTGAATATTTTTGGTGCTGCAACTAAAATTCAGTTGAATTAACCGAACTTCGTTGTGAGAACTAATGTTAAGTTGTGCCAAGCTACTCAAATTCTTAATAATCGAATTGAGTCTTAGTAACCGAATTTCGGTTGGCAAATAGCTAAATTTTTTCTGTGTGTGTAGGGATCAAAATAAGAAACTTTGCCGAAGGAACCATACCTCTAAAACGAATTCTGATGTCCCGTCTTTTGACCCGTAGGGTGAAATTTTGAAAAAATCCCACTTTGACCCATTTAGAGTGCCCCAATCGAATCCAACCCAATCGAATATATTTATACTCTATTTCTTCCGGAGAAGAAATAGAGACCCTAACCTTGGAAAGACTCCTCCTACTTTCTGAAATATCTCTATCCCGAGATTTGTACAATCTCGGCTAAAAAGGCCCTCTTTTAACTTTAATTTTAACCAATAGAATGATGATTTATGCATTAATCTGCTAGCGCGTCTCCCGGAGAAGAAGTATCTCCCATAATCTTGGAGAGATTCCTCCTACTTTCTGAAATATCAAAGTGGGCTTTTTCAAAATTTGACCTCACGGGTCAAAGTCGGGACATCAGAATTCGTTTTAGAGGTATGGTTCCTTCGGCAAAGTTTCTTATTTTGATCCCTAGAATACGATTTTCCTTGAACGTTGAGCGATTTTTTTGCCTCCATACAAATCGACCCGGCCTAGTATATATACAAGGTGGCGCAAAAATAACCTTCCGATGTTTTTTGGCTGTAATTCTTGTGGATTATTTTTATTTGGTATTTTAATTTTTTTACATCAAGTCGAGAATATGATGTCATGTAAATGGCCGCCGCCACAGTTGATTGTCATTTGAGCCCTTTTTATGGCATTTTCCATCACTTTGGCCAAAACTTCCGGCGATAGGTCCTCACATTCTTGACGGATATTGTCTTTAAGAGCTGCAAGAGCCTGAGGCTTGTTGACATAAACCCGCGATTTCAAAAAGCCCCACAAAAAGAAGTCTGGAGCGGGTCAAATCAGACGATCTTGCTGGCCAGTGCAAATCGCCAAAACGGGAGATTAGGCGCCCGGGAAATGCATCCTTCAGCATATCGGTTTGTGGCACGTGCAGTGTGTGCCGTTGCACCGTCCTGTTGGAACCAACATGTTTCCAATCCCAATTCATCAAGTTGCGGCAAAAAAGAACTCGTTGACCATTGCTCTGTAGCGCTCACCATTCACAGTAACCGTTTGGCCCGCGACGTCTTCGAAGAAAAAAGGTCCGATGACTCCTCCAGCGAAAACAGCACACCATACAGTGACTTTGAGAGGGTGTAATGGCTCTTCCTGGGTTACACGCGGATTTTCAGAGCCCCAGAAGCGTAAATTTTGCTTATTTACGTACCCGCTAAGATGGAAATGGGCATAATCACTCATGATTATTTTTGATGAAAAATCATCTTCCTCTTGGTGGTGATTAAGGATGGCTTGAGCGTATGTTACACGCGATTGGCGGTCAGCAGCTAACAGCTGATGCACCGTCTGGACTTTGTACGGAAATATCTTCAAATCTTGTACCAAAATTCGCTGTAAAGACCGTCGACTGATACCCATTTGCGTGGCACGTCGTCTGGCCGATGTCGACGGCGCTTCCATGACATCCTCGGCTACAGCAGCAATATTCTCTGCAGAACGGCTACTCCGGGGTCTGCCACGCCTGGCAGGATCTCGTGTTGTGCCAGTCTCTTCAAGGCGAGTGGCCTAAACGTCGCAGTGTTTCACCAGTAGGCGTTGGACGGCCAGGAAATCTGCGACGAAATTGGTCAAATAACCGACCGATTATTGGTCAAATAAATAGTCACCAATATTCCGCGTTCTGGAGCAATGTAGCGTAACATTGTTTATTAACGTGTATTTCGCATGTGTTTACTACACAAATGTCAAAACAGAACTGATATTAGGGGCCAATCGCAAAATTTATAGCATTTTCTGATAGGAGGATTACTTTTGCGCCACCTTGTATAATTTGACACAATTTCATTCAGTGAAAATAAATTTGTTAAATTGAATACAGGGGCTAAATATTATGGTCTGAATATTAAAAGCCCAATTTAAATTTAACAATCAAACATTTTTATGTCAAAATCAAGTTTTTGGAGTTTGATATTTAAAATTGTGATGTTCATCTAAGATATTTTCAATGAACATTTTCGAGTTCATATTACAATTTTGACGAATTTGTTATATAAAAAAGTTTTCTTTATGCAATTAATTTGAAATGCATATAAATTTGATGAGTTTTGTTAACAAAAATATTATCTAACGAAATTTTATAATTATACAAAAGTATAATTATATATAAATTTATAATAAAATATAAATTTATAACTAAATTATAAAAGTATACAAAAAGTGCAAAAACTGACATGTCCTTACATGATCAGAATAGTTGTTATGTCTTTCGTTTTGATCTTATTCACCTCCCTCCCATTCATTACACTATTCACTTTTGTCTGTCAGCTCCCCTAAATTTTTTCTTATTTAGTTTGAATTTTGTACTCGACTGAGTCGGAAGCTTTAACACGTCTCTCGTCCGTAACCATTATAGAAAATAGTGAAGTGTTTAATTGTTTAAAAAAATGTTTATCAAAGTAAATAAAATGTGAAATTTAAAGTAAAGTTATTGAAAAATCAATAAAAATATATTAATTACTAGAAAAAATAATAAGGAATATATAATTAAAGTAAATTGTAAAGTAAAAGTGTTGGTTAATTTTAAAGATTTCTTTTCTTTTAATTTCTTTGCTTTGGCAATGCCAATAAGAAATATGACGTTTGTTATTTCTCTTTTTTTGCATTTAATCAAAGTGAAAAGAGAATGAGTGTAGCTTAAAATTGATCCAGTAATAAAGATTCTCATAAAAAATGTAGTTGTATCAAAGTGTTGTTGTTTTGTCAATTTTTGCTTTATTCCTTGTTTTTATGTATATTCTGCACTTGTTATAAATATCATTGATGCCTATATTTCTCTTAATGGAAATACTACTCTATTGAGAAAGATTTGTAATTGTAATAAAGAAATAATAATCAGGTTTCGAAACAAGTATTACGAAATCGTATTTAATAATAAAGTCATTTTGCAATATAATATATTAATTATTTAATAATCGGTAATCGGTTCGTGCGTTTAAAAATATTAAATTTTATATACAAAATTTGCATAATTACATACATGAAAAAGATATATAAAAAGGTGAGTAAATATTACTATTTATCAGGTCTACGATAAGGTCTGAATCACTTTGGCCAGGGCGGTTCTAGGGGGTGGATGTGGGTGTTTTTGGGACAGTCCTTCGTTGTATGGGCGAAAAATAAAATGATATTTTGACTGTATCCCCGCCTTAAAATATTTGTTAAGGTGTCAAAATACTCCACGCAAAAAATTAGAGTTCTAGCATAACGGGAAGATGTCCCGCATCGCCCTTAAAAATCGGGTCTCTTGGAAAAATGGTCATAATTTAAAAAAAATTCAAATATTTTTTTCTTCAAAATTAAAAAATATAAAATAATTTTTGTGTTGGGTTTAATCATAACTACTCAGATAAAAATATTACTTTCCCAGAAAATCGCTAACTTACCCTAACTTTGTGTCAAAAAAATTAATAAATATTTTGGGGGTACCTCAAAGTGACTTTTTTGCATTTTTGAAAATTTTATTCAACAAAAATCAAAAACCTAGTGTTTGCTGTCAAGTATTTTATTAAACACATCTCAAGTATTAAATAAGCCAAGTACTGGGGATATCCGTTGGCAATTTTTTTTTTTATTTTTATACGCTTTTACTTTAAAACTAGGTTTTAATAATATTTCGTCAATATTATTGTATATGCTCTTTTATATGAATGTAATAACTTTATTATAAAATAGTATTTTTTCTGTTGATAGTTAACCAATGTTAGCCTGGGGTCAAATATGACCCACGTAAGAAAAATGCAGCTTTGTGGCAAATTTTTTTTATTTTTTTTTTGTTTATTATATTTATTAGATAATCTAGCACAACAAGATGTAAATCTTATAAATTATAGTGCTAGTGAGTATAAAAAACATTACACATATTAAATAAAATTAAAAAACAAAGTTAAAATTAATATTTAAGATACAAAGATAAAAATACAAAATTAAAAGTAACAACTGTTTAAAATAAGGAAGGCATCAAAGGTTAGACAAATAACTGGCAAATTGAATATTTAACCAAAGTATATTTTAAGCTCATTTTTAAATTTTTTTGCGTTGTTTATGACTTGAATTCGATTAGGACGAAGGTTCCAAAGACTAGTGGTGTAAATGAAAAATTGGCGTTGTGATAATAGGCTTTTAAATTTTTTTCTGGATAATATTATTCCCACGATTTGATCTAGCAAATTGTATTCTGCTGTATAGGTAGACAGGTTGCATTGACGTGATTATTTTATGGAATAAAATAAGACTCCTAAATTTAAGAAGGTTTTCAAAACTCATCTTATTAATTTGATATGAAAATCTTGATATAGATTCACGGCGCCCTTGTTGAAGACATATCTTGCAATATTGTTGTAAGCAACTTTAAGTTTTCCAAAGTCCGCAGTTTAATTAATTTTAAAATGTAAATAAATTACAATTAGAAACATAAACAAAAATTAATTTTATGTCATCTTTATGAACTTTGACTCTTTAAAATACGAGGTAACCCCATGAAAACACAGTTTAACTATGAACACGAAAAATTATACTATATAATAAAGTTATTACAATTATATAAAATAGCATACACAATAACATTGATAAAATATTACAAAAATCTTGTTAAAAAAAGTCTATACAAATTTAAAAAAACGTTGAAATCCGCTAGAATAAAAATGCTCTAACAAAAATTTTTGCCAACGGATATCCGTAATACTTATGTTATTTAATATTTGGGAGGTGTTTTAATAAAACATTTGATAGCAAAAACTAGTTTTAGGTTTCTGTTGAATAAAATTTTCAAAAATGTAAATAAGTAACTTTTAGGTACACCCCAAATATATGTGCATTTTTTTTGACTCCAAGTTAGAATAAGTTAGCGATTTTCTGGGAAAGGAAAATTTTTTATCTGAGTAGTTGTTATTGAACCCAACACAAAAATTATATTACATTTTTAAATTTAGACAAAAATTTTTTTTTTTTTTATGTTTGGTAAATTTTTCCAAGGAGGCCTGATATTCAAGGCGATGCGGGACACATTCCCGTTATACTAGCACTCTAATTTTTTGCATGGTGAATTTTGTATCCAAACAAATATTTTAAGAGAAGGGCAGCCCCAAAAATCGCAAGTTGAAAAATAAGGACCACCCTAGGGTGATATACCTCAAACCCACCCCTATATATAAGCGTAAAAAAAAAAATAGAATTCGATACCAAATACACTTAGAATATTATTTAGGAAAAGACCACTGCAAATGTAGTTAAAAGCAAATGAAATTTAACTTAAAGAAAGGACGACTTATATTTCAGTAAATTCAACTAACATTATCATTTCAGTAAAAAATAAACACACATTTATTTTTTTTTATTTTTTTAAATAACAAAAACGACTGTAAAAAATTAATGTAAAATCATAAAACAGTCATTTGATGTGGTTTGTTTTTTTTTAAATGAACCACAAGGTTAGTAAAAAATTTAATTTGTTCCACAAATGACAACTGCATATTTTTAAAGCAGAAGTTCCCTGAGTGTGGTTTTTTAGATTATATTTTTTAATAAAAAACAGTAATAAAGGAATTTTATGAACTTTTATGTGAATTTCTTATGAACTTACGAGCTTAAAAGCCCGATAGTTCGTTACCGGTGGTCTTATATATATCGGAATATATTATAATGGACAATGAATTATGTTTCAAGTAATTTGTTTCAACAAATTAGTTTATCCGTTTTAAGTGAATGTTTTTGCGATTTCACGTTCCAGATTTCTGCCTTAATGGAATATCATAGGTCAGTGAAGCAGTGGATTTTTATCCACCTCAGTCTCTCTCAATCTGCCCTCTTTTTAGTTGTTCGTACATATCTTCGCAGCGAGCAAATGAAAACATGTTGCAGAAGTTTAATTTTATTTTTTTTATTATGTTTTTGAATAACAATTTAATAAATGTTTATTTAAGCAAGATAAAATTAAAATTCATTCAATTTTAATAGAAAATAACAAAATATAAGCAAAATACAACTGAGTGTTTTAAGCAACAATTTTGTATCAACATATTGCACATTTTTTTTAGTGTAAACATTTTTTTTAATAACTTCGCCCGAGTTCAGCTGTTAAGCATAAAAACGCTGTGTACGGTGGCTTCTCTATTTGTAAATACTCTTTGATTAAAGGAGAAATTGCTTTCTTTTAAAGCCCATTTATACCAGATTTTATAAAAAGCACAAAAGATATATATTTAATAACTTAACCCATAACTAAAAAAATTATTTTGAATTTAGACTTTTTGACTCAATCGTTTTTGCAGGTCCTCTTTTTGTCCCTTAATGTAAACATTTTGTAACGCCCAGCGGATGCCTTCACATTCAGCATAAACAACGGTTTATGCTGTGTGCACTGACAGAACACATTTTAAGATAATGACTTTAGTGGCTTTTGGTAGCAGACATTTTCACAAATAAGACCGAATTTTACACCGTTCTTTTTAAAAGTTACAAAATATAACCTATCAGTGAAGTACCCCATAGGAAAGTGCACAAATAATTCAAATTTTGATTTCTTACTAAAAGGGTATAGACATTAGAGTGGAGCGATGAAAAAAAAATCGGGATTTGACTACGACGATGGGCGGGATCGGTTGAAATATATATCAAAAGATTACGTCTGAAATTTTAGACAGATCGCACTTCATCTTGAGGGTTCCCGAGCCTGTAAAAATTTAATTATTTAAAAAAAATATAGCTTACTGAAAAAACATTAAAAACATTCAAAATTTTAAATTAAATTAATTTATGAAAATGAATTTATTCAAGTTCAAGGCCATACTCTATATTTCTTTATTAGGATATTGTCAACAAATAATCTATAGAGTTTTTTGTTTTCAATTTATTAATTGACTACCTTCAAGAATTTGTTGATGGTTCCATTTCGGGGATTTTCTAGGTCTCCATCATCAGAACAAGTTTAGAAAGCAGTGGCTACCTCATTCACAAACTCAAACACTTATATATCCCATTTGTTAAAACAAATGAGAATATAAACGAAAAATGTATATATTATCTCTGTCAAAGACAGAGTGTATACAAAATCAAATGTTTTCAATTTTTTAATTGTTAGGGGAAATTTTATTTTCATTCTCAACTTAATTCTCATTTGTTTTAATCAGAAACCTCAAAGTTGCATGCTATGGTGTTGGGTCATATCCGAAAGAACACATATTGGAAGCTTGAGCTTCCTATCCCAAGTGGTTTGGTCATGCCGCCAAGTGTGGGGGGGGGAGGGACTTCTCCTCTTATTGCGCTGAAGTATGATCCATTGCAAGGATGATGAAGAACTAGGATGCACAGAACTGTGCGCGACGCGCACCTGATCGTGCCATCGCACCAACACCCCATCGTGCCATCGCGCACAAATGCAGTTATTTAGACGGACAAATTTTAAGACTGTGGTTCTATTCACCCACTATTAATATAATTTATTTATTTTTTACCAATGATGCAATCCATTTTATACATTTCCTGAAATTTTAACTATTCACTTACGATTTTTTGGATATATCAGGATTCTAACGTAAAAAACGTTAACATTTTTAAAAACTTTTTTTTCCCTCTTTTTTTCTTTCCTTTTTTCTTAGCGGAAATCTCCTATACCCCCTGGATCCATTCCCGCTTGTCAGATTTATACAAACATTTTCTTTTTATAGTCCTTTTAAGTTGACATCAATTTAAAAATGACCTTGAACCGTTAAAGACATTATTTTCATATAACGTATTTTATTGAAATATTTCTGATTACTTTTTTCACTCAAAAGCATGTACAGTAGAACGGCGTTTTTTTTTTTTTGAACTTTCGATTTTTATCAATTATTGTTATGATTATTGTTGCCCTAGGTCTAGAAAGTGGAGCGAATTTCAAAAAATTCGGAAATCTTTAACCCGTGGCGCATGGCGACCAAAATTTTGGAATTTTGAAAAATTTTCTTAAACTGCTTTAACAAAATTATGTCTTGCGACACATTATTTTTTTATTTTGGCGTGCTGAACACGACCCTTTTTTTTTATTTTTTGGACCATATTAAATATTGCGATTTAATTTTCTCTAAAAAATGGTGTATTTTTATCCCACATTTTAGAAATTTCTTAAAGATTATAATGGATTTTTTTTAAAGCAATTAAGAAAATGTGCTCAAAAAAGGAAATCTTTGGTCTCAGGTTGTAGGTCACAGGTTCGCAAGTCATAGCTGGTAGACCCAGAGCTTTAATAATTACAACAATAATTTATAAAAATCGAAATTTGAAAAAAATGCCGCTCTAGAATTTAATTTAAAAATATGACAATATTCCAATATTTCTGTGTTTTCAAGATATTTTCTAGTACATTTCCGAGATACTCTTTAATCAATGTAGACCTAATTATACTCAAATGAAAGGCTGCTTTGTCACATTTTGTACAGAAAAAATAAAAAAATTTAATATACTTTTTAAAAAATTTCTAGAATGAGGGAAAAAGACTCCCTTTTTATTGTAACTTAAATCGCAACATCTCAAAAACCGTTGGTCCGATTTTAAAGATTGAAAAACATTTGCGTTCAGCATGCCAAAGTAAAAATATGGTATGTCGCAGGACATATTTTTATTAACGTAGTTTAAGAAAAATTTTCAAAAATCGAAAACTTTGGTAGTGGCGCGCCATGCGTTAAAACTATCCGATTTTTCTGAAATTCGCACCACACTACTTTTAGACCTAGTGCTGCAATAATCTGAACAATAAATGGAAACTAAAAAAAAAAATGTTGTTCATCATACAAAAAAAATGCCGCTCTAATGTACATTCATTCTGACAATATTTAATTAATAGTTCATGAAATCAGGCACGTTGGTAGGGGGGGGGGGGGGGGAGGCAAGGGGGCAAGAGACAATGCAAACTAAAATTAAATATGTCTACACAGAAAAAACAAAAATTGAGTTTCAATTAAATTATTTGTTGATTCAATTAAAAGTCCTATTGAGGAAATTGTTGTAACATATAAAATAATTTGTAACTATTTAATTGATATTATTTTCAAATATAGTTTTATTCATATCTATTAAAAATTAAAATTTTTTAAAAAAAGAGGAAGAAACTAGTCTAGTCTCATTTAAAAATTAATAGTGTTTATAATTATTTTTAGAGAAAAACGTTTATTCTTCTTCTTAACCTCAACATTTCTTAATTAAATAACGTTTTTTATTTCAAACACATTTTTAGTAGATACTATTAAAGCATTAATTCAAATTTAAAAAAAAAAACCCCCAAAAATAGAGGAAAAACTTTCTGAAATTAAAAACAAATTGCCAAAATGTTAAAAAATCACCGAAATTGTAAAAAATATCGCCAAAATTTAAAAAAATTGACAAAATGAAAAAAAAACGCCAAAATTTTGAAAAACAATCGCCAAAATAAAAAAAAATCGAATTTTTTACTTTAATCGTTTTTTTAATTTTGGCGATTTTTTAAAATGTTCGCATTTTTTCTATGTTGTTATTATACGTTATAAAAACTGGAAATTTTGTTTATACCAAATTCATTTTTCAATTGAACCGTTAATACAAATTATTAAACATTTAATTGAAAGTGAGTTTGAAACGTTTAATTGAATTTTTTTGACAATAATTTTTCTGTGTATTTTGACATACTATTTTAAAACCGGATACCACTACGAACCAAACTTAAGTTTACGTGTGCCGTAGTGTGTCATTTCAAAAGGTGATACTTTACTTACAGTACAATATTTTCATTTTAATTTGGTTAGCTACGCACGCATCTGGTAAAATTATTTTCAGTATTTTTTTTTACGATATATATATTATGATATTTCATAATCCATTAAAGCGACTCGTATTCAGCCCACACAGACTATTTTTTTAATTTTTCGAAACAAATGTAATTCTCAAAGTTTGCTCGATATGAATCATGTGTTAGTTAACCTGTTTAAAAATTTTCACATTTTTTTTTTTTAGACTAAATGTAAACAAATTTCGGTAGGCGCTCCTTGAAATGCGCCATTTAAAAATTAAAAATTATAACGATGGTGTTTTTTTAGAGGCTTTTTATTTAAAAAATTGATTAAAAAAAATTGTAATTATTGACGAAAAAGTTAAAAATGAAGGGTAAACACACAAGAACGCTTGAGCATATGAAATCGTCCAAAATATAAATCAAAGTGAATTGGACATACATAATTTAGTTTAAATAAGACCTGGGCGATGTTAGGTATGTAAATTTTCCATTTGAATATTTTGTCTTTATAATTATTCCTTTCAGACTACAATCACACTAGTTTACTTAAACGCTTCCTTGGAAAATTTACGATTTTGTTAATGCAAGACATGGAGTATAGCCCTGATGCAAAAATTTGTTCACCAATATTTAAAATAATTCAAATATTTTGTGGGTTCACCACATAGTGTTAAATGGTTTTGAAAATGTGTGTTTTCTCGAGTATTTTAACGCTGTTTTTAAATAAGTCTTTAAAACATATTTTAAACATATTTTCTTACTTTAAAGATATTTTCATACAAAAATGTCTTAAATTTCAACGTCACTTTTAAACCCCAAGACATGGGATTGGGAAGCTAAAAAATACTTTTATCATATGTTTTTGCTCCTTTACCACCTATCCGAATTTTATTAAGTTCAAAGGGGACCCATCGGAAAAGCTTCATTGTAAGTCTTAGGCAATTTATATAGGATATTTGCCTTTTAATTGGTCTGCAAAATCTGAAACTTTTGAATTCACGAATAAAAAATTCTTAGTTTTTTGGCCGGTTATAAGTCTTTAATTTCCCGAGTTAAAACGTTTGCATAAAATAATACATTATTTTATATACAAGTATAAGTTTTTGTCTGCCAGTGCATTTAACACGCCATAATTATATAAACTCATATATAAAATTAATTTCGTTGAAAATTTTAAATATAATGTCATATATTGTTGCATCTTATCGCAGCTCGCTGAATATATAATTGTATATTGCATTTATAATACGCTTAAACTAATCCAATTAATATATATTATATATACCTAAGCATTGAAAAATACAAAATAATTTATTTTCAATTTATAACGAGCTTTCAACCTCCGTATATTTACAAAAATAAAGCAAACCCGAAGTTTTAGAAAAGATAGAGCCTATATAATAGGCAGAACTTTAACAAAAAACCTATTAATAATCAATTTTGCTCCATTCTTGTCTTCTTAGTAATCAACCACGTGGTTAGGTCTTTTCCTAACAAGCATCATGACGTTACTAAACTTTGAAGACCATATATTTCGATATTATATTATATTTAAAAAACTCAATTTAATTTTGAATCAAATTGTATATTACCCCAGGCAGAGCCACACTAGAAAATTTGTCAACCATATTTTGGATATAAATATGTATTCGATGAATACAATAGTACAATTAATACTATCATATCATATTTTGTATAATTTTATACACAAAATTTACCACAATCTTTGTCTTTTGAATTGATTATACAGAAAAGATTTAGGAACCCTAAAAAGAACTTGTTTCATTTTTATTTTATTATTCAATGTAAAAAGCTAAATTAAGTTTCAACGTTTTTCCGAGTTTGTTATTTAACGTTGTAAGTTACTAAATTCCATAAAATCTTCATTTTCATTATATCTTCATTTTCAAAAATTTTTTCTCAAACAACTTATTTTTTTACGTAATTTTAAGAGCATTTTTGAATACAATAAAATGTCCAAATGAAAAGGAATTTGCCACAATTTATTAAGTTATAAACTTTTTGCAAGTGGCTAAAGTCTAAAAGGATTAATAACGTTGAAGCATAACCCGTATTTGACAGTTATTATTTCTGCAAATATTTCAGATTTTAATGAAGTTTAAAATCAAAAACCGGATACAACTGTAGTAGCAATTCGGATATACATTTATACCGCTATGTGAAATCGGATTAAATTGCATCGCGCCATTATTCGGATGTAATTTAATTTGATATTACCAAATTAAAACTAAATTAATGCAAACTTATATAATTATATTTTTCCATTTCTATGATAAAACTGTATTAAGACTCAAATTCAATTTCGTATTATTATATAAAGCATCATATTATTTTTTTTTTTAATCGGGTTATTAGAAGTCGAAATTTTCTTGTATAGGTAAAGACAGCAATTGTATTAAAAACCAAATAAAATTTCACTTAAAGCAAGGACGACTAATATTTCATTAAATTCAACTAGCATTTTATTTTTACTGCTTTTACTGTTCAAAAAATTACTAACAATTGTAGTAAAAAATAAACAAACATTAATTTTTTTTATATTTTTAAATAACAAAAAACGACTGTAAAAACGACTGTAAAATAATAAAACAATCATTTGATGTGGTTTGCTTTTTAAGGTTAGTAAAAAATTAAATTTGTTCTACAAATGACTGACGTTTACATTAAAAATAAAAAAAAAACTGTATTACAACCCAAACAACTACAAATTTTTAAAGCAGAAGTTCCCTGAGTGTAGGGTTATAACTTCTGGACTTTTTTTTGTAATTATCAAATTTTAGCTACCCTAGCTGTATATGTAACGCAATTATATTTTGTCGAGGTTTTCGAAAAGGTTTCCGCATAATCCTTTTTTTTATTTAATTAAACTAAAAATTAATATTTAGCTAAAATTTTAACGTAATTAGACAATAAGGATGCATAGTATAGACATAGATATAGACATCAAAATTCGCAAATAACGAACACAATAAATAAAAAGTTATTTAAAATATGTGGTACAGTATTATTGGTCAACTAGTACAACTTTAATGTTAATAATATAGAAAAATGCATTTAAAGGAAATGCACTCTTGCGGGAGGTTTTTTTTTCAAAATGACCTGAGCAAGCGATTTCTATTATTAATACATTATTGTCCAAAAAGTTGAAACCCTATTGTGCACATATTATTGTAAGGTTCCAATAGTTGCAAAAAAAATACATATTCAAAATAAAAAATCTAAAAAGAAAATAGTAAACTTACTCAATAATAAAAATTAAAAAAAAAATTTTTAAAAGTTCCCCAAACTATTTTTACTTAATGGGAATACTATATCCAAATACATTATATAAAAAGTTGTCGCATAATTGTCGCATTTTTGCCGTAAACTAGTGTTTTTCCAAAATACTAGCATTTAACCCAATTTTAAACATATAATATAATTTTTTTATTTTTATATTTTTTATTTAATGATTAGAAAAAATAGAAGTTTTAAATAATAAAGATACTAAACAAAATTTGGTTTTGATAGAATCGTGCTAAACATTAAAGAGAAAATAACCCTTAGCTTCCCCTAAGTAGCTACCCCTTTTATATAAATATGGAATAACCCATTTTTAGGAAATTATTATTTTAAAAATCCCCATATATTAAAACAACCCCTTAAAAAATTCCCTATGTAGCAGAAATTTTATTGGGACATTTTTAAGGGTGTTTACAAATTTACCATTATTTACAGAAAACTTAACGAAGCATTTGGTAACCCCTAAAAAAAATACCCAATATTACTCTATTGCACAAGATATCCTTTGAGAGACTGTGAGAGTAACATTGAGATACAAAAAAAAAAAATGCAACAGGATGATTTTTACTCAGCATTTCTGTAAATTATAAGCTTTAAAGAAAACGAATTGTATGACATGGCTCTCTAACAATTTTATTGAGTATGAACTCGTTAGTGGGCAACAAACTTCGTAAATAAGGATACATATATATGTGTTTAGTGGGGAGTTTTGCAAAGAGTATAGTATGGTATTATGGAAAAATATTTAAAGAATCTGTTGAATCAACGAGTGGTTGTGGGGATTTTAAATTGCTTAAACATAATCAAACAAAGCTAAAACCCATATTTACCATATTATTTTATGGTTGATGTAGAGGAATTTTCTTTTTTTCAGTTAATGCGGACACTTGAAGGTGACTGGTTAATATTTGAGGGGAATTAGATATTTTCAAAGAAATTATGGTAATAATTTAAAAACGAGAAATGGAATATACTTGTTTTTTGAAGTGTTGGTAAATTTTTTCTTTAAAATTTATATTTTTAATAAAGTTGGGTTTTGTTAGTATTACATTATATTTATTATTTATATTTTTTATATTTTTTGGTTTGATGTTTGAGTTGCTAGGTTTGATGAGGATTTTTCCAAATAACGGTCAAGTTTGCTTGAAGTTGCAACTAAGTTTGTTTAACTCTGTTTGTTTTTGTTTTTAGTTTTTGTTATTTGTGTGCAGCTGACATATAAAACATCGTATGCATCTCTATATTCGAAAACGATTTGTTATTTCGAACATTTCAACGACCTCTTGAAGCAAACAACCAGCCTGCACCAGCACTTTTAACTTATCATCCTATTTAGGTTCATTCCCTATTTAAGTTAAATAAAATTCTTCATTCACAACATTGTGTTACGCTAGTAAAGAGCAACTGAAAATCGCGTTTTCTTTAAAAAACAAAAAAAAAAAAAAAAAATAATTACGCTAAAAAACAAAAATTTTTACGTTACATTAAACGAGAAAAAAAAAATAAATCGACAATTATTTAAAAAATTTAATTGTGAAATAAGTGAATTTTGAAAAAAATATTACAAATTATTAAAAATTGTTTAAATAATTTCCATAAAATTGTGTTTAAAATTTCCACAAAGTGTGTATTAAATTGAAAATTTGCTACAATTAAATATTATGTTGTTGATTGCGTTCGCCTATATGCCGGCGAAGTATAAAAAATTTTGTGCAGTTTTTTTAAGTTGTTCGTTTTCTGGCAAAGTTTTTCTTGGGCTAAATAATGATCTTAATATAACGAAACTATTTGCAAAAACAACTAAAAACCTTAATTACTTGAACGAGTTAAATATTTTAAGAAAAAGAAAAAAAATTACTTAAAACATTTTGTGCTGAATTCAGAATTTCATGTTTATTATATATATAACGTTTCGTTTAACCTAATTTAGAGCATACTTTTAGGCGAAAAAAACTTTATGTACAAAACTAGATATAGGGTATATATTGATGGTCATAAATTGATACTCCTAGAAGATAGTAAAATTCCAACTTGATTTTAAAATGACAATTGACTTTTCTATAATTTTGAAGTCATTTGACATTCTATTCTCAAGTGTTAATTCCATTGTCAGTTAGGATCTGTCAACATATGACCTTCGATAAAATATTTAGTACTCATTAAAAAACTTAGTTAAACTACAATACAGTTTTAATAAATTTTATACTAATAAATAAAGTTTTCAAATATTATAGTATAACTTAAGGCGGGTTAACATAGTTTTCTTAATGTTTAAAAATAGAAAATATGGCGGTTTAGGGTATAGACAAAATAAATTTAAGCACGGAAGCAAATAATTGGTTTGAAATTTAAAATTCTTATACTATAAGAAAGAAAGAAAAAAAAAAAATAATGATTTATTAAAAGATAAAGCATACTTATAGGAGCTCAAGCACTTTTGGTTGTAATTAGCAAATATTGAATATGAATATAAATCTTATGATCTTAATTAAACCGTTCACACAAAAAAATGTAACCCATTTCATGCTCAATTATTTGTTTAAAACCTTCCGTCCTTCGCATTATGCAAGAGGGTATATAAGAGTTTGTCATTCCATCGAAAAAATTCTGGAATTAAAAAAATTTTCGACACCTGTTGAAACTGAATTCATGTGCCTCTTATTTCTCAAGGTTTTTGAATTGGAAAAAATTATGGACAGGGTTAAGTAGAATTTAAAACTAGGACATGCAAAGTTTTACGTTGAAAAGTTGAAAAATATAATTTTTTATTAGTTTTATTTTTTTGCTCATGGTTTTTTACTTTCAGATCCAACCCAATACATTCGCTGAAAAAGTAATGTCATATCGCTGCTTTGTGATAAGTTCAGCTTACAAGTAAAACAAAAATTTTTCATTTTTTAAAATATCGCAGTTCTTTCTATAGTGTTTTTGCGCCGTTTAATGGAATTGAGTTTTGAGAATAGTAGTAAATGGAAGTTGTCATTTTATACAGTTTTTGGTATACCAAGTTGATGTCAAAGCCCGAATAACAACATGCGAACATGACAAAATTATGAGGAATTGGCGTAATTTTTTAAAAATGTTTGCTTTTTTGCGACTGACATTCATAATTATTAGAGTTAGTTTTGAAAAATAGATTTTTGGATATTATCACTTTTTAGAAGGTTTTTGTATCAATAAAAATAATGGCGTATTTTTTTTTTTTTAATTTCAACTCAAATCGCGGATTTTGGGTCCCTTTTCCCATACAACAAAAACGGCTAAATATATGTCAAATCTGACTTCAGTATTCGATTCTACGGGAAAACTTAGGCCCATAAGCTTTTTTTTAGTTTTTGGAATGCACCAGAATGCATAATTAGAGTGGTCCAAAAAAATAATTTTGTAAATAAAAAATTAAATTAAAAAATTATTTTATTTGGACCACTCTAATTATGCATTCTGGTGCATTCCAAAAACTAAAAAAAAGCTTATGGGCCTAAGTTTTCCCGTAGAGTCGAATACTGAAGTCAGATTTGGCATATATTAAGCCGTTTTTGTTGTATGGGAAAAGGGACCCAAAATCCGCGATTTTAGTCGCCTATAGGCACGGGAAGGAGTTGGAATTAAAAAAAAAAAAATACGCCATTATTTTTATTGATACGAAAACCTTCTAAAAAGTGATAATATCCAGAAATCAAAATCAAAAAAATTTGAAAACGAACTCTAATAATTACCCAGGAAAAAATTACACATTCCAAAAAGAAGGTGATGCCCACACTTGCTTACATATCTCATTGCCAAATTTAGTAACTGCAATACCAAACTCATTCCAACGATAGAGTCAAAAATGCAAGTAGTATAGTAATCAATTCTTTAAATTTAAACCAGAAAGCATGAACTCAATAACAAAGTAATCATTTACTTAAAAGAAAATTACAATGTTATTAACTTATATGTATAACTTTTTGTACTCAAGAAGTAATCATATACTCGTTATTGGAAGTAGTTCCTAATTTTGAAAAAAATAAGTTATACAATTTTAAAGAATTTATCTCATATATTTTTTCAAACAAATTTTTATTTGCAGGAAAATAATACTTAAAACAGAAATGCCATTTTTTTTTTTGAAAAATTTATATTTTCGTGGTTTATAGCTCCAAAATTATGACAGACCCATGTTAACATATCAATTCGGTGTTTCACTTTTTAGGATTTTATTTCCGTATGAGTTTTGATCGTTATATTTGAGTGACCTAGGAGAATCACATGTGAGTAAAAGTTGAATTTACTTATGGAACTACTTCTTTTTTTAAATGTAAGTACTTCTTATTTTTTCTAGGGAACTATTTATTTATTTATTTTTTTGTTTAAGTACTTCGTAATTTTACAATGGAACTATTTCTTTATTAAAAAATGTATGTAGTTCTTAAAAATATAAAGTAAATGGTTCTTTGGTAAAAAAAATAATCAATTCTAAAGAATCAATTATTTTAGTCTCACGCCCTGTTAAAAGAATCGAGTAGGTAATCTAGTAAGGAATGCGTTCTGCCCAAAATGCTTGATTACAAACCCGCTTACCTTTTTGGAAATTTTTTGCTGGGTATATATGAAATTGGCTATTGCGTGCTCTGAGTTGCTAAGTAAATAGAACATCGAATTCAAAAAGTTATTTTGAAATTTTTAAACTCAAAAATTTTATGAACTTTTTTAAAATTTTGCAATTTTTTTTTCTAGTTTTTATTGAAAAACACGACTTGATCACATATTTAGATTTCATTGATTAAAAGCAAAAAAATTTTTTTTTTTTAATCTTAGCGAGCAACAATTTTTTTAAAACAAATTTCGCTTTATGGCAATTAAAGCGCTGTATAAAAGATTTTAATTAGCTTATTACTAATAATTTCAAGGACTTTACATTTTATGGAGCAATCAAAATTTTTATATTATTACTATTAGATTAAGATATTATGCCTTATAATTTGCTAATTTTCATTTGCTCACTATAAAAAAAATCATTAAAAAATTAAAATGAAACAAACTAATATCGTTGTTCTAACTGAATTTATAAGTTGTTACCATTAATATGCACTTTTCAATTCGGTTGGCATTTTTTTCTCTGTGTGTTGCATCCAAAGTTAAAAATTATTCCTTGACGGTTAAAGGTTTTTAAAAACTTTTTAATTTTGTATAGTTTTATAAACAAATCTTGATTTAACAATAAGTGACATTTCATCTTTATCAAGTTAATCGATTTTTAGTTTTTTGAGGTTATCATGGGTTTTGACCATTTTCTAAATTGTCATATTGGAACAACATTTTAATTATAATTTTTTAAATATAGTTGGATTTCAAAAACAAAACTAGCCATATTTATATTTTGAGCGAAAATAGAATATATTTTTGAATTGTTTCCCTTTTTTTTGAAAAATACGTGGTCCGATCGGTCAAATTTTCTGAAATTATATACAATCGTTGAACAAATTGTTTGCAGAAAATAAAGTTTTCTTAATTTCTGGTCAAAACGGCAATATAAATATAAATTTTTAGGGTTTTTTATATTTTTAAATAATTTTAGAAAAGCTCCAATAGAAAAGGATTAAAAATTGATTTCCTCGAATAATCATTTGGCAACTCTAGATTACAATATTGAAATTTTTTTTTTTTTATTTATGACTGTATTCAATTTGTTGAAATGTTTTAATGATTTTGAATCATCCATATAGTTATCCAGTAAAAAATAAATGGGTTGAAAACGTCATAGTTGGCCCATTATGTGGTTTAATATATCATACAAAACTGATTCAAAGAAAATTTAAAATTTTTTCGGAATATCCGATGAAACACAATAGCGAATTTCGAATATATCCCTATGGGGCATGGGACTGGTTCTTCGTGTGCCACAGGATCGGTCAATTCGTGCCAGAGACCTGTCCTCTGCTAAACCCTACCCTATGTAAACAACTGGCAACTTTAACATTGGCTTGTCATAGGAGGGGGTTATTTGTCCTGCTTTAAACCACATATTGGCATGCCACAGTACTAACCAAAGATGGGCATACCACAAGACTGTCCCAAAAATGACATGTCGTATAAAATAAACGACAACTAAACAGCTTCCAATGGGTAAAATTATGACCAACTGGCTTTTTCGTGTTAATAAGCATTCTGGTTAAGTGGTATGTCCTCCCTTTACCAGTCACAGGATTGGTAATTTTAGGACAAATACACTGCTTAACCAACTTCAGTATTAAATTATACCAGGCCTGTGATAAGTCATTCTTTAACCAGTCACTTTGAGGTCAATTGACTCCACATTCCCCATAGGGATGTTATAAATCAACGTAACAACTAAAGAAGATATATCAAATTTTATATTGCATATTTTAACGGCTTACATTTAATTGATAAAAGCTTATTTATAAGTTGGCCAACCAAAACAAAAATCTATATACATTAACCCAGGAAGAATTAAAATCAATCGCACACTACTGGCAAAGCACCCATGGTCGGTTATGCGTTGACAGAACGTAGGATTAACAATCTTGACGGTATTGTCCTATTACCAGATTGATAACAGTGGCCAACAGTTGATTTAATCGAACTTGCCACCGTTGGCATAGCGTTGGTAAGTCAAAAAATGTTATGCTTTTAATTAATTTTGAAAAATATGTATAATAAAACACATTTACAAACAGCAATACAGTTCGGGCTCAGTCTTGTACATCATATTTTAATGTGTGAAATAAAATAAAATATTTTAAACAAATGCTTCTAATTAGTTGTAATATTGATAAAAAAAAATATTGGCAACGAATTTTGTATGTTGTACTGGCAAAATACAATGCTTTGTAAACAAAATAGTGTTTTCATAGTACAATATTAGTTGTACCGTTATTAAAAACCGTTATTAAAAAAATGTTTAAAACACGCTATTTAAGGAATTAAATTTAGTCACTAAACAGCTAATACTCAACTATCGAACAAATTTTATAGCATATTTCCAGGAAAGCAAATATTGTAGCATAACTTAGGGGTGGTAAACGCATGCTATTTCATTTCAAATATTAAATTCCATGAATGACAATAACCAAAGTACTACTACTAATGAGTAATAAAAAACTTCTCATCTAGTTTTTATTTAAATAAAATATATATTTTTTTTAAATAAAATATTAAGTTTTTGAAAAAAATCAATGCATACATTCTGGCGCAGCAACATGATATTTAATTAATTTTTAACCCACATTTAAAAACAAATATATAACAAACGAAAACTATAATGACTAGTGGTAATTTATGAATTATATTTAAAAAAGTTAAACCTAACTTTAGTTAACAGTTAACAAAAAAACAAAATATAAACCGTTTTATTAATAAATGGTTAATTAAAATGTATTAAAAAATATATGCAAATTATCAATTTCGAAGGAGCTAAAATTTAAAAAGGTTGATATAAAGTGAATACTTATTTTAAACAGAGAAAATTGCTAAAATAAAATTGATGAAAATACAATATTTTAGAAATTGTTATTTAATTAAAATCACAAAAAAAAAAATCGAAAGCTTTTATGTTTAAATTAATTTAAACAAATATCGTGTAATCGCGTGTTTATCGACAAATATCGGAGTTTACCTTAAATCGTTGTCTCGTATTTAACTATTATCAATTTATCGGTAACAAACGTTAAAAACGGTGTAAAAAATAATTAGTTTAAATAAAGGTTTGTAAATTGTTTTAAATGAGAACTTCTAATGAATATATAAACTACTAAATTTAGTATCTTAACAAGTGTTTGGAAAAATGGGGCACATCATAAAAGAAACGAACACATACATATCGTTAGCTAAAACGCAAACGGCTCTAAATAACAAACAATTCAAAATTGTTTTTTTGATTGATGCTGCTGTATTGCATCAAAATACATGCCCACAAACAAATTTAGACTGCTACGATCTAAAATAGCAAACAAATGCCAAACCCTAACTACACACTTAGAATACTATGTAGGTAAAGACCACTGCAAATGTAGTTAAAAACATATGAAATTTCACTTGAAGAAAGGACGTCTTACATTTCAGTAAATTCAACTAACAATGTCTTTTCGTTTTTACTGTTCAAAAAATGAACCACAATTACAGTAAAAATTAACCACATATGTAGTAAAAAATAAGCAAACATTTAATTGTTTTATTTTCTTAAATAAAAAAAACTATTACATAAAATGAATGCAAAATCATAATACAGTAATTTGATGTGGTTTATTTTTATAAATGAACTACAATTGTAGTCAAAAATGAAATTTCTTCTACAAATGACTGCTTTTTCATTTAAATATAAAGATACTGTTTTACAACTCAAAAAACTACAAATATTTACATTCCCAGTTCCCTGAGTGCAGGAGCGTTTATATGTTAAATGCAAAAAACCCTAACTAACATTTGTAAACACAACGTTGTCTACACAACAGATATATTTTGAAGTTAAGGGGTTTACTATTTTTATTTTTTTTTTTATATATTGTAATAATTTTAGCGAAAAGTTCATTTAAGAAAAAAATTAAAGTCTTGTAAAGAATATATTGAGGACTTATATTGAATATCCTCTATCTTGAATTTTCACCAAATGCGTTTGTGATGGCAAAATAGTCAATAAAATAATCCTCATCTCTGGATATGTTTTTGCAGATTTATTTGCATTTTGTTATTTCTCTATCTTAAACAATAAATTTTTATGAATGAAAAATCCTCTATCTCTTCATATAAGGCAACTATTTTTTTTCTTTCGAATAAACTCCTTTTAAATATATGTTTTCTTACTAAATTATGCATGCAGATCACAAATCTGGCCAAATTTCTTAAATCGTTTTAGTCGTTTCAAAAATATTGCGAATTACAGTTTTTAACGAAGATTTTTTTTTTATTACTGACCTAATATCCTGAAATCCGAAATAATTTTCTGTGTTTATAAATATAAAAAGAACATAAGGAAGATCGGAATTTCTCCCATTTTGGTTTTAAAACTTTAATATTTTCTTACGTATCTGATGGTTGTTGTTATACAATGCTCTATCAAATTTTGGTACAGAAAATAATAAAGTTACCCAGCAAAACCACGCATTACCCATTACAATACACCTTACTTAACTGATGAATTTTACAGGCGATGAGCCTAAAAGTAATGTGTGGACTCATTACCTAATAGGGGGTTAAGTAACTGGTTACTTATATGGTTACCGGGTGCAAAAAAGTAATGCGTCTATAAATAGATTTTCATAAAAAAAAATGATTAAAAAAATTATTACAAACATTTTTTAAGTAAATAAATAACGTGGTATCGCTGGGATTCGAACTTGGAGTCTTTTGGTTTTTAATCGAGAACTCTACCCACTGAGCTATCGTCACATATAATAATAAGCTGCTTGAAATGTAAATGAATAGTTGTGCTTCGAGTTTCCGTTTGTGATGTTAAAAATGTATATCTTACCATCATGCTTATAAAAAATCACAAAGTAATGTGTCTAAATATAAATAAAAAAAAATATTTTAAATATTACTTTAAGTTTATTTTTCATGCATTATGTAATTGATGATCGGTAAGTCATTATTTTATGTTTCCATGAGTACACAATTATTGGTAACTCATACCTTTATATTTTTAAATAATGCTGAAGGTAAGGAGTGTACATTACAAAGAAATTCACTATGTAACCCATTATCTGAAACTCATTATTTTTTGTTGGAAAATAATGATACAGGTAAGGAGTATGCATTACAAGGTAGTGCATTACTTTATTGCACCCATTACCAAAGTTTTGCTGGGTATTGAACAGAAGTGCTCAGAAAAAGATCATACACAAATGAAGTGCGACAGTGCTCACGCAAAAATAGAGATTAAATTAAAAAATCAATCAATATAATTACCAAACGATTATGTTAGAGTTACTCAAGAAGCCAGACAAACTTGTAAAACCAATAAAAAGTTCGTAAAAAAAACATTTGATGCTGTATATTTAAATTATAATTTTTTTCATAATTACAATGATAACAAACTTATAAGTTTGTCATCCATTAGATAGGGTCGTGTAAAGAACAATCCTGCTGTATCTCATTTAAGTTCACTTTTATATCTTCCAGATGACAGCGTCAAATATAAAGTACATTTTGTTATTAACAAATGTGCATATCAATGGAAAAGAAACAAAAACGTGTATTGAATATTTACCAAACGTAGACATACACACAAAAAACAAGTTTTCAATTTATTTTTTGATCAATGGTAATAATCGTTTTTACTTCGAGCTCATATAATATATATTAGTTCTCATGTAGTGAGTAAACTAGTTTATATGAATGTTTGATGTTTGGCATAGGATTGTTACCACTTTCAAAACGTGTTCTGATGATGGGAACCTAGAAAATTCCCGAAAAAGATCTATCAACACATTCCTGAAAGGGTCAAAGAATAAATTTGAAAACAAAAACTCTATATATTATTTGTTAGGACAATATCCTAATAAAGAAATATAGAGTATGGCCTCGAACTTGAATAATTTTCATTTTCATTGCAAAATTAAAGGTCGAAAAAACATAATTTTTATTTTTAATAAAAATTATATTAAACTTGTGTAAATTTTGATATTTAACACATTGATCACAATGAACCAAAACCCTTATATTATGGTCCAATTCCAATACAATTCATTATATGAAAGAATTTACAAGATTTTAACATTGTAATTCCGAATTAATACTTTTTTTTCTACAAAATCCAAAAAACCTTAAAAAAATTAAAGCACTGTGTTATATATATTTTTTTTTTTATTTTTTTTATCATTTTCAAGTTATTTCGTTTTTAAATATTATTTATTTTTATTTTTACACCTTGTGTTGTAATATAGTTGTTAAAAATTAAAAAAAGTTTACGGAAGTCATAAATTAACTCATTATATTGTTTTTTTTTTTACTTTACAAAACCCTCTATCTAATAAAATTTTTTTTACACTTAAATTTTTTTTCAAATGCAAAATCCTCTATACACAAAATTGTCAATAATGCACAATTTTTAAAATAAATTATACGTGAGATTCAGTAGTCGTTTAAAAAAAATATTGTAGAACATAGAATTAAAAAAATAAACAGTTTTTATGCTTTCATGTAAAGTTCTGTTTTTTAAGATAGAGAATATTGAATATAAGCCCCTCGATATAAAAAAAATATATAAAACAACTTTTAAATGAATGTGAGTAGTGGTCATTTTGTGTGATAGAGTATGAGTAAGAAAAAATTCGCTCACTTAATTATATTTATTATAATTTTTTTCTAGTACACTCAGAAAAAATTTTAGTAAAGTAATTCCATTTTCAATTAAATAATAAAAAAAAAAAATTTTTTGGGTATAAATTAAATTTATTTATATTTTCTTTTGCAATTTTTTTCTTCTGAATTGAAGTTCTTTATTTGTTCAAATCCTAAAGCTTTATAAGACAAATATCTAAAAAAAAACTATTGATCCGATTTTACTATAATTTTCTTCGCAAGTTAAATTTATTTTTACATCTACAATGTATTGCTTTCGTTTTTTTTAGTAGTGAACTTATCTCTAAACTTTAAGTTGCTTTTCTTCAAAACAACATGTTGAATCATATTCGAAACTGTGCACTAGGATGTTTCTTATTACAAAAACGTCGAATTTTTGACACGGCAACCCTGGATTGGATTAAGATTTATAAAAAAAAATTTCCCAAATTTTTAAAAATTTTCGAAATATATTTAGAGGTCGCTACCAGACTTTGAAAATTTTCCTGATGTTCAAATGAGACATTCATATTTTCATACAAATAATTAAAAAAAAAAAAATAATACAAATTTGTTTTTGAATTATATTAAATCCCGACAACTCAGGAAAAAAATATTTAGTTTTTATAAGATTGTTAACCCCTAAAAAAAATATTCCATTATTTTCACAGCTGCAGTCACGAAGAACTAATTTTTTAAGATTGTTCTGTAAACACATCATGGGGGTTTATAAAAAATAATACTGAAGAAATTCTTTTATCCACTTAGCGTGTGGACAGATTTAATTTTGGCGGATTTGGAAGAAAGTCAGTTTTTAGATGAAAAAAACTTTTTTAAATATATTTTTGCTGAAAGTAACTAAATTTACATTTTAAATTGTTTTATTTGACTATCATATTAGACAATATCATATCAGATACGTGGACTTAAGGTAGTACAATATTCTAACTAAATACATGAAAATATAAAAAATCCAAAAAAACTATTTTTGTATTTTGAATACAAAAATTAAAACATTTTTAAGCAATTTTGATATAATTTTTATTAAAAATAAAAATTATGTTTTTTTCGACCTTTAATTGTGCAATGAAAATTAAAATTATTCAAGTTTGAGGCCATACTCTATATTTATTATTTGACCCTTTCAGGAATGTGTTTTTATTATTTGACCCTTTCAGGGAGTTTTCTGGGTTCCCATCATCAGAACACATTTTGAAAGAGGTATCATGTCAAACATCAAACATTCATATAAACTAGTTTCCTAACTAAATGAGAACTAATATATATATGAGCTCGAAGTTAAAGATTATTATTATTGATCAAAAACTAAATTGAAAACTTGTTTTTTGTGTGTATGCCTTACCTTTGGTAAATATTCAATACACGTTTTTTTCCTTTTGATTTGTACATTTGTTTTTAAAAACAAAATGTACAGGGGAAGTAGTAAACAAGACCATACTTTGTCTTTTATATAAGTTTGATATAATTTTTATTAAAAATAAAAATTATGTTTTTTTCGACCTTTAATTGTGCAATGAAAATGAAAATTATCCACATTCGAGGCCATACTGTATATTTCTTTATTAGGATATTGTCCTAACAAATAGTCTAGAGTTTTTGTTTTCAAATTTATTATTTGACCCTTTCAGGAATGTGTTGATAGATCTATTTCGGGAATTTTCTGGGTTCCCATCATCAAATAATAAATTTGAAAACAAAAACTCTAGACTATTTGTTAGGACAATATCCTAATTAAGAAATATAAAGTATGGCCTCAAACTTGAATAATTTTCATTTTCATTTTTAAGCATTTTTTAAATCTTTAAAATTCTTTAATCTTTATTGGAGCTGTGAAAAAATGCAAACTTTTAAAATTTTTTTTTTCTGGTGGGTTAACAATCTTATAAAAATTAAATATTTTTTTCCTGAGTTGTGGGGGTTAAATGTGATTCCAAAAATTTTTGTGTTCATTTTTTTTTAAATTTCTTAAAAAAACTATTTTTATGTGACCTCTAAATTTTTTCGAAAATTATGAAAAAATAAGAATATTTTTCTTTAACGAATCTTAATCTAACCCAGGGTTGTCCCCTTCAAAATTCGACAATTTGTGTTTTTTAAGAGGCAGCCTACTGTGAAGTTTAAACTGTAAGATTGATTTCTATCAGATTTTTTTTTAGTGGTCCAAAAAGTCACCTACGTAGAAATATTTTTTAATTTTTGTCAGTTTATTTGTAATAAAAACTACGATTTTTGTTACTGGTTTTTTTTTTAATTTTTGCGTTTACCTTCGTACCATTTTTATGCAGATCAAAATGTAAGAAATCCTGCTTCATCGGAAACTGAAGATTTTATTCGTCTTTTAACAAAATATATTTTATTCTTGCGTGATTGCTTTATGCAGCCATGAGCACATGCCACCCGATTTTACCTTTCAAAAATTAAAAATTTCAATAAAGAACTTTCAACATTTTCATGACAACATTCCTGTGAAAATTATTAGGCATTAATTTAAATTAACTTTCACCATTATCTAAATAAATTTCTTCTAAAATTTTGTTTTTGTTTTTTCCTAAAATAATGAAATGTAATTTTTTATTATAATATATTAATAAAATATCTATCTAATTAATTTGAAATTTATAATCAAAATTATAAAATATTGAAAATGAAAATTATTCAAGTTCGAGGCCATACTCTATATTTCTTTATTGGGATATTGTCCTAATAAATACTCTATAGAGTTTTTTGTTTTCAAATTTATTATTTGACCCTTTCAGGAATGTGTTGATAGATCTATTTCGGGAATTTTCTAGGTTCCCATCATCAGAACACGTTTTGAAAGCGGTAACAATCCCATGCCAAACATCAAACATTCATATAAACTAGTTTACTCACTACATGAGAACTAATATATGAGCTTGAAGTTAAAGATTATAACCATTGATCAAAAAATAAATTGAAAACTTGTTTGTTATGTGCAAGGTCCACCTCTGGTGGATATTGAATACACGTTTTCTGTTTTTTTTTTGTTTTTTTTTCTTTCTTTTTATTTTTTGTTTAGTTTATGAACAAAACAGGGGGAGTTAACTAGACTGTACTTTGTCTTTTATACAAGTATGATATAATTTTTATTAAAATAGATCAATCAACACATTCCTGAAAGGGTCAAATAATAAATTTGAAAACAAAAAACTCTATAGATTATTTGTTAGAACAATATCCCAATACAGAAATATAGAGTATGGCCTCGAACTTGACTAATTTTTATTTTCATTGCACAATTAAAGGTCGAAAAAACATAATTTTAATAAAAATTTTATCAAACTTATTATAAAATATTTTAATAATAAATATATTAAACAAGCGAAAAATTGTTTTTTTTTTTTCAAATCATTATATGGCAAGTCTGGAATTACAAATTTTAAAATTGTTTCAATCACGCTTGTAGTCAGGACTTCTAATTTTAATATAATTTTTAGTGCATTGTTATATCACCTTCCTATCAAAAGTTCCAGACTCTTAAAAATTTATGTGTCTTTAAAGACCATTTATAAAAAATGGTTTAATTTTACTAAATTTTAGTAACACTTTCTATTTTTTTTTTAATTCTTTCAATTAAGTAATAATTACAGAAACGTTTTTGCGAAAATTATAAAAATAAACAATTTTTTCTGTAAAATTACAGGTTTTTCTCTTACTTTTACAGATTTTTTTATTTGTGTGTATGTGGTTTTTTAGTGTATCGTACGTGCAGTGTTCTGTTTCTTTTCCAACTATGATTTTAAACCATTTTGGTCTGCACGTTTTACAGATATTTATTTAGCTTTCCTTGAGTTATGCAAGGAAGACAGCGAACTTCCTCCAGATTTACAAAAACTTTAAATTAAATTGAGACGACAAAAGTAATAATAATATTTTTATTAAAAAAAATCGTGACCCAAACACATAAATAATCGGTTAATTATTTTGAACAAATGTATAAAAAGTTAAAATATCCCTGTTAAAAATAGTTATATCTACCCAGCCAGAAATTGCCAATGGTCTGAAAAATCAAGCACTGGCAGAGCACTATTTGCCAATGATTCAACAAATAAAGTGCTGGCAAAGCACTGATTTACAACGCTCTGCCAACGTTAGTAAAAAGTGCTTTGGCAGTGCTTAATTAACAAAATTTACAACAGTAAAAATAATTAAAGCACTGGCACAGCTGTGGCTTAGAACGCTCTGCCCACGTTCGTAAAAAGTGCTATGCCAGTACTTGGTTTACAAAATTTACAATCGTAAAAATAAAAAAGCACTGGCACAGTACTGACTTAGAACGCTTTCCCAACATTGGCAAAAAGTGCATTGCCAGTACTTATTTACAAAATTTTCAACCGTTAACTTAATTAAAACAGTGGCACATCCCTTGTTCACAACAAGAGTGGAAAAATTCAAAACTAAATTGCAATTTATGATTTGAAATTAAGAATCCTATTATAGTCAGCACAAAGTATAGTTTTTGTACTAAAATTTTACTTAAGAAATTTATTTTAAAATTTCTTTCTTTAGTAAAATTGTAGTAAAAAATCGTGCTAACTTATCACAAAAATAATTTTATAAAAAAAATATTCAGTTATTTTGTAATTAACTTAACTGAAGCAAGCCTATTGTTCTTTCTGTTCAAATTACCAAAATCATTCAATAATAAATAATACAACTCTTTACTGAAGTGAATTACTAAGTAGGACTTTATTGGTCGTTTTTGGTTTTGGTACTGGCAAAGCGCTTATTGCCAGTGCTTTGCCAATGTTTTAAAAAAGAAACGGCCAAGCCCTGCCCGGTGTTATCATTTTCGGTTGGCAAAGCACTTATTATATTATTAAAAAAGCACTTTTCCAACGTTTTAAAGTTATGGTTTTGATACTGGCAAAGCGCTCATTGCCAGTGCTTTGCCTACGTTTTAAAAAAGGAACGGCCAAGCCCTGCCCGGTACTATCATTTTGGGGTTGACAAAGCACTTAAATCGTCAGATATCGGACGCTCTGCCAACGCTCATACCACCGTTGAAAGCACTGGGCCAATGCTTTGCCGTTCGTATTTTTCTGGCTGGGTAGTCATTAGAGTGTCCTTTAAAGTGTTCCATAAGTTTATATGTTGGAAATGTTGAAATGGTACCCTATTATATTTTTTTTTTTTGACTTGAATATAACTCATTTGTAATTCTGCCCGTCGGGAAAGGGACCCATCATTGCACACGTAACTTGACAGGTTCATTATGATAAGGATCGGTCACGGAACCTGTTTTTTTTATATGAAAGGGACCGGTCACTTTAACACGGGCTTGTACTAGGAGGGAGTCAATTGCCATCTGTGATATGTCACTGGACCGGTGTAAAATAACATGCCATGCAAAAGAAATATCCTGGAACTATCGTAAAAGAACATATCACATAACCACATCATTTTTAAGTTAATTAACGCAAAATTTTTTGACCAGATCACTTTTTTAGAGTTACAAAAACATTTTCAAATCGGAAACGTGATGGTACTTTCAAACTCATAACGTGATATAGACTTTTAAACCGATCACGTGATAGAGACTTTTATACCGATCAGGAGATAATACTTGTTTTCACCTACCACAGGATTGGTACTTTCAGACCCTTTACGTGATATAGTATTTTTTTAACCGGTCAAGTGGTACGTACTTTAGAAACCGGTCCTCTTTGCACATGCTAAGTATTTTAAGAACCGGTCCTGTTTTCACTTATCACGGGATAGGAGCCAATTCCCAACTGATTGTTTTTCCCGAAAGGTGGGTAAAAGAATCTTCTGTAATATCTAATCAGCGGCTCAGCAACATATGTACAGAAAAGATAGTTAAAGTTGGCAAAGCTTCGGCGATGGTCGGTTATGCGTTGGCAGAACGTAGGCTTAACAATCTTGACAGTATTGTCCTCTTACCCGATTGGTAACAGTGGCCAACCGTTGGCTTGAGTACACTTGCCACCGTTGGCATAGCTTTTGAATTTGGTGCTTTTAAAATACCTTAAATATTTTTAGTTTTGAGAAATATGTATAATAAACCACATTTAAAAAGCAGCAATACAGTTCCGTCTTACTCATTTACATCATATTTAAATGTGTGAAGTATAATAATATATAGAAAAAAGATATTGCTTCTAATTAGTTGCCGTATTGGTACAAACAATAGGTTAGGTTAAGAAGGGTTATGTGCACAAGGGCACATCTCCACTCGGAGACCAATACGGTCCATTGTGAATCCCTTCAGTGAAAAGTTAAGAAACAATAGGAATAGACAGATAGATAGACTGACAAATATATAGAAAGAATGATCCAGAAAAAACGGATAGATACTTTCGAGAACAAGCTCCTATCGTCCCCTTACTTTTAAAAACAATACTGGTGGAGAATTTTGCGAGTGGTACTGATAAAACAAATGCTTTGCAGAATAAATGGTGTTTTTATAGTGCAACATTAGTTGTATAATTGGTAATTTTTAGCACGGTGGGTTGTACAAAAATAGCAGTGGATATTATTACGAAAGCTGCTATTGGATGGACAAACAGACGAACATCATCACAAATATTACATTTTTTGTTTACAAAAAATAAAACAAATTTGAGCTGTCCAAAATGGGTTAATACAGTACTTTTCGTTTACAGTCACATCGCTTATAGTCCATTTAGCGATATAGTCCATTTTTACACTTTTACTGTCATCTAAAATCAAATTGCATACAAAATATTTAGGATATAGTCCATTCACGATATAATCACATTTGGCTTATATGCCACTAAACTCTGGCTACTAAAAGTAAATTTATATGCAAATAATTTAAGTTATAGTCACAATACAGAAAATTTCTAATATAATTGTGAAATCTTGAATTTTTTTCGGTTTAAAATTATTTAAAAATTTAAGAGGCTAAAACGAAAATTGGAACAAGGAAACTGAGCTGAATCGTTTCAAACATCGTTTTTATATTCCAAATTTTCCACCTGTTATAATAATAAATAAATTGCATATAGTCACATTTTATGATGACTATATCACAATTTATTTATAGGCAACAAAATGGCATATAAAAAAACTAGCGATATAGTCACATTAGCGATATAGTTCACAACTTGTGTGCAACTAAGAGATGTGACTATAAGCGAAAAGTACTGTAATATTATTTTATTATAATAATTTTGTTAATAAAATATTTTTTTTTTTTTAAATTTTCAGCATACATAAAGGCGTTTAAAATACTTTAAAAATTGTTTATAATAATTAAACAAATGATAAAAGTTTTATGAAGACTAATTAAAAATTAATCTAAAAAAAGAAATAAAGTGAAAAAGTTATTAATTAATAAAAAAATAATAAAAGTTGATGTGTCATTAATTTAATTACCAATAAACAAAATGCCTGAAAAAAAATCAGGAAATGGATTTAGAAAATAAAATGTTTTAAACAAAATTGAAAGCATACTTACAAGCGTTGGAAAAAATTCTTCAAAATCTGGAATAAGCAAATGATACCGTGCTTTAAAAATATTTAAAATATAACCAAACATTTTACAAAATTTCCAAATATATAAAAGAAAACTAATCTGCCATCTATAGTGCAATTAAAATCAAAATATATACAAATTAAAGCATACCACAAGGCGAATAAGTTACTATTAAAAAGAGAAACATAAAAGTCTAGATTTTGAAATGAAAATGCAGACTGTGCTCAGTAATTAAAGTCACATATATCAACAATTTAATTGTAGCATACCATAAGGCAAACTAAAATTTCATGGTTAATATTCCTTAAAAAATAATATATAATTATTTCTAAGGAAACTAACAAAAGAAAACCTAAACATAATAAACTTAATATTAAAGTTATAATTTATTATGAAATACTAAAAATAGCAAAAAAAAGATTTTTAAATGATTTTAAAAGTGAATTAAAAATATAAAGTAAAACCATCAAAAGTATTATGAATTGATGTAAATATTAATGACTCTAAACTAAAATTGTTACTATATAACATGCACAAGTTAATAATTGCATACCTTAAGGCATTAAAATAAACGATTAGTTTTGCAAGATAATACAAACAAATTTCTAAAATAACTAACATATAATTGAATTTAAAGAAAATTAAATATTAAAAATTTATGAAAAAAATTTATTAAAAAAAACAAAGCATCCTCAAAGGCAGTTTAAATTAAATAAAACGTAAAGCATAACTTTAGGCTATTAAACAATTTAAATTTTAAAACAACATCAATTTTAAAAAATACATCTAAAGAAAAAAGTCTAAAAAAAACCTTTAATAAATTTTCTAAAAATATGTGAATATAAAAAGTGCACTAAAATAATTGTATTTATCCTAATACAATCTCAACAGTATCATTATCATCTCCAGCAATAAAAAAGAGGTAAGTGTTAAGAAATTTAAGTTTCATTTGCCAAATTCTAAATCATAAATAAAATTTAATTTTTACTACAATATTGTATACGAATTCACAATTTTTTTTGTTGGCCAATTTTTGAGCAAAATAAAAACTACTCTTATTTTCTTCGTTTTCCTAAATACAAATTAGGTCACTGCAGGCATCATAATCAGTTAGCACTAGCACAAAAAAATCAGCAACGACAAAAAAATTTATATTCGTATTTTACTATGAAATACTACTTTATAATATTCTTAATAATTTCACTTCATGTTTTTATTTCATAAACTTTACGGTTCACTAACAAGCATTTTATACTCAGAGTGTTTGTTTTTTAACCCTTAACACCCTTTAGCTACCATATGGTAACATAAAACATGGATGTACGTCTGGGATGTAAAAACACAAAATTTTGTCAAAATCGTAGCAAGGACCCAATTTCAAAGTTTTTCTTTTTTATTAAAGCCCTAAAACTTATTGAAAACAATAGAAAACAGTTATAAAGGGTGGTTAAATTTTAAGGGCCGATGTTGATTTTGAATAAAACACAAATAATTTAGGAAATTATTGTCATTTCTTTTAATTATGATAATATTGGTATGGTTCAATTATGTATGGAACAAAATATCGGCCCAATGGCCGCCGCGACCTCGGCGGCACACCTCGATCCGATGGTCCAAATTTTCGATGACGCTGAGGCATAACTGAGGTTCTATGCCGTTAATGTGCCGAATCATCTCATCCTTTAGCTCTTGAATTGTTGTTGGATTATCGACGTACAGCTTTTCTTTCAAATATCCCCAAAGAAAGAAGTCCAACGGTGTCAAATCACATGATCTTGGCGGCCAATTGCCATCGCCACCACGTGAGAAAACACGGCCATTGAATTTGTCACGCAAAAGAGCCATTGTTTCGTTAGCTGTGTGGCAAGTGGCACCGTCGTGTTGAAACCACATATCGTCCACATCCATATCTTCCAATTCGGGCCATAAAAAGTTCGATATCATCTCACGATAGCGAACACCATTCACAGTAACTGCCTGACCGGCCTCATTTTGGAAAAAATACGGCCCGATGATGCCGCCAGCCCATAAACCGCACCAAACAGTCACTCTTTGTGGGTGCATTGGTTTTTCGACAAACACTCTTAGATTATCATTCGCCCAAATGCAGAAATTCTGCTTATTGACGAATCTACTGAGGTGAAAATGTGCCTCATCAATATAACGAAGTGCACGATATGCATTTTGATTTAAACGCCCATTTTCATAATAAGCCTGAATACCTTTAACGCGTTTGCTCGATTGTGTATCTTTCCATGGTTCAAATTGAGTTAGTCTGAAATTGCGAAATGTCAAATTAAATGCAGAAAAAAACTTGACGTTTAGGTGTGGTTCACATTCAACATCGGCCCTTTATATACACATATATAAATATACATATATATGAATATACATATATATAAATATATATAAATATATATTTGGTATGTGGCAGCCAATATGTGATCTAAATTTCATTCTAATCGATGCAAGGGCTCGTCAACCTTCCATATATTATTTATGGTAATAAGAAGTATTATATGTCCTGGCAATTACAACGTCTACCTACCATATACCCTTAAATATAAAAAAAATAAATGAATTGAAATTATTCTGAAAATTTACTATGACTTTTTTTTGACAATGTTAATAACATTTTGACAATTATCATTAACATACTTTTAACAATGTTAATAACATTAATTACACAGGTCAACAGCAAAAAAAGGCTTGACTAACCACTATATAGATTTGATGCATCATGGCTGCCTAAGTACAAAAATGGTAAAATTTTTCAATTCTATGGATAATTTTTTTTTTAAAAATTTTTTAAGTAAAATTGACAATATTTTGAGACATTTCTCCACTTATGTTGTCATAACTCAAAAACAACTAGTCCGATTTTGTCAAATTAAATTTACAAAAATTAAGGTTTACAATATCTTTAAATAACGTGTAAAAATTTTTTTAATGCGATCAATAGTTTCAAAGTTATGAAACAAATTGTTAGCAAAAAAAAAAAAAAAATGCTAAAAAAAAAAAAAAAATTTGAAAAACAAAAATCTGGAAAAAATCGAAAACTGCAAAAAATATTACTTTTTATTTTTTTGTAGTAAAGCTACATATCATGCGAATTAAACTAGATATGGATCATAAAAATCGATGCATGCTTTACATTTTTATTTACAATTAATTGAAGGTATCGCATATTTACAAGCACTGTAGAAAATTGTACCTACTATATAATGAAAATGCAGAACATAAAAAGTCAGGTGCATTTTACGACACGCATTTCGGCAAAACCCCTTTGGGAAAAACCTCTATGACATTTTTATGATTCTAATAATTAAAAAAAAATAAGTAATAAACAAAAGATTGTTTAATTTTTACGATTGCGGTAGGATAGTAATAAAACGCTCATAAATGTGCGTGTACGCTGAAGTGCTCTTATTTTCCGTTAGCTACCTGTAACGGATGATTTTTTTTTTTTCATAAAAGTCCTTAATGTTTTTTAGGATTCTTGGGAATAATAAAAAATTTGCAGCACACACAAACTGTATCCACACAAAGGGTTATCCCAAATTATAGTATCAGTATTTATAAGATCTCCTTGACCCTTTTTATTTCATTCAAGAAGTGTTTGCGATAACGCAAACATCATTTAATACCTACACAAAAATTAGAGTCATACAGCTTAGAAGTTAAAAACAATTTTCAAATATTAATAAAAATGAGCCAGAAAGCCAGAACATTTTTATGTAAAAACGATCCAGATTTATTTTGTTATGTGTGCGGCCAATATATCACCGGGAAAAAACGGAAGTGCTTCTTAACTTCATTGCAAAAGTCATATCAAGATTGCTATAATATCTATCCCAATCTAAGTATGGAAAAGCTGAAAGCAGTCATATTTGATGGCCCACAAATTCGCAAATTGGTGAACGATACTGAATTTGGCAGTTCAATGTCAGAAATTGAGAAGAATGCATGGGATTCGTTTGTATGGGTTATTCAAAATTTCTTAGGAAATAACAAGGGTGATGATTACGTTGCGCACGTTGAAGAGATGTTAACTCACTTCCAGAATCTTGGATGCAACATGAGCATCAAAGTACACTACCTGCACAGTCACTTAGATCGTTTTCCTGAAAATCTAGGAGACTTGAGTGAAGAACAGGGCGAACGATTCCACCAAGATATCCGGACAATGGAGGAACGATACCAGGGTCGCTGGGATGCACACATGATGGCTGATTTTTGCTGGAGTATTCAGAGTAACACTTCGTTATTCAACAATAGTAGAAAATCGACTAAAAGAAAATTTCAGAGTTTGTAGTTTATAATACATATTTATTTTCTTGTTTTATTTATTATAATAAATGTGAATAATAAAATATAAATTTTCTACTATTTAATTTATTTATTTATTTACATTTAAGCTCATCCAACACAAATGTCTTTCCGAAGAATAGAATCAGTATATTCTAGGTAGGGTTTTGCCAAAAAATACACGAATGTTACTATGTAATGCATTTTTGATGTGAAAATTTGTACATAGCATGGGGAAAATGTTTTCAAAATTCAATCAATCGAAAGAAGAACATTAACTACTCAATTTTATGTATATCAGACAAAAAACTAAAATTTGGTGAAAATGAGCGAATTCACTTAATTGTGAATAAATTCGAAAAAAATCAATCGATTTTTATGATCGATATCTCATTTTGTTCCTATTACATGTGGCTTTGCGATAAAACAATACATCTGAACGATTTTTGCCGTTTTCGATTTTTTATGATTTTTTTAAAACAAAAAAATTTGCTATTTTCACGTAAAAAAAATATTTTTTCCCTCAATTTTTTATTATAACTCCGAAACTACTGAGCCGATTGAAACGCAATATATTAACGGATTAAAGGCTATGTAAATTTCAGTTTTTCTAAATTTATTTGAATAATATCGGACTAATTTTTTTTAGTTATCATTAATTATGTGGAGAAACGTCTAAAAAAATTCATAATTTTACTTAAAAATTTTTTAAAAAAAAACCTCTCCATAGAATTTTAAAATTGAACCATATTTGTACTACTGGGACCACAATACATCAAAATTGTATAGTGGTTTTCAAAGCCCCTAAAATTTTTTCAAAATTGTTGCCTTGTGTTATTAATCAGTTCTGAACTTAAAGTAGGCTTTTTAAACAAAGTTGTTTCTACATATTGTTTTCTTTAATTACATAAATACATAAAAAACTTAGCTGTAAAAATTCTTTACTATTGTTTTGTGCTAATATGAAGGATAAATATACTTGCAAAATTTAAATAAAATGTATAAAATATTAATGTTTTAAAGTTTTTATAAAAAAATTTAAATTAGGCTCCAGGATATATTGAGGGTGGCGGTGTCTTTAGTTGGAATTTAATAAAAATCAGCTACTTATTTTGAATGACGTGCTTATTATATATACCTATTTTTGTAACATTAAACCCATTTTTTTAGATTTGATGTAATTTTTTAGTTTAAGGACATTTTGCAGCTTGTCGTATCCTTGCTCGGATATATACAAAATTTTACATATACAATTCTAGCTGCATATATAAGAAATGTACGAGTTTTCGTCACATTCCAATTATACCTATAACTATTATTGCATTTTTAACTTTCAGGATATATGATAGGTAGGCGGGTCCTTGCAGCGATTTTGACAAAATTTTATATGTTTACATGTTTAAACAATATATACCAAATTCCGCTAGCGTACCACAACTCCTTCTATTTTTTGGCCACTCGTTCTATGAATTGACGACACTATGCTACGCATATTCAAAATTAAATATGTCGAAAACAAAGAAAAACACATCTCTGAAAATTTGCATATCGCTTTAAAAAGTACGCTATTTCGTTTAAAAATGTAAAAAAAATAAAAAAGGGACGTGTTTTGAGAAATAATGATTTTTTGTTTTTATTAGAAAATTTCAGACAAAGTTGTGAACTTTTTAAAAGACGGATATCACCAGTCGTTAGTCAATAGAAAATTCTATTTATAATGATTTATATCAAATTTTTTCAATGTTCCAGTTAGGCACAGTAATTTCAAATATTAACATACTTTTTCTCAAAAACTGTCAATTTTTATAAATTTGACCCCGCTACTTCACCCACTTAATGGAAAAATTAAAAAAGTTGTTGCATGAATTTCTTATATATTATAGGACAATAAAAGTAATCCCGGCAAACTTTTTTCTGAAGTGGGAGAGTTTAGAAATAAACCGTCATATGTGTGTTGCCACTATTCTTTCTATGTTTTTAAAATCTGTCAATAAAGTTGTTTGCTATATAAAAAATCAAAACCAAATAATGCAATTTTAGCAAAATTTTCAAAAAGACCCATAATTTTTGCATTTTGATGTTGTAAAATAACAAAAAACACAATGCACTGGGCTTTGGGAAAAACTTTTTTATAAACAAAATTATTGTTCATGTTGTTAAACCTTTGTAGGTGTCGTAATCTTTACATGTTAAGGCGACATTAACGAAACATGCCTCCAAGGATGTTTAAATACAACAATTACGAACAATTGATTTAATACTTTTATTCCATGAAGTGGCGTCAGTACCCGTGCAAAAAACACGTAAAATTTGAAAAAAAAAAAAAAAAATTGGTTTCAATTTTTGATTACCATATATGTATTTGTTAGTCAATGCCAAATTAAGTATATGTTGCATTTATTTCTCAAGTGATGGTGTAATGGAATCCGAAAATTGAAAAGAGCAAACAAAAAATAAAAGGAACAAAAAAAGTTAGCTTGTTTCAAACAAACAACAAAAACTTTCGTAAAATGAACAAAATTTTTGTATATTTTACTACTTAAAGTTTTGTGTATTTTGAAATTGTTTCATATTTTTATGCATAGATTACTATCATTGTAATTTTAACAAAACGAGGCTGTAATTTTTTAGTAATGAAAAAGTAATACAAAAATATAGTTAAAGTTACTAAAATTAAGTAAAATTTTAGTTAACTCTTAACTCCCCAGTATAAAATTTTTGTGTCTTTAGAAGCAAGATAAAACAAATGCGCTGATGTATGTGCTTTCTATCAAATAATACTGAGAAGCAGCAAAAGAAACGAATAATTTTCGAATAAAAATAAACAAAAAAAAAAAAAAAAATGTTGTTACTGTTTTCCCTAACAATGATGCAGGTTGTGAGCAGCTTACTTTAATCCCTTACAAGGATGCAGGTTGTAATGCAGAAAGTTTCATATCGTGGATTATAAACGTTCTGTACCAATTTTCCAGAGTGATTTCCGATTGTGTTTATTGTTTTCGAGTAAGTAATAATTAAAAAATTAGTCATTTAACTGTTTCGGTTTGTAACGGATTCTTTTTGGCTTACTCCCTTACAAACCTGCTTGCATGTAAGCAGCGTTTTGTACTGGGTCATTAATGTTTTTTTTTTTTTAAATTTTTTAATTAAAAAAGTTATTAGAAACAAATTATATATAATTTGATATTGTGTAAACCCAATTCACGGATCAAACTATATGAGATTATATCCCATGACATACCATTTTTCGGATCAGATGAGGTATGATGTGATGATTAGTTATATGTGATGCTATATATAATCATATATGATTATATCGGCATTTTTTCGTCGGTTAACTAAAATTTAGCTGAAATATAACTAAAACTCAACAAATTCATCCTACACTGAAAGAATTATTCTTTATGATATTAATAAAAGAGTTTCATAGTTTTTTTTTTCGTAGATTCAAAGAATAATTTCATTATATATAAGAAATTTAATTAATATTATAAAATTATTCATAATTTTTTTTCAATGGCTTAATTACAATGCATTTTTCAAAACATTTGTGAAGAATTTCATTAATGCAATGAATCTTTAAAATGTTATACAATTTTATGAAACTGTTTCAATTATTTATTGATCTTATGCAAATTTTGTTTAATTATTCAAAGCATTTCATGAACGTTGAGTATATTGAAGCCTGTTTCATAGATTCGATGACGAGTTTCAATGGACGAGCTCCAGTGACAATTTTCATTAATGTTATGAAGAAATTAATTAGGATTGGAAGAAAATAGCAAATTTTTCACATTAAAAAAGAAAATGGAGTAATTTTCATCATATAAAGATTTTAAAAGTTCTTGATCCGATCTTTTAATTTTACTATGAAGAAATTTGAAATTAGCAAAAAAATCTACAAATTTTATAATTATTTTGCAACGTAATTTTAACTAATTTTTTAGTAGTTTTAGCAAAAATCGTTACTAATTTTTTCTATTAGTGTATGAATAAAATATATGATCTTGAAAATATAAAACTTTTAAGCTATATTTGTTAAAGCTTTTTAAAAGCTTATTTTGCAAACATTAGCTTATTTTTTACTTTTTTCTCAAAAGCTTTAAATTAATTTTTAAACTTTAAATTAATTTTTAAGGCTTATTTTAGATTTCTTCTTGGAAAATATAGCTTTTTCCTCTTTTTTATATAAATTACTTTTAATTACTTTATTCCGTAAATTTAAATTTGAAAGCTGTAAAAAACCTTTAGGTAAACCAAATTGAACTTTAACGCTTAAGAATAAAGTTTCTCCATTGTATCGAAATTTGACTAGAAAAGTTAAATTACACCAGCTATGCCCACTCCATATGCCCGCGAGCGAAAACAGCTTTTTGTGCTTTCACATGTACACATAAAGAGCTTTGTGCTTTCACACATACGCGAAAACTACACCGATAAAATTGAATAGTCGCATAGTTAAAAAAGTTCTTAGTTCATTTTAAATAAATTAATTTTAACTATCTTGATCATTAATAACTATTTGTTTTTTGTGTCAAAAATTTTTAATTGTCATAATAAATATAACGAATTTTCGTAAGCATAGAAAATTTGACTTTTGTTTTAAAAATTGTAAACTTTAAATTTAAATTTAAAATATTTTAATTGAAAAAACTTAAATTTTGATGAAATTATAAGTATAAAGTTTATTCTTATCTTATACATCCATTGTTTATACTATAAACAATGGATGCAACATTTAAATGAGTATTTGTTACTACTAGTATGGTTAAATTATAAATCAACTAAGAAATATTTTGGGTGTAGTGATAAACAATAGGATGGGCCGAAATATACACATAAAGAGCTTTGTGTACGCGAAACCTAGTAATCAATCGGGTCAGCTAGAAAACATTTGTGCAATGCTTGCGTTTGGTTTTGTTTTTTTAACGACTGTTGATCAGTTGTCACGCAGACTTCATGCGAGAAGTTAGTACACGCAAATCAGAAAGTGAAGTACAGCACTGCTCAAAATGTTTAATGAGGTTTGGGAAAATGATTTTTTGTTTACACAAAACAGCGTTGGCGAGCCAGTATGTTTGGTATGCCAACGCAATGTTAAGCGTATTCATAAATTTAATGTCGAAAGGCATTACAGGTCTTGCCATAAAGAATATTTCGATATTGTAGAAGCGGAAAGAGAAATTTTAATTGCTAATTTAAAAAAAAACATTTGTTGCAGGAAACATTGTAAATAATGATGTTGAAAAAGCGTCTTTTATTGTTTCGCTTGCGATGGCATTTTTTTTAAGGTGCTCGCTAAAGAAGTGCTGGGTTGTTTTGGAAGTAAGGGTAGAGATATGGCCCAAATTTTAGAAAAAGTACCATTATCAAGGAACACAATTACCCGTAGGACAGAACAAATAAGCTCGTATATTTTTTCCCTCACCAAGAACAGACTTAAAAATTGTAAATATTTCGCTCTATGTTCTACAAAAGTTCTACAAAAGCGGATATTTCGGCCCATCCTAATAAATAAAAGTAACAATAAAAGAGCTTTTACGCGTACCCAACACACTCGAACAAATCGCATACATTGACGTTGGGCATAGCTGAATTACACATACGCAAATAAAAAGTTAGTTGGTTCAAATTTAATTAAATTTTTAATTGCATTTGCAAATATCTTAATAAGAACTACATTTTAGATTTACTTTTGCGAGAAGAAATTTGTTAACATTTTTTTTTAATAAATAAAATAAATAATAAAATAAAATTTAAGCATGTTTTTAAACTTCTCTGAATATTTTTAAAATTTAAAGACTTATTTAACTGTTTTTCAAGCTTTTATTTAGAGCTTACAAAATTGTTTTTAGAGCTGTTTTTGTTTGGCCTAATTACAAACATACATTTTAAAAATTATTATTTAATCATCACTGCTTGTGTAATTATAATATTTTTTTTTTTTTTCAAAATGTGGTCATGGTCATTGATGGAGCTTTTTGACAACTACCATATAAATGTGCAATCGTAAAACTTGACCACTGCATCAACTCAATTTTGTTTGAAATCATATTTTACCACGTTCTGTAATGTAAAATACAATTGAATTAAGTGTATAATTTTTTTTTTTTTGTTGAAACGTTTTATAATTTGACATCATTATTTATGTTGTTTTTTTTTTTTTAGTTGACAGTTTAATTTCCAGGCAGAAATTGTTATTAATTTATTTTAAAAATGTGTAAATAAGTGCAATTATTTACATGTATTTAAATGTTGATACAATATTTTGAAATATAAAAACACAATACATTCAGATATTTGACTTTTATGTACAAACAAGTCATACCGAAACTGTTTTCTCTGGGCAAATGAATGCACTGGATAAATTTAGAATTCTATGAAAAATTTCACATACTTTTTAATTTAGTTTAACCCATTTTACACTGCCGTTGCTATAAAACAACACCTACGTTTAAGATCCGATAAGTTTGGATATGAGATATAATAACGCAGTAAAAAATATGTAAAAACTAGTGCTGCAGGGTTGCCAAATATTTAATTAAAAAAAATTATCTATCTTGACCATTTTTTATAGCACTTTTTTTTAAAAAAAGTATTAACTTATAGGGAGAAGACCGGTTTTTTAATAAGTTTATAATATAACCCCTAATCCAAAAGTGACTCAACTCAAAATTTTTCATTTTTCAGAAATCGGAAAAATATATTTGCAACTTTATACCAATTGAAACATAAAGAAAGACATAACTGTTTTTTAGCAACAGTTAACAACAACCAAATACGCTGATAATCTTTTTTTTAGGAAAAACAAGTGTATTGTGCATAGTTTAAGCATATAAACCCAAAAAATTAAAAATTTGAGTTGAGTCACTTTTGAACTACATAGGTGTGCGATATGATTATTTGTTAAGGAACGTTTGGAAAAAGTTTTTAAATGAGCAAAATATGTTTTGCATTTTCTAATTTGTATGTAAAATTGAAAGATCGGCTTAAGAACTTTCCGAACTTTCCGAACTTGTAAAATCTTTTATATGATGAAAATTGCTCCATTTGCTTTTTTAATGGGAAAAATTTGCAATTTTCTTTCAACAAATAAAAAAAATTAAAAATTTATTTAAAATACCTATTTAAAAATTCTCAAAAATCGCAAAAATCCTATTGATCAAAATATGCATTGCAGTTTGCCTTGGAAATAAGAACAATATAATTTAAAAAAATCTTAACCGGTGAAGTACATGCAAAGCGCCAATGTTTGAACTTAAATTGAGATTACCACCGGCAGAGGAAGCGATAGGTAAACAAAAACTTCAGTAAAAGCTTGTTGAGACAACATTACAACTTTCTACCAAATTTCGTCCAAAAATTCCCACTTGCTCGATGAGTGGTATAAAATGGCCTATTATGGAGGCTCTAGCTTTTCTAAAACTTCGGGTTCTGATGAGATTTTTAGCCAGATTGAAATACTAGTATCAACCTAGCTAATATGTTTGGTTTGCTTTATTTTTGTAAATATACGGAGGTTGAAAGCTCGTTATAAATTGAAAATAACATAAAAATAATCTCGATGTATATAAAAACAAAAAACTAATATAACTGGGTAAAGTTTAAATTTTTACAAATATTAAAGAAAAAAGCTTTGTAAGCTTCAAATTTGCTCTTAAAAGCATTTTTTAAAGCAAATCCATAGGGACATCTTGATTGTATTTTTTTTAGAGCTACGTATTCACTTTTAATGGGAAAACAGGCAGATGCATTAAATTTGGTCTTACCGAAGTTTTTCTGGTACAACCTCCATAGTGTGGGGAATTTCAAAAATGATCGACACTTTGAGCTAAAATATTTTCCAAAAATATGTTTGTATGACATGAATAACCTATTGTGTGTATGTTAGCCGATCTTTAATCATGCTAAATCCACTCGCGATAATCATCTATCTTTATCGGCGCAAACATTATGGCGGTTTTAAGTCTCAAGCAAATTAAAAATACTGTGAATTTCGGCTAAAACGAACACCGGTTATAACGAACTTTTTTAATAACGCATGATTTTTATGGTTCCAACGCATTTACTAACATATAGTATACAAAATACTACTGTTATAACGAACATCGTTTATAGCGAACTTTTTATATAAAGAACAAATTTTTTCGACATTTTTACGAATTTTCATATGCATTTTTACGCATAACACATAAAAAAATTAATATTTAAAAATGAAAAATGTGCTGTAAATTTTAAAAACTTTACCTTTTTACTTAAAATTTGAATTAAAAGAATTGAATAATGTGTGAAATGTAATTTGTTGGATAAATGGTTTTAATATAACACAAAAAATTTAAAAATTATTAGAATTTAAGAAAAAGTCCTGTATGTGCGCCCCGTTAGGCTAGTTGGTAGCGTGCTGGCTTATCAGTGCGTGGGTCGTGGGTTCGATTCCCACCAGAGGCACTGGTCTGTTTTCGCTACAACGCGCCGAAGGCCATAGTAGCTAGTGCTCGGTTAGTTTAATAGTATATAATTTGTAATTATATGATTATTAATTAATAAAATAAAAAAGTCCTGTGTATCAATTAGGTATCTTTTTTACGACACACGACAATAAAATTACACCTAGATCATTATCGTTTCTGGGATGGAACTAATTTTGTTTATTCATCTCATGGCTTATAAATGTCATATAAAACCGATGCAACAAAATTTTTACATTTACGCTGTTAAAACGATTTACCCTGTAATTTGATTAATTGTTGGAAAATATTTACCACGCTTATAGCGAATTTCGCTTATATCGAACTAAATTGTCCGGTCCCTACAAGTTCGTTATAACCGTGTTACACTGTATTAAAATTACAGTTTTTGCTTCGATTAAATAAAGGCTACACCAATTTACAGTTCTCATTGCACCAAAAAGTATAAAAACACACAAACATTTTTGTTCGCATATATTAGAATTTAAAGGGAAACCGCGAGTATTGTGAAAAACGTGTATTTTTTTTGCCGGTTTATTGATAGTTGGGTTTGGGGTTATTTATTTTCAGGAAATCATATTAAATACTTTTAAATTCGAAAAATTCTAAATTTTATGCGATAATGTTTTTTGAGTTAATGAACATTTTATTTACACCATAAAATTTAAAGCCATTAGAATTTTTTAATGCCCATTCGAGTTTAGTATTAAGCTTATTAAAATCTTTTATTTGATGTACGTTTTGGCTAAATTGATAAAACGCTTGAATTAGACTAAAAAAAAATTAATTGCCCGATCGGTCAGATTTTCAAAAACTATATTTAATGAATGAACTAATTTCTAGATGAAAAATAAATTTTAATATATTTTGCTCATCAACAGTACAACAAAAAATATAAAAAATATGGCTTCTAAATAATTTTTGAGTAAGGTCCCAACAAAATAGTTAAAAAATTTATTTTTTATTTTATTTAGATGAAAACGGGCTACAATATAATTATTGCATTTTAAACGCTAGTAACTGCAACAAAAGATGAACGAATAACATAAAATAAGTTTTGTCGTCAATGTGCTCTTTTAAGAGACTCTTTTAATCTTTCTAAAAAAATTGCACATTTTTTTCACGATATACTTTTGAGGTGTGCCTTGAAACGTGTGCAATATTCAAAAAAATTCGTGTAAAAAAATTTGATTTTGGCTGGAAAATTTTATTTGATTTTTTTAATAATTTATTTAAAAATATTAATATATATTTGAAAAAAACCATCCACGAACTGTTGAAAAAAAGTATTCATGCACTGTTTAAAATGCTACTAAAGAAGTTATATATATATATATTCACTACATACGCCCAATGACATGACTGTGCTAAAATCATTAATGATTCACCTAAATTTGTACCATATCCGAATTAGTAGATGTGCCGTTTTTACAACTTCTTCCTCAGCTCTTATTTTGCTGGGTTATATTGCAATTTTTTTTGTATATCAGTTCCCCAACTAGTTATGCATCTTGCTGGTGCTTTGCAAAAAGTTTTGATAAGAGGGAGTCTAAAAAAAGATTTCAAATCTCAACAGGGCGATTCAAAAATAATAGTTTTGTAAACTAAAAGATGCCAGATTGTAAAGAGAAAAATTTAATGAAAAATTTCTCATAAATGGAGTTTTTTTTTTTTTTTTGATATATTTTATTCATCACAATATTAAGTTTAACAATATGTTGTGCCCCAGCGTCGTTAGACATTATTGAGGCGAGTTGGCAATAAATAATATAAAAATTTAACAATATAATATATATAATTCAAAAATATAAAAAAAAAATGTTTATTTTATGTTATATTTAAAAGGAAAAGAGAGAGAAAAAGAAAAAAAAAATAAATAAATATTTACAAATATGTATTACAGTAGAAGCATTTCCAAATCTTGAAATATATGTTTTTTAAGTTTATCTTAAACACAGAAATTCGCTCAATATTTTTAAGATATTGGGGAAGATTATTATATTTCAAACTATCAGTGTATTCAACTCTTTGCTTTATTTTCTCCAATCTACATCTAGCAATTCTCAAGTTCATATTATTTCTCGTGTTGATTTCTTGAAAAGCGAATTGTATGATGGCCAATATTATTTAACGATTTAAAAACGTAGAGTATAAGTTGCATTTTATATAAGCCATATATTAGAAAAACTGTCAACGATACATTTTTATACAGAGATACCGTTGCATAAGTCAAAGGCAGATTAAAAACCGTTTTCAATGCTCTGTTTTGAGATCTTTGCAGCGATTTAAACTCATTTGTTTTTCTGTGACCATATATAATTGGCAAATAGTTAAGGTGACTATGTATTAAGGCTTGATAGATAACTAACTTGGTTTTTGTGTTGAACTTACTTTTAAATTTGTATAAAATGCCAACAACCGATAATACTTTTGACCTTAGTTTTTCAATATGAACATCCCATGAAAGATTACTTTGTAGGTGTATACCAAGATATTTTATCAAATGACTTTCACGTACTAGCTTTCCATCTACCCAAATGCTGTATTCCTGGTTGTGGATTAAGTATGGCCTGAATCGCAATAACTTTGTTTTTTCTGCATTTAATACCAATTTATTTAACCTTGCATACTCCATAATCATTGCAGCATCGTACTCCAACTCTTAAGGCAACTTCGTGTTTATAAGGATAAAAAAGACTTATGTCATCCGCATCCCAAATAAATTGAGATTTATTATATCGTTAAGATAAATTTTAAATAACAATGGGCCCAATACACTTCCTTGTGGAACTCCATATTCAACATGACCTATAAAACTTCTTTTGGTGTTAAGCTCAACATACTGTTTCCTATTGGTCAAGTAGCTCTTTAATAAAACTAAGCTTCCTCCATTTACACCATAATATTTTAACTTCTGAATCAATATATCATGATCAACCAGATCAAACGCTTTAGAGAAGTCATAAAATATGCCAGCTACACCACTAAAACCATCATCCAAACTTTTGCATATACTATTTACAACGTTTATTACAGCTTCTTCTGTGCCACATCCCTTTTTAAAGCCATATTGGCAATCGTATAGCAAATTGTTTGCATCTAAATATGTCGAAAAATTGCTTATGTAGTATTTTTTCAAATATCTTGTCAATTATTGGTAATAAAGCTATTGATCTAAATTTTTCTATGAATGTAGTATTGGATTCTTTCGGTACTGGAACAATTTTTGTTATTTTCAGAATATTAGGATACGTTGAAGTATCAATCATTTGGTTAAAAAGTCCGGATAAATATGAAGTAATGACGTTCTTACGTCCGTACCTTACGTCCTATCATCATTTTAAGTGAAAGTTTTTTGGAAGAAAATTATAAAAAAACAGTAGAACATGACATTTTATGGCAAGGTGGAGCAAAAATGTTATTTTTATAAAATGATTGAAAAAATGCAAAAATTGCATTTTGTGACCAATGCCATAGAAAACCTTGCCCTAGTTATTACAATGAAAACTTTTTGGCATTACAAAATTATCTAAATTAAATTTTAAATTTCATAACATTTGTGAAAATTAAATAATGTTATATTCTTAATTCCTATAACAATTTAATTAAATTTGTAGTGGTAAAACAAATTGGTGGTAGTATTTATTTTACTCTCATACAATATATTAAATAAATATTCCACAAAACTTTATATATTTACTTTATCACAAATACAAAATATCCCCCAACTAGTCAAGGTTAACTTTATTTTTTTTTTAGTACCTAGTAATAATTTTAAATTAATACGAAACTTAAATTGAAAACTACAAAATATTTTCAAATTATAAAGTTTTTGCATTCAGACACTCAAACATACTTATGTAGTATTGAAAAGTTTTCTTTCTTCAAATATTTATTTTAATAAAATAATTTTCATGTATTATTTAAAATAACTTAAAATATCTTAAAAGCCTCAAAGTATTTATTTACTTTTCTTCTATAGTAAATAGTTTTTATTTGCAAACAACTTTAAAAAAAGAAGAAAAACTTAGATTGAAAATTATTTTCTAAGGTCAATTTAATATAAATACTTATACACAGGTGGGTAAAGTTTAAGTGAAAAAATTTAAGAAAAATATTTACAACATATATTTTTTGAAATTGAGAAAAAAAGGAATTTAATATTCAACGACGGATGCAAAAATTTACGATTTATAAACATCATCAAGTTTATACTTAGCAAATAAAAGAAATCCAATTTTTTTCGATGGACCGATTAAAATTATATGCATGATTAATCTGGGACAATGTCCGATAGGATGCATCGTTTTATCAATTTTCTTTTAAATAATACACTCAAAGTGAAAAAGTTGTTATACAAATTAGTATTTTATATCCCAGTTTTATATTCCATTAATGTACTAATTTTTAGTACAAAACTATTTTTTAGTAAAACTTTTTCATATTCACTGTTTACATTAGGGTGGTCCTTATTTTTCAACTTGCGATTTTTGGGGCTGCCCCCCTCTTAAAATATTTGTTTGGGTACACAAATTCACCATGCAAAAAATTAGAGTTCTAGCATAACGGGAACATGTCCCGCATCGCCCTTAAAAATGGGCATAATTTAAAAAAAAAATTACAAATTTTTTTTCTTCAAAATAAAAACAAAATGTAAAATAATTTTTGTGTTGGGTTTAATCATAACTACTCAGATAAAAAATTTTACTTTCCCAGAAAATCGCTAACTTACCCTAACTTTGTGTCAAAAAATTAATAAATATTTTGGGTGTACCTCAAAGTGACTTTTTTGCATTTTTGAAAATTTTATTCAACAAAAATCAAAAACCTAGTGTTTGCTGTCAAGTATTTTATTAAACACATCCCAAATATTAAATAACATAAGTATTACGGATATCCGTTGGCAAAAATTTTTGTTAGAGCATTTTGATTCTAGCGGATTTCAACGTTTTTTTAAATTTGTATAGACTTTTTTTAACAAGATTTTTGTAATATTTCATCAATGTTATTATGTATGCTTTTTTATATAATTGTAATAACTTTATTATAAAGTATTATTTTTCGTGTTCATAGTTAACCTGTGTTTTCATGGGGTCACAATTGACCCTCGTATTTTAAAGAGTCAAAAATCACAAAGATGACAAAATAAATTTTTGTTTATGTTTCTAATTGTAATTTTTTTACATTTTAAAGTTAATTAAAATTAATTATTTAGTATAAATTCAGATATTTGTATTCATATTTAAATTGACTTTTTTGTACATATTCAGGAGTATTCTTAAAAAAAGGGATTTTTAATTTAATAGTGTAAATTTTTTTTCCCTAAAAATTATTATCATGGAAAAGTTTTAAGTTCTAATTTTTACTAAATTGACCTATTCGAAGACTAGAAACGGTTAACGAAAATTTTTTAGAATAAATATAAATTTAATTATTCCTTTTTTTATTTTATTTATAAATTTTGGCAAAAAACTGCATTTTTCTTACGTGGGTCATATTTGACCCCATGTTAACATGGGTTAACTATCAACAGAAAAAATAGTATTTTATAATAAACTTATTACAATCATATAAAAGAGCATATACAATTCCATTGATGAAATAATATTAAAACCTTGTTTTAAAGTAAAAATGTATAAAAATAAAAAAAAACATTGAAATCCCCGAGAATCAAAATGCTCTAAAAAAAAATTTGCCAACGGATATCCACAGTACTTGGCTTATTTAATACTTGATATGTGTTAAATAAAATACTTGACAGCAAATACTAGGTTTTTGATTTTTGTTGAATAAAATTTTCAAAAATGCAAAAAAGTCACCAAAATATTTATTAATTTTTTTTGACATAAAGTTATGGTAAGTTGCGATTTTCTGGGAAAGTAATATTTTTTATCTGAGTAGTTATGATTAAACCCAACACAAAACTTATTTTATATTTTTTTAATTTTGAAGAAAAAAAATTTGTAATTTTTTTTTAAATTATGTATTTTGACACCCTAACAAATATTTTAAGGGGGGGGGGGGGGGGTACAGTCAAAATATCATTTTTATTTTTCGCCCATACAACGAAAGACCACCCTAGTTTACATATAACAATTTTTTTTGTAGTTATTTTCGTTGCTAAATTTAGCTAAATATTTTATTGAAATTAGGAAAAACTATTACTAATTTCCATTTTTCATAGTTGAATTTTTTTTTCCAATGTTGAACAGCTTTGCAATTTAAAAGGTTAAGAAAATACCAAAGGATAATAGAAATAAATGTTAATTAAAAATATAATAACTACACTCAAATAAAAAAATCTGTTAAAGAAGAGTTACAGTTTCGCTAATATTAGGCCAGCAGATCGTTTTGCTAATGTTAGCAAAACGTGACTGTAATTTTTTAGTAAATTAAAAGTGGTAAAAACTTTGTTAAAAGTTTCTAAAATTTAGTAAATTTTTTTCACAGTTAAACTGTGTAAATTAAGTATTGTGTGATGTTCACTAAAAGTAGGTATTGAAATCTCGAATCTTCTTTTCGTTTTTGATATTTTATTAACGAAATCGTGAAAATAGAAATTTCAACTTTAAATAGATGCACAGATAATATTGTCGCGCCTTTCAAAACGCGAGTTTTTTTTTTGTAAATTAAGTAACCTGTGATGTTCACTGCATGTAGGTATTAAAGTCTAGTGTATTTTTTTCCTTTTGTATATTTTATTAACGAAATCGTGAAAGTTTGATATAATTTTTATTAAAAAATAAAAATTATGTTTTTCCAACCTTTAATTGCGCAATGAAAATGAAAATTATTCAAGTTTGCGGCCATACTCTATATTTCTGTATTAGGATATTGTCCTAACAAATAATCTATAGAGTTTTTGTTTTCAAATTTATTAATTGACCACTTTCAGGAATATTAGGACAATATCCTAATAAAGAAATATAGAGTATGGCCTCGAACTTGATATTTTTTTTATATACTCTATATTTCTTTATTAGGAACTTGAAGTTTTTTCATTTTCATTGCACAATTAAAGGTCAACAAAAGCATAACTTTTATTTTTTAATTAAAAATTATATCAAACTTGTATAAAAGACAAAGTACAGTCTAGTTTTCTCCCCCTGTTTTGTTTATAAACGAAACAAAAAATAAAAAGAAGGAAAAAAACGTGTATTGAATATTCACCAGAGGTGAACCTTGCACATAACAAACAAGTTTTCAATTTATTTTTTGATCAATGGTTATAATCTTTAACTTCAAGCTCATATATTAGTTCTCATGTAGTGTGTAAACTAGTTTATATGAATGTTTGATGTTTGGCATGGGATTGTTACCGCTTTCAAAACGTGTTCTGATGATGGGAACCTAGAAAATTCCCGAAATAGATCTATCAACACATTCCTGAAAGGGTCAAATTATAAATTTGAAAACAAAAAACTCTATAGATTATTTGTTAGGACAATATCCAAATAAAGAAATATTGAGTATGGCCTCGAACTTGAATAATTTTCATTTTCAAATCTTGAAATATTAGAAATTTCAACTTTAAATAGATTCAAAAAGAATGTTATCGCACCTATCAAAACTTGTACTTAAATAAATTAAACAGCATATTTAATACTTTTTGAATGTTGCAAAAAGTTTCGTTATTATTTTTAATTTTGTATTACTTTATAACAAGTTTATCAAAAAGTGTAAATTTCCTAAAAAAAAGTGTTTTGTAAATAGTTTTTAACTATAGCTAACTCTCAAAATCCATGGCCATATTCGTCATTTGCGTCCAAAAGTCTTTTAGAAATGATAGGTCGCAACCCCGATGCATCAAATTTTTCTGATTATGTTGAACTGTGTAATTTATTCATTAAAAACCCCTGTGTTAAATCAAGCTGACTATTGAAATAATTTTCTTGAAACGTTACCATTCCGTCTTCGAATTTTGTGAACATTTATTTCCAATTTGATCAATAGTTTAGAAAATCCCTAATCATTAGAATTTGTTGTTTTTAGAACCACTGCAGTGCACTGTGTGTTGTTTGCTTACAGTACGTATGAGTTATATTCTGTTGTGATAATATAACGTATACGCCGTGTACGTAATTTATGTTATACATGAACTTCATACACTTAAAAAAGTGTGTTAAGCGCCTATAATATGTATGAAGAATCTTAAAATATGCACTACAAATTTAAAAAACAATCTCTTAAATTTATTTTAATATGAATATTTAAAAGTTTGTGTGTAATTTTCAAAACGTATTCAAGGAATATATTAAACAATACAAATTAACTTTGGCATTTAATGAAAATTGCTTGAAAACATGAAAAATAATTAATTCAGTGCCTCCATTTTTTTTTGTTAATTTGCCTCAAAACTATCAAAATTACAGGTCAGGTTTTTAGAAGAGTGCGGTGGATGTTGCTTTATTAAAATCACTTAAAAAATGTTTGTTCGTCAATGTTTAATGTTTATTTATCAAATATAAAAAATAAAGTGTAAAGTGTTTTTTTACGAAAAACTAAGAAAAATGCAATAAAACTTGCAATTTTAAGCAAAATAAGCTAAAATATGCAATAAAAATTTGCACTAAAAGCAAAATATGCAAATATATGCAATTATAGCATATATATGCACTAACAAATCGATGCCATTTTAACACAAATTCTTTGATTAAAAATATATTTAATGAACCCTATTCTTAGATTTAAAGACAAAAACATGCATTTGCATGAACTTCCGGCCGCTGGTTATCACATTAAAAAATTTACCTTTTAAGAAAATTTAACATGACAAAGTGTTACAAAAACAGCAAAAGCCATACAAAAAAAACCAAAAATATGCAAATCCGAATTTAGTTTAATACTGTTTTGTTAAGTAAAAGTTGGATTAAGTTCTATAGGAAAATTAATAAAAAATGTGTTCCCAGAACCAAAATCCAAGAAGAGTTAATTTTTGCACACGGCACTACCGGTTCACGCAAAATAAAAAAACTAAAAAGTCTTGTTTTTGTGCGTAGTGGTTTGAGCTGCTAGAGATATCTACATGATGAAGGCATCATTTTAAAGCTGAAGGATCATAGTTTCTATCAAAAATATAAAATTTGACTTAATTCATACGCCCGAAAAATAACGTGGTATTGAAAATAAGCATATTTAATTGGTTTTTTGTGTTTTTCAATGAACTCCAGTGTCGGCGCTAATAATAATTCTCAGATACAAATTATACATGTCGGAAAAAATACAAAATTAAACAAATCAAAACTCTTCGGCTGTAAGAATAAAACCTCCGTTTCTTCTTGCATTGCAAACGTGACAATACCACGTCATGACCGTTTAACGGTCACATCCAAGTATGGCCTCGAATGGAATGCAGCTAAATTGCAGTTTTCTTTCCTATTAGCTATTCCGTTATTGTATATTATACTCAGAAGTGACCAACACTAACAAACACAAGTATTCTATTTTTAGATTTTTGTTTTATTTTTCTAATCTCCTCCGCCTCTATTTTACAACGCTACCAGATTGGTTTTGATGGTTTTGAAGTTCAGTGTTGACAACTGTGCGTTTCTGTTGAGACATCGCCACAGGGCAAATTTTATAATGTATTTTAGTACAGTGTTATTTTAACGCCATTTAGACAGTCGCAATTAATTCTTAATTAAGATGCATTTGACAAATTTAATTTGGAAAGGTTGAGGTTAAGAAGAAGAATAGAAATGTTGAGGTTAAGACAGTGTTTTTTTTACAATTTTAATGAAACCGACTGAATTCATAAAAAATTCAAAAGAAATAAACTAATTTGAAAAATTAAATTTTCATAATGTTCACTTTAGTGATATATACAGAAAAAACTGTAGGCACAAACAATGGAATTTGAAAACACACACAAATTTTTTGTTTAATATGCTTGAAAGTTGTAGTTTTTCTTATAAAAATTCTTTAAAAAACAAAAATTTAATATTACAAAAATATCAACAAAAGAGTATTTTATATACAAATCATCATTATTAAAAAAAAAACTTTTATTTTTGTATTTGCAAAACTACTCTATGAGCCATGTATACTATTACAAACAGAATTTTGTAAATTTTTTCTGTGTATAATTTTTTTTTATATCTAGCCCAAAAATTAGATGTAGGGCCACATTAGCGAACATTATCTCATACTTTGCTTAATGATTCCGTTATAAATGATGCATATTCGTACTTTGTTTATAAAATCATCAACCACCTGATAGATGTTTGCCTGATTTTTTCAATGCATATAATAGCCATTAGTAAATTTCATATGTTTTATCTATAAACAAGATACATATCCACATGCACCATGTAAATTGTACATAGGCTGTTTTTTAAATATTGGGTATAACTTTTCCCTGTATAGAAAAGCTTTAACATATAAGTGGCTATATTATTTAGTACATATTTGGTACTGGCAAGTACTTGGAATTGTCATTATAAGTCTCATTACTTTTATATAGAGATGTAGCACAAAATAATGACCCATCATTACTAACCAACTTACGAAAAAGAGAAAAATATGTTGTTACCTGTATGCATAGCAGTATGGACAAAAATAGAATTTAGTACAAAAATATTTTTATATATTGTATAATTTTTTTAATAAAATGTGTGCACGTGAGACTCGAACCTGGGCCTTCAGGTTGTCCGTTAACCGCTCTACCGTCTTAACTATCTCGACATGTTATACTTAATAGATAAAAACATAAATGACTACTTGCTTTGCACAAAATGTCATTACTTTCCAACTTACAAAAAATCCTAACTAGATTTGGTAAAAAAATGAGTCTAAAAATAGATTTTCAAAAATTTTGTAGATAATTACTTTATATTTAAAATAATGATAAAAATAAGTACTTATGGGCAATGCATTACTTTCTGTGGTTGGAAATTAAGTTGTTATTAGTAAGTCCTTATAATTTGTGGTAAAGTAATGCAGATATTAAAGTGGTGTCATTACTGGTAATGCGAAAACTTTTTACATCTCATTACAGTTTCTACACTGGGTTACAGCGTAAAAATTAGGAAAAAAGTTGTTTTTTTAAGATTTAATACAATTTTGAAATAATAAGTCTTTAAAAAAAGACTTTCATATTTTGATGAAAAAATACTTTTAGACTTAGAAAAAAATTTATTGAAATTAAATATACAAGGAGAGCTTTTTAAATGTTTATCTTCACATGAACTAATGGATTTTTTTGGTGCTAAAGTATCAACAGTCATCGCATAACCTACATTGATTTATACACTAATAAAGCAAAATTAATAGAAATATGTGCTAAAACTACTAAAAATTTGTTCAAAATCATGTTACAGGAAAAATTGATAAAATAAGGACATTTTTTTTTCCAAAATATTAGATAAGGATTAAAAAAATAAATATATTGAATCTAAAAAAATTTATTTATATTTGAGCTAAATTTTAGTTAATTGAAAAAGTAGCAAATTGATGTAATAAAATTAGTAAAACTTTTCCAAAATATTAGTATACAATAAAAAAATATTTTTGTTTTCAAAGTTTTGTTTATTTTTTCATATTAAAAGTCTGCCGTTCTAAAATCAAAAGCCTACAATTTTTTAGCAAACTATTTCTGTTTATATTATTCCAGAAAAAATAGTGCTTATGAAGAAGCAGTTCTAGAAAGCAGTATTATCAATTTACAGAGCACTTCCAGAACTAACCCAGAAGGCATAATTTTCCCGATGTCCCACTTGGTATGTCTCTTTAAAGCAGGTGAAAAGCGCTTCTTTCTGGTGTCCAAGTAGCAATAAATTCGTGCCTTCGTAGGCAATGAGAAGCACTTTTTTTGTGTATTGACAACATTAATGCTTCATTGTATGCATATTTTACTGCTTCATTGTATGCATTATTCACTGTTTCAAGGAATGCATTTAGGAAAGCACAACAAAATGCCATTCCTAATTGCTTTATAATATGCCATCCAGTTAAGCTCTTTTTTGGAAGCATACAAATGTAGCTACTGCTTACCAAATCGAAGTTATTTTTTACTGGTATCATAATTTACTGCAACTTGCACTCAACTAAGCTAAATATAGCAACAATTTTGTTAATATTACAGTTTTTGTTTGCTGTTGTTGTCTACAAATATTTAGCAAAAGCTTTTGCTGATTTTAGCAAAAAAAAAATTAATGAACAACTTCATTAATATGAAGAAAAACTTCATTGATTTTCGTCCAATGTAACACTTCATAAATATGATGGTGTTGTGTCATGAAAGATCAAATTGATGCTTCTTCATATTTATGAAATGTTTCATAAATATGAAGAAGTTCCATACACTCACAATATATTTTCCGTAAAGACTACTGAATATACACATAAAATTAACTGAAAACCAATTAAAAACAGGACTACTTACTTTTCGTTTAAAACAATTGTATTTTTTAGTTTATTTTCAACTGCTGATAAAATAAGTGACAAAATCGATAAAAACAATAGATTCTTTTCGTTTATTTCAATACTCAATATAATATAACAACTTTTTGTTTTAAATAGAAAATTTTAAATGAATATTTTAACTACTACCGAAAGTCCGTTTTTTTTTTTGTTTATTGATCAACAGACAGAAAGTTAAAAAATATATTTCTTTGGTGATTTAACTGTATATTCTATTGAAACAACTTTACCGATTAAACTTTTAAATAACTGTTGATTTTTATGGAAAAGTTCTTGTGAATGTCCAATCCATTTATCCAATTATTTGGAAAACACAATAAAATTTTAAAATAAAATTCGGTTAGATAATAATTGTACATGGTAGAAGCAACTATTTATTTTGTGATAATACCCAGTAAAATAGTAAAATTCAAATAACTGGTCGCAGAACAACTTATACTGTATTATATCAGGTTCTAATTTCGGTTCTGCAACTGGTTCTTTATATATGGAGTTTGTCCTATTTGCAATAGGTTCTTTACCACCAAAAAAGAACAGGTTGCTTTAGAACCGGTTCTAAAACCAGTTATAGAACTGGTTCTGGAACAATGACACCTTACATTTCGACACCCTGGCACCTGTTCTAGAACCGGTTCCATGTAACCGGTGGTAAAGAAGTTGTTCTAGAACAGGTTCTGAGGTAATCTGTTCTAAAAAATTTAGCTGCGTACTAGAGAATTCTATGAAATTTTGAATTTTATGATTTTTTTTAAAAAAATTGTCGATAATCAAAAGTGGTTACTACAAATACGGTATTCGCAATCAAATATGCCACTAATTTAGAGGTTCAGTAGTAACAACCAAATTGTGGATTGCATAGTTTATAGAAGCAACTAATAATTGGTATTGGTAAACGATTTTGAGACAATGTTTGTTTTCCTAACAAAATATTTAAATTAAAATTTAGCACTTAACATTTATTAGTATTTGTGTTGCAGAGAGTTTGCCTTGTACTCCGAACTTCTGAGTTCAAATCTCGGGAAAAAACAAACACAAAATCCATACCCACTATGAAATTGACAGAATAACATTTATCAGATTTTTATTAAATTTGGATATTTGATAGAGGGTACACAACTAACGAACAAAAGCATTTGTTTGTAGTCCCAATCATAAATAAATCTTAAATAAAGAATTGCGCTTGGTCGTTAGTTGTGTAAACTCTATCAAATATCCGAATTTAATGAAAATAGGAAAGATGTTATTCTGTTTAATTTTCAAGTGGGTCTTTTGTTGGTGAAAAGTGAAGCATTAACCCCATATGGATCAAGTTCCAGAAAATAATAAAAATAGCAATCGATATCTTCAAAATAGGTATTTTAAAATTAAGTTAAAAAAATATATCTTTGCATTTTTATCAAATTTGTGGGTCATTTTGGATTCTAGGCCACAGTGGGTTAATGATATCCGATGAAGTCAGAATTCCATATCTGAATAATATTGAGTATACGAGGGCGGATAAATAAGTCCGTGACCTTTCGAACATCCCTCGCAGTTATATGAAATGCAACACTGCTCCCATCAAGTACAACCTGTTAATAGACTACTTTCAAATTTTGTGCAAGTTCCGTCATTTACTTTGCGTTTAACAGCTGTTTAAATCATACAACCTAGTGGATTTTTTTAAAAATGGAAAAAAGTGAATTTCGAGTGCTCATTAAGCATTATTTTTTGCGAAAAAAAAACCGTCAACCAAACCAAGGAAAAGCTTGATAAATACTAAGGGGACTCTGCACCATCGATTTCAATGGTAAAAAAGTGGTTTACTGACTTTCGTTGTGGTCGCACGATCGAAGAGTAAAAGTGCCTGAGATTGTTGATGCCATAGGCATTTCATATGGCAGTGTGGTTTCGATTTTAAATTATCAGTTGGGTTTAAGAAAGCTATCTGCAAGATGGGTGCCGCGTTTGCTATCAATTGACCATAAACGTAATCGTGTGACAACTTCAAAGGATTGTTTAGAGTTGTTTAACCTCAATCCAGATGAGTTTTTGCGGCGTTTTGTAACTGTGGATGAAACATGGATCCATTACAACACTCCGGAGACCAAGCAGCAGTCTAAACAAAGGGTTTCTAAGGGTGAACCGGCTCCGAAGAAGGCCAAGGTAAGTTTGTCGGTCAATAAGGTGACGGAGGCAGTTTTTTTGGGAAGCACGCGGGATAATCCACATCGATTACCTTCAAAAGGGAAAAACAATAAACGGCGAGTACTATGCCAACTTTTTGACAGATTTAACGAGGACTTAAAAAAAAAAATGACCCCATGTGGCCAAGAAAAAAGTTCTTTTTCATCAAGATAATGCACGGGTGCACACGTGTGCACACGTGTGCAGTCTCAATGGCAAAATTCCATGAATTGGGCTACGAATTGTTACCTCATCCGGATTTAGCGCTCAGTGACTATTTCCCATTTCCAAACCTAAAGAAATGGCTCGATGGAAAGAAATTTAGCTCCAACGATGAAATTATTGATCAAACAAATGCCTTTTTTATGGACCTCGAAAAATCCTATTTTTTTGGAAGGGATACAAAAATTGGAGAAACGTTGGACTAAGTGTATTGAGCTAAAAGGAGATTGTGTTGAAAAATAAATTTTTTTTTTGCAAAAAAACTGTGTTTCATTCAAAAAGTCACGGACTTATTGAGCCGCCCTCGGATTAAATGAAAAAAGGAATAAAATATTATTTTTTCCAAATTTCGTTTTTTGTAAATTTTTAATAATGATAATAATAACAATAATACAGTTTTTTTCCAAAATTGTTAGTTTATGGCCGTCTTGCGGCTCGGGTTAACGTTATCCAAAAAAAAAAAACAAATACATTTTTTCCATTTGGAACCATTTGTAATAAAACTGGAGGGGTGTATTGACAAATCAGTTTTTAAGGGACACCCTAGTGTAGGTATAATAATTCTGTTGTCAATATTGCCACAACAACAGTTGCTCCAGCATCCATATGTTTTTTATTTGTTTCATTGTAGCAACACAAACCTGGTTTTATTTTTTGTTGTTGTTATTTTTTTTATTGTATTTTATTTGAGGTTAATTTTTTGGCTTTATGCCGGATTCACTTTCATTCATCAGGGTTTTATGCGGTAAATAAATATTGTATATTTATTTCATTTACTGCTGTTTGCTGATGCTCCTGCTACTCTTCTAGGTGGTTTTTGTTCATTGTGTCATGGCCACTCTTTTAATATGATTTAATTTCCGTTATATTGTCAAGTGATACATATTGCCTTTGTGTGTGTCAGTTTCTTTTTTAAACTGTTTTATAAATAAATTATTAATAGCGATAATCAATAACAGAATAGCTGATGCAATGAATGGATTTTGGGTTTATAATAGTTTAAACACAAGCTACTAAAATAAAAGTTAATTAAAAATTACGTTGCAGAAAAAAACTCTTAAAATTAGCAGATTTCTTTAATGATAATCACAGTTATTTATAAGCAAGCTATATTTTAGTTAATTGAAAATAGCAATTCACTTAGCTAAAATCATCAAATATTATAAATATTTGTAGACAAAAAACAACAAACAAAAACTGTAATATCAACAAAAAATTTTAATATATTTACCTTAAACTTAGTTAAATTCAAATAGTAGTGTACTTTGTTAAAATCAACAGAAGCATTGGTTAAAAAATTGTAGAATGCTGAGTTCAGAAGAATTGATTTTTATACACATAAAGAATCTAAACAAAACTTTTTTTCACAGTTTTTTTTTGTGTTATATTTATAAATTTTTTTTTATGATTCTAGCGAGTTAAGTTTTTACTTTTAATTAACAAAAATTTAGATCAAATAGAACTTAAGTTTTATAGATTCAACATAATTAATTTTGCTATTCTTGTCCTACTAATATTTAGCACAAAAAATCTGCTAAGTTTAGAAGTTTTTTCTAGTTTTAGCAAAAATGTTTACTAATTTAGTTCCATTGGTGTTATGCCACTAGTTGTAGAAAAATAAAGTGAAAACTTTCATTCGTTAATTTGATGTTTAGAAGGCAACCTTGAATTTATACAGCTCTGAGTTATTCCCGTCTCAAGAATATAGTATGTTAGGCTTCACAGAGGGCAAATAAAAGCCGCTTTTTTTTGCCAAAATTTGTTTTTTGGAATTGGCCTAAACTAATAATGCCATTGTGTTTGGCACTTATGGAAGCAGTTACAGTATCATTTTCCTGGCGAACTATAGGCTAATCCCAGTCAGAATCTGCCACTGGTTAAAAAATTAAGCACTGGCATACCACTGGCTAACAGACGAATTGTCAATAAATTGCTGGCAGAACTGTTTTTGAGACTCTTTACTAACGTTGCAAAAAAGTGTTTTTACCAGTATTTATTTTAAAATAATTTCAGTGGTAAAAAAAACTCCAAAAATTTGTTGAGACCACTATGCCAACGTTGGCGAACGGTGTTTTCCCAGTGCTATCCAGTCAGAAATTGCCAACAGTTTAAAATTCTTAACACTGGTAGAGCATTTACTTTCTAAAACTGATGATGCTTTGTTGAAAAAAGTTTGTGATCAGAAGGTTCCGAGTTAGATCCCGGCAGTAGTTTAAATTCCAGCGGGAACAAAAAAAATATTAATAACCTTTTTGAATTTTTTTTTTTTTTGAAAATCTATTTTTAGACTAACTATTTTATGGTTGTACCAACATTGAAAATTTGGTTTCCCCAGTGCTGGTCCAACACTTTTTGAACATATCGACCTCTTGTCTAATGATGTTATAGATCCAGCACTTGTACCACCTATTAAAGTGCCTTGCCAGTGATGGTCCGTTTGTCTTTTTTTGACAGGGCTGTTAAATTTACTCAAATATTATTTAAAAGTGAAGGTACCCTGTGGTAAAGGGACCTATCACAGCACACCCGACGTGACCGGTTCATTGTGCTAGGGAATGAATGGGTCCGGTCACTGCAACATGGGCTTGCACTTTGCGACATGTCACAGTACCGGTGTGAAAAACATGTAGCTCAACTAACGACAAAGAAGTTGTCACAGGACTAACGCAAAAGAACATGTCCAAAAAGAACATGTCACAAAAGAACATATCACAAAACCAACTCTAAAGAACTTAATTTCTCATTACAAAAACTTTTTATTTTTTAATACAATTAGCGGTAAGGAAATAATTTTACTTAATTAGTCGGATGAATATTTAGTTCCAAAAATATGAGTGGTTTTTTATATCAAGACGTTCAATGAGTTAAAAATAACTTTAATTTAATATCAATTTGTTTAATTAATTTGAAAGAAACTAAAATAATATTAAAAAAAACATTATTAACCAGGTGAAAAAAGTATCGGTTTCTAAAGTACATTCCACGTGACCGGTTTAAAAGCCTCTACCACGTAATGTGTCTGAAAGTACCGGTCCTGTGGTAGGTCAAAGCAAGATCGGTTCCTAAAGTACCTAGCACGTGCTCGGTATAAAAGTCTATCACGAGCTAGGTCTGAAAGTACTAGTCCCGTGTTATGTGAAAACAGTAATGGTTTCCAAATGGTTACATGATTGAGTTTTTTTTTATGTATATTAGACTTTTTAGTACCATTTACCTCGTCACTACTATATCTTGACATGCAGCGACATATAATTCATTCGGCTTATATCTTTCAATCTGGTTGTCATTCAAACTATTAATGTGCTTATCAGCACAATTTTTTTTAGCAAACAAAATTAGTAAAATATTACTATAATATTAGTAATACATTAGTTCAAAACAGTTAAGTACTGAATAAGTATAACACAAATTTTAGCTGAAAACATAATTTTAGCAAAAATTTGCTGAAAAATAGTATACCTGATTTACAAGACGTTTTACTAACTTATTTTTTTGAGTTTACCTATCATTGGGCCATGTCCCTGACTACGCGCAGGATATGCCCCAAGGTGTAGGTGACACATCAGCCATCGAACTTCTTATACGATAGGGACATATCACTTTAACATGACGTTGTCATTGAAGTTGAGGTATTCACTAATTTCGGGCAACTGGCGCGTGTTAAGTGATAAGTCTAAAAAAAGATTTTTAAATTAATTAAAAAAAAAAATAATGTAAATTTTGTTTTACGAATTGCCGTTGGCGGGGCTCGATCCCACAACCTCCTGCACACAAGCTAGTATACCAGTGATGCCAGTAATGACAGCTGTAAAACGGATAAACACAAACCGTTTGGTGAGGGTTGTTGTTGTAAGGAAGACAATTGTGTGAATGATATTAAAACAAATATACATACTAGGGCGGGTCGATTTAAAAATCGCTCAACGTTCAAGAAAAATCGTATTCTAGGGATCAAAATAAGAAACTTTGCCGAAGGAACCATACCTCTAAAACGAATTCTGATGACCCGACTTTTGACCCGTAGGGTCAAATTTTGAAAAAGCCCACTTTGATATTTCAGAAAGTAGGAGGAATCTTTCCAAGATTATGGGAGCTGCTTCTTCTCCGGGAGACGCGCTAGGAGATTAATGCAGAAATCATCATTCTATGTGACCGTTAAGGGGTTAAAATTTATGTTGAAGAGGACCTTTTTAGCCGTGTTTTTATAGCAAAATGTACAAATCTCGGGATAGAGATATTTCAGAAAGTAGGAGGAGTCTTTCCAAGATTAGGGTCTCTATTTCTTCTCCGGAAGACGCTCTAGCAGATGAATGTGTAAATTATATTCGATTGGGTTGGACTCGATTGGGGAACTCTAAATGGGTCAAAGTGGGATTTTTCAAAATTTCACACTACGGGTCAAAAGTCGGGACATCAGAATTCGTTTTAGAGGTATGGTTCCTTCGGCAAAGTTTCTTATTTTGATCCCTAGAATACGATTTTCCTTGAACGTTGAGCGATTTTTTTGCATCCATACAAATCGACCCGGCCTAATACATACATATACACCATGTTTTCAACCTTATCACAGTTTCACGTGGATATAATAAGGACATGGAAAAAAGCACACTAACACATTCACAAAACACATTTATTTCCAAACAACATTTTTAATTATTATTTTACAAAATTTTGTATGTTAATTTCGTTGTCATTAATTCATTTTCTTTATACAAACTTGTGACACACACGATGCTATCAAGCAAAAACAACACAAAACTATTAAAAAAACATAAAAAATAAGAAAAAACTCGTCAGCTTATTATTAGTTTTCCCTGTATGCCAAAATGTCATTGCCGAGAATAACGATAGTGCTATAAACACATAGACCACAGCAGGCTACAGAGCTACACGACTACAAATCCCGTTCACTGCAATCGTCGCCGAGTGGTCAGCTACTTATTATTTTGGAAACGACAGCAACATAGTAAACAGCTGTTTTTTATACAAATGAATTCTTATTTCAGTAGTGCCAATTACATCTTTTTTTTTTTGCTTTATTAAAATAGAACAACATGCATGGTTGTAGACACGTATATAAAGTTGACTTAAAAATACAATTACTTATTTATAATACATTATTATTACGTAAAAATAAATTTATCTAACCCCTCTTGAATATTAAAGCAATTATAGCATTTAATGTTGCGACGTTTTTGGAAGTTAACAATATAAAACATTTTAAAGCACTAATTTGTTACATATTTTTTTTTTATTATCAACACTATTTTTGTTTTGTAGCCAACAAAAATAGAAATTATCCTAAGTTGACTACAGTGGCAAAAGTAGTCGGGTAGCTGTGTTGGTGCCAAAATAATCGTTTTCATATAAACGTGTGTATTTATTTTTGACAGGCTGTAGTCGTGTAGCTGCAGTCGTCTATGTGTTTATAGCATAAAGGTATACATTTTTTTAACTTTAGCTCAACGTTGATTGTAAACATCACAAATATAATAGGAGATATCGAGAAACAAAATTCGGAATCTGAGGAGGATATTTACACCCCTTCCAAACCCAATTTTTTAAAATGGTCAATTGTTCAAACCAATAATAAGCTGACGTATTGTAAACTCAAACGAATGACGAAAGACAAAATTATTTGCGTATTGTTATATTATTTAAATTTTTTTGTTTTTTATTTAACAAGACTTATAATCTTAAGATTAGAGTATATGAGGAGTAATAGTAATGGGTAATGAATAAAAACATTTACGAGTACAATTAAATTTTAAACAATATATTAAAATATAGATTAAATTAATTTAAATAAAATACAAATTTAAACATTTAAGTTTTAAACAATTAAAAATTAAATTAACAAATAAACATTTATTTTACATCTTTAATTTTAACATAAAATGTTTATGCAAAACTATAAAAATGAAAAAGGCATTTTTAAAATGCATGGCAATGCTTTTATATTGTATGTTCGGAGGTAGAGAGCTCCAAAGACTTATTGAGTGGATAGAAAAATCTCTTATTTTTGCTAAACATTTTTCCAAATACAACTATATTAGTAGATTTCAGAGTTGTATTTATGTAGTACCAGAAGACGCCGTTGGGCAAAAATATAAGCGCTGGCTGTCCGTGGCATCACTGGATACATTGTGGTGTGGATGTTTTAATACAAACGAAAAACAAAAATAAAACAACACAAACAATACAACAACATAAAAAATGTTAAGCAAAAATGCACTCCAACAACAAAAGATAGTTCAAGTACAGTCCTGCCCGTAAATACAAAATTTGAAAATCGAAGAAGAAACGAGAATTAAACAATTCTCACAGTAATCGAATTTAAAAAACACATTAACTTAATCTTGGAAAACAATTTTAAATTAAGTAATACCTCAAGTACCATAAGTAAATACTAGTAGTCTTTGAAATCGTTTGGTTTCTTATTAAAAATTTGCTTGGAATTCAAAAAGTAAATTTACCATTTTGAAATCTTAATTTTATTAATACAAAAAACAATAAAAACAAATATGACATCACAAGTTAAGAACAATATTCTAAAGTTTTTGCCCTCACGATTTGTTTTACAATTCGTTGCGAAATGTGACGAAATTTCGCATTTCACTTTTAGGTAACATTTTCGTTTCCATGTTTGTAATATAATATGTTTGCTTGCAAATATAATTATGTTTGTCTGTAACCATATATATGTTTAGAAATAGTGAAAATCAAATGCAATTTTGAAATTACAGTTGTTATTTTTTGAATATCAGGTGGAAATGGTGGAGTTCCATAATAGGCCCTGCTTTAACCAGTCCCGGGATATATCCTTTAAGGGCAGTAGGGAAGAGGTACATCTCACAAATTGTTGCAGCAAATGAAAATGAGGTACCCGTATTTATTTTAGCGGCCCAATTTCGTGTTTAAGGGTTAAAGCCAAAGCTATGCTCTTTCGTTTGATACATAATTTGACGATAATGTCTCTGGAACAATTCAAAATAACTCGCAAAAAAGAAAAATGGGGTAATATTTGAGACAGCCACAATAAAAAAAAGAAATACGAATCCCTTATTTTATTTCTTTATCACTTATACAAATTTCATTAAGAATAACATCAATCGCAAGACTCCTTTTGTAAATATTAAAAATCCAAATACATCAGCCTATAGGCGAACAATTTGAAATTTTTTTTTTTGCTGCATATCATTTTTGTGTCAACAATACACTCTTCTAAACAACTCCACATTAGCGAACATGTTCACTAAAGTTGATCTAAATTTAAATACTCTCTAAAAGCATAGCAAATTGTTAGAAAATTAAGTAAACTCGACAAAAATGAGTACACTCAAATAAAAAAGTTAGTAGAGTCAGCAAAAAATTTTGCTGAGTCAGCAATATTTTAGTCAGGAGGGTGCTTGAAGAAAATTTGCTAATGTCAGCAAAATATTTTGCTGAATATCAGCGACTTGATTTTTAGCAACAAAATTAGTAGATTCAGCAAAAGTTTTGCTAAAACCCTTGCTAAACAATAATAAAAATAATAAAAAAACTCAAAATTTGTAGAAAATTTTTGTAAATATACGGAGGTTGAAAGCTCGTTATAAATTGAAAATAACATAAAAATAATCTCGATGTATATAAAAACAAAAAACTAATATAACTGTAAAAAATATTACTTGAGCCAGAGTACAAACTAAAATTTTTTTATATAAATTGAACATTTTTGGTCTTCAAAGTTTAGTAACGTTATGATGCTTGTTAGGAAAAGACCTAACCACGTGCTTGATTACTAAGAAGACAAGAATGGAGCAAAATTGATCATTAATAGGTTTTTTGTTAAAGTTCTGCCTATTATGGAGGCTCTAACTTTCTAAAACTTCGGGTTCTGATGAGATCTTTAGCCAGATCGAAATACTAGTATCAACCTAGCTAATATGTTTGATTTGCTTTATTTTTGTAAATATACGGAGGTTGAAAGCTCGTTATAATTGAAAAAAAAAGAAAAAAAAAAAAAATTTACTTTAGTTAATTTATTTTGCTGAAAATCATAAAACATATTTTGTAATTCTTTTTAAAATAATTTGCAATACGTTTCAAAATATAAAAATTTTCATACTCCAACATTGACAACATGAATTAATGTAATATCTTGAAATATATAGAAATAATTATATATATAACATAAACAAAATTATCTTTAACTACTTACATCAATGGTTGTCTCAATGAGGCTGTCTTTTAAAGGAACGCTAATGCCACAGAGAATTATAGAAACGAAACGAAAAACTAACAAAATGTAACATATAAAACCCTTTTTTTTTTTAAATAAGAAGAAGAAAACATAAAATTTACCTAAGATGTATGTCTTTGTCATTCGGTTTAGTCTGTCTACCCGTTGTATATTTGTTATCAACGACTACTCAGTTTGACTACAAATACACATCTAATCTTTTTTAAATTTAAATATTTTATTTTGTCTTTTATTTAATTAATAGACAATTACTTTCACAAGCCGGGGAAAACGCAAAATTTAAGTTCAATCCACAATTTTGTTTTTTGTATGAAAAACAGATACAAAATCTTCCATGGTTGATTTTTTATGTGCCTTACTAGAGTTGTACTTTTTAGTATAACTTTCCTCGTCACTATTTCATCTTGACATCTAATTCTTCATTCTGCGTATAACTTTTAATCTGGTTGTCATTCACACTTTTGATGTGCTAATCAGCACAATTTTATTCAGTAAAATAAATTAGTAAAACATTAGTAAAATATTAGTAAAACATTAGTTCAAATCAGTTAAGTGCTGACTACATATAACTAAAATTTTAGTTTAAAGCATAATTTTAGCAAAAAAATTTCTGAAAAATAGTATACCTGATTAACACGATGTTTAACTGACTTTTCTACTAACTTATTTTTTGAGTGTATGTACATTAAAATTTATTTTAATTTTTTAAACTAGGTAATGCACTTCAAATGTTTTTTAGACTAGAAATATCGTAAACTAGACTAGATGTCAGTTGACCGTTTTGACATAGAAAACGAATGGCCTACTTTAGCGAACATTCCTTTAATATAATAAATTATAATATAAGTTTTAATAATTTTTGTCACATGGAACTTCAAGATTACTTTTTTATCCCTTAGAGACTCAAGCTCACGATTGTAAGCTTTCAGGTTTTCTCCATAACTGCGAATATTTCCAATTGAGAGAAAAAGCTCGTATTATATTCTGAACTAAATTATATTTCAAAAAATATGTATATTTAACTATAGGGTAGGTGTAATACCTTTTAAATTAATTGACGTTAAACTTGAAAAATCAAGAACTTTTTGCATGCAGCTTGGAGGTATTTCTCCTTTTTAAAAATCCTTTTTTGACTTTCCAAAGATTTTTGTGCTAACTGAAGACAACGTATACAGTATCATATGAAAGTTTTTTTTTAAGGCGCAATCGACGGTATATTAAACATTTCAACGAATGTCCAGGCATATCCTTGTTTCAGCGATTTTCTGTCAAAAAAATGATTTTTAAGTTTTTGTACAGAGATTTTTGTGATTAAATTGTCAACTTGATATATTTTGATTTTTAGTCGACTTAAGTTCAGCTTTTGTCGAAATTCGCGCTAGTTAGTTCTCATTTTAGCATAAATGCAATAGAAAGGGAAAAATACTCGTATGTTTTAATCTGTTCAAAATCGTATTAAAATTTTTATTTAGTCAAGTGCATCATCGATGAGTGGAAACAATTTGAAATTTTTGCAAATTAAGTGCTATCTAAACCAAATTTTGGCAAAAATTGTAATTAATCCAATCTGCAAGCTGACTGAGCTTCTAGTTGTTGTAAGCATGAAAATTAAGCTCAAAAGAAGAAATTCCTTAAGCGCCTTTTTTTGCTTCATAATTTTTTGCGAAAATTCAAATTATTATAATGTTTTTTATTTAAAAATGTAACAATTTAAGCTCGATATATATAAAAACAATAAAACTGCTTTCATATTTTCATTTTGCGAAAAAATCAACACCCGAAATAAAAGCGAATTGGATTTTTTTCTCCTAAGCTACATTATCATCCTTACATCAACAAGAAACCAATACATTTGCAGATAATACTAATTCAAAATTTGTCAAAAAAAAAAAAATTTACTAAATTTGCAAAGTCCAAATTATTTCCACACATACATAAATGATGTACTTGACCAAAGTAAAATATTGATAGCGAAATTAAAACATAGTTTTCCAACCATAATGCATTTTTGGTAAATCGCAAACTAGTGCGAATTTGAAAAAAGTTGAAACACGTATTTACTTTAATCGACTAAAGATTAAAATATGGCAATTTTATATTTAAATAACAAAAATCTCCGTGTAAAAAAAAAATCTAAAATCCCTTTTTATCTCTAAGAGAAAAGAATATGTCTGGACATGCGTCTACGTATTTTATATATTTTTGAACGCTGTATATGATGTACGTAGTTAAAGTACAAAATCTTTGAAAAACAAAGAAAAATACTTTCTATGAAAATGGTACATCTGCTCACGAGTATCTCAGTACAGATACGAAATACATTTTGAGGGGTGGGACAAAATAAACTTTTTTTCGTGAGTCGGTCTAATATGCATATATGAATATACATTAATCGTTTGATGACGAATGGTTTATATATGCCCATTTTTTCTTTTTGCTATTTTAGGAAATCCTGTAGGAACATTTTAAATTTTTTTATTTTTTTGTTTTATTTAAGAGTTTTCTTTACGTTTTTGTGTTTAAATATTTTTCATTGCACAATCAATAATATATAATTTGTAATAAAAATTATATCAAACTTGTATAAAAGACAAAGTACAGTCTCGTTTACTCTCCCTGTTTTTTTTTATAAACGAAACAAAAAATAAAAAGGAGACAAAAAACAAAAAACCTGTATTGAATATCCACCAGAGGTGGAACTTGCACATAACAAACAAGTTTATATGAATGTTTGATGTTTAGCATGGGATTGCTACCGCTTTCAAAACGTGTTCTGATGATGGGAACCTAGAAAATTCCCGAAATAGATCTATCGACATATTCCTAAAATAATAATAAATTTGAAAACAAAAACTTTATAGATTATTTGTTATGACAATATCCTAATAAATAAATATAGAGTATGGCCTCGAACTTGAATAATTTTTATTTTTAATATATTTTTTTAGGTTTATACTAAAATTTTTATTATTTTCGGATAAAGCACAATTTAGACTAAATACAAAATTAAAATTTACACAACATCTTAACCCATTCAGGAGCGATAGTCCATTGATATTTTAAGTTTAGTACTATATATCTCCGACAGGGGAGCAGTAAAGCCCCAAAAGCAGAAGAAAATTTATTTTTAGTCTCAGGCCCAAGTGTCCAAGAAGTTTCGTCAACAGTGGTTTAAGTTCGGTTGTCAAAGGGTTAAAACTGTATGGATCCACATATGTCGATTTTTACATGGGTAATTAAAAAAATTATTTGAAAAGCATCTGCCCTTAAAATATATTAAATGCTAATGATGACCTCAGATATACTATAAATGAAAAAAAACTAATTTAGCTTAATTAAAAATTAAATTCCCTTTCCTCTAGAAATTTTAATATGATGTATTATAATGCAATTACCCAGCAAAAAATAGACATGATTTTTTAACTAAAAGCGCACTTTTAGCTCTACTTGTGATGTTATTGTAATTGAATCCCCCAATTATGGCAAGGATCAAAAAAAATTATTTTTACAAAGTATCGTAATTGAGAAATTGGCAATAGTAGCAATTAATAGCAAATGCAAAAAAACTTGCTCAAATGATAGAAAATAAAAATCTTAGGAACACTGTTTGTTTTTTCTGTGTCACCTTTGATGTTTATATAGTATATATTATGTCTTGTGGTTCCTATTGGGAACAAAGGGCCACAATCTTCGATGTTTAGGGTGTAAGTAATTGGTAATCATTCATAATAAGTTTTTCACGAAGTACTTTTTTGGTACCTTTTCCAACACCTTGACTTACTATAAAAATTTTTTGTGCATTTTTAATTTGTTTTTTTGGCTAAATGAAAAAAAAAAAATAAATTAATTCTTAAAATGTGTTTCTAGTTCTTAAATACTTGTAATATCATGTCCAGTTTTTGTTGGGTGTATCCATATACAAAAATTAAATTACATATTATTGGCCTTATTATAATAGAATTTCATTTCAAATGTATACTTAAGTTTAATATTGTCTTGTTATTTCTAGAGAACAGGGGAATGGTGTGCATTTTTGATTTGGTCTTATTTGTATTAAACATTTTCTGCTTTAATAACACTGTGAGGTTTCACTTGTTAAAATCGGCTGAAAATTGAAAAAGTTATGGTACTTTTTCCATGTATATAATAATTAAAATTTTTAGTTTTTTTTACAATTTTTTCAAATTCTACTTGAGTTTTTTTGCAAAGCAATATTTAAAAAGCTAATGTTTTCCTGAGTTAAATGGTCATGCATTTATCAAAATCGGTTGAGAATTAACAAAGGTATGGTACTTTTTCTTGCCACGCCCACATATTTTCAAAAATGCAATTTCTAAACATGAGGTTGTGTTTGTATAGGTAAAATGTAGCTGTAGAGTTATTCTGTATGAAATCACCAAATCGTCAAAGCTGGCATATCTTAGATTTTACTCAAACTAACTGGAAATGATATTCAGGGTCTGAAAACCCAAAATCCAAGAGGATTTAATTTTTGCACACGGCACTACCGGTTCACGCAAAATAAAAAAACTAAAGAGTCTTGTTTTTGTGCGTAGTGGTTTGAGCTGTTAAAATTTTTCTGCTAGAGATATCTACATGATGAAGGCATCGTTTTAAAGCTGAAGGATTATAGTTTCTATCAAAATATAAAATTTGACTTAATTCATACACCCGAAAAATAACGTGGTATTGAAAATAAGCATACTTTCATTGGTTTTTTGTGTGTTTTCAATGAACTCCAGTGTCGGCGCTAATGAATATAAAAGCATAATAGTTCTCAGATAAAAATTAGACATGTCGGAGAAAAATTTAAAATTAAAATTGACTCAATCTGGCAACTCGTTATGAAAAAATCGTTACTTGAAATTTTGAAAATTTGCATATTTCAGGCTACAATTTGGTCATGGTTGTTAGCAGATACAAACTTGAAATTACAGAGTAGTTACTCCCTACTTTTAACTTTATAACACTTCAAGACCCGTTTAGTTATTTTCACTCCTCTCGGATTTACAGGGTTTTAAAGAAAAGCCTTTTTGATTTTTTGTATGTATTTTTATACTTTCCTTAATTGTTATATACAGAGAAATTAAAATAAAAACAAGTATTATGAAATAACAAAGAATAATTATGGACTATAAAATATATTTAATAAATTCAGTAGATTTTTTAGGTTTACAAAAATTTTACAAAAATTTTATCAAAATAAAAAAAAATTTATCAACATTTGTCACCACAAAGACGTTTTCGGCTTAGAAGCAGAGTGGCACTTTTTTGCCACTTCTCATGGCAAAAGTCCTTCCGACGGAGCAGGAGGTACAATTAAGCGGACTGTAAGGAAAGCAAGTCTACAGCGAACTGCGGATCATCATATCCTAAAACCTACAGCAATGTTTGATTTTTGTTCCACCCAAATTCCTAGTATACATTTTTTTTTGTATCCATTTCTGATTTTGATGCTATCGAAAACTTTTTGTCAAAAAGATTTATTGATGTTTGCACAATTAAAAATACAAGAAACTACCACAGTTTCTCTCCGATTTCTCACAGTCAGTTAAAAGTACGAAAGTTTTCAACTTCTGATAACTTTGAAACTCCTTATATTATAAGAACAAGTACTTTATTAAAACAAAATAAAACTTATTGCACGATTCTTAAATGTGTATATTTAAACTATAACTTTTCTACTTTAAATGATTAAAATATACCATGTGCCTATTTTTACCACCACTGTAAAATTTTTTAACATAAAAAATCTACTGAATTTATTAAATATATTTTTTTGTCCATAATTATTCTTTGTTACTTCATAATACTTGTTTTTATTTTAATTTCTCTGTATATAACAATTAAGGAAAGTATAAAAATACATACAAAAAATCAAAAAGGCTTTTCTTTAAAACCCTGTAAATCCGAGAGGAGTGAAAATAACTAAACGGGTCTTGAAGTGTTATAAAGTTAAAAGTAGGGAGTAAGTACTCTGTAATTTTCAAGTTTGTATCTGCTAACAAACATGACCAAATTGTAGCCTGAAATATGCAAATTTTCAAAATTTCAAGTAACGATTTTTTCATAAGGAGTTGCCAGATTGAGTCAATTTTAATTTTAAATTTTTCTCCGACATGTCTAATTTTTATCTGAGAACTATTATGCTTTTATATTCATTAGCGCCGACACTGGAGTTCATTGAAAACACACAAAAAACCAATGAAGTATGCTTATTTTCAATACCACGTTATTTTTCGGGTGTATGAATTAAGTCAAATTTTATATTTTTGATAGAAACTATAATCCTTCAGCTTTAAAACGATGCCTTCTTCATGTAGATATCTCTAGCAGAAAACAGCTCAAACCACTACGCACAAAAACAAGACTTTTTAGTTTTTTTTATTTTGCGTGAACCGGTAGTGCCGTGTGCAAAAATTAAATCCTCTTGGATTTTGGTTCTGGGAACCCTTAGGAACATTTCCACAAAATTTGAACAAAATCCAAAATGGTCCAGCAACAATTTTTAATTTTTTTCGGTGTTTTCATAGAGAATGACTCTGTATGCAAAATTTCATCAAAATCTGAGAGGGGCGGGTTCAATGCATATCGGTTTTGATATGAAATTCATCATATGTGGATTTGTTAACATACATGGTTGCATATATGACCATGTATAAATCATACATGAACATATCTGACATATATGGAATCATATATGGGCGAACATATTAAAAGTTAGAGGTCATGTATGCCACCATATATGATAGTATATTGCATATACCGGCTTATATATTCATATATTATTCCATATATGAATTGAATGTTCTTATTTCAATGGCAGTTGCCCATATATGGAGATCCATACATATATGAAGACCCATACATGGAGACCCATATATGTAGGGCTAGATTTTTTTTTATAAATTTAATAATTATTATTCCAAATAAATATTCTTTATGAACGAATGTTAGAACTCACATAGATATGAACATAGACTTTTACCCTAACAATCTTAATAACTTTGGATTCAAAAATTCTTGTCTTTAAATATAATATTTTATTTTGTTGTCAAAATTGATTAAAAATTGAATTTAAAAACATTTAAATCTAAAGTTTTTAAGATTTAATTAAGCTTCCCGGCTAAAAGTGTTCATATATTGAAACATATATTAGAGCATATACAGTTCGGGACAAAACAATATGATCACTTTATGCTAATTCAATTTAACGGTAAAAACATAACAAATTTGGTGGGGAAATTTGCAATACAATTATTTTTCTTAAATTGGAACAATAAAATTTGGATTGTTATTTGTAATCTAAACATACCCAGCAAAACCATACATTACCAAATCATGGGTAAGGTAATGTATCGACATAGGGCTGCACGCATTACATTACACCTTACTTCACTGATGAATGTTACTTGCGATGACTCATTACCTTGTAGGGGTAAAGTAACTGGTTACTTATATAGTTACATGGTGCGAAAAAGTAATGTGTCTATAAATAGATTTTCATTATGTATAAAAATTTTTTTACAGATATTTTTTTTCATTAAATAAATAACGTGGTCATGCTAGGATGTGAACCTGGGGTCTCTGGTATTTAACAATTAGTTAGGCAACAACTCTACCAACTGAGCTATCGATACATATAATATGTTATTGCTTAAATTGTAAAACAGTTTTTGTGCTTCGTGTTTTCGTTCGTGATATCAAAAATATACAACTTACACTCATGCTTACAAAAAATCACAAAGTAATGTGTCTATAAATAGATTTTCAAAAATATATATAATTAATTACTTTACGTTTATAATTTATGCATTATGTAATTGATGACCGGTAAGTCAATATTTATGTTTTGAAGTAATGTAAAATGTAATGAGGTATCATTACAACGTAATCCATGAGTGTTCAACTATCGGTAACTCATTACTTCTTGTTTGAAAATAATGATACAGGTAATTAGTACACATTACAAGGTATTGCATTACTTTGTCGCACCCATTACCAAAGTTTTGCCGGGTAATATTGAAAACTTAACCACCAAAAATTTAAAATTAAAAAATCGGTTATTTTTTTTTGATTTTTTCTAATAAAAAAATAAATAAGGTATAAAAAATAAATTTAAAATCAATTAATTAACATATTTTTTTTTTTATATTCCATTAAACATCTGATATGTTTAAGCAGCCAACAAAAAAGGTAGTATTTCAAAGCTACTCCAAATATATGTACTACAAAGTTTTTTTCACAATCTAAATTCTTTTTTATTGCAAATAAATTTAAATATACAAAAAGGAAAGAAAAGTCTTAAAAATATATTTTTAGCTTTTTTTAAATACAAAACACTTTTTCTTATTACAACTTACTTTAACAATCTAGTTACTTTAACGATACCTTGTGACAACAGAATGAGCTCTATCAGAAATGAGGATTTTTATAAGATTAAGTTATTTTAGTAAATATCGAAACAAAATCAATTCCGTTAAAAACAAAGACACGTTTTTTTTTTGCCCATGTGTCTTGCTGATTTCTGCCTGGGTAGTTTATTTCTGTTTAAGTTTTCCTTTAAAATATCTATCAGTAGTTTATGGCCACTAATATTTAATATCTCTTGATGTTACTGCCCCCTTTTGGCAAACTTTATACAACTGTTATTGTAATAAGAAATATAACAAAAGAAAAAAAAAAAAATATAAATACATTTTGGCATTTCTTTATTAGCCAGAGTCCAAAGTAAAAAAAAAAAAAAATTCAAACATTTAAGAAAAACTTAAAATGACAACTAAAAAAGTTAAGTGTTAAATTATGAGGTCATTTAAATGCAGTTTTTATTAAAAATTTTTTTTATTTGAATTTTTTCACAGTAAACACAAAAAAAAAACTGCAAATTACTACATTCAGAAAAAAGAAGGATTTGTTAATGAATATAATTGTACACTACATGGCTAATGTTGACATACAATAATAAATTATGCATAGGTAACTCATTTTGAGGTGCTCCTAATAAGGTCCGTTTCATATTTATAACCCATGCATGAAGTTATACTTTGCAACTCTATAAAATTTAAACTAATCAAGTTAGCTGGTAATAATTGTTTGATTTGTTGGTTACGTATCCTTCTTACAAATTCTCGAATCTATAAGAACTATGTCGCCTAAACGGAGTTTTTCAAAAGCCAGAGTTTTCTAAAAATCAAATTTTTAACTTTTTAATGGTCAATTTGACCACCACTCATTTTTATTACCTCAAATATTATTTTACGCATAGAACTGAAAAGGTTTTGTAATAAGTTTAAGTCCAAATTTGACCACCCTGTTAAAATGGCGCATTTTAGCTCTTTAACAGTAGGCTGTCCCAAAAAAATTTGTTTGTTTGTTGCTCCAGCTTAATGTGAATGCTTATAGGGTAAAGTATTTTTGAGTTTTTTTTAAGATATTTTAAAAGAAAATCGAGGGGTATATTGATTTGTAAGCCTTATGCTAATTATATTCAAGCCTAGTTGGAATACTCATAGGATAAAGTATTTTTGAAATTTTTTTGAGATTTTTCGGAAGAGGTTTAGAACTCGCGCAAATCGATTTTTCCCCAAAAATCATGATTTTTTGGAGTTTTCTAAATTATACTTATAACTTGAACAATAACCAACATTTTCATAGCTTCTGAGTCAACATTTTTAAGGAAAATGTTCAAACTTTATTTTTATGTATATTTATGTACCGTATATTACTTTTTTTGTAATTTTTGCTTACATTTTAAAAATACCTCTTTATAACTTTTAAAATTTCTACAAAACTAATGATGCAGTTTAAAAGATTTATAAACTCTTAGTGATTTTGTCAAAAAATTTTTTTTGAATTTGTTCTAACTGTTCCAAAGTTATAACCCTTTAAAGCTTTGTACACATTGTATAAAACTAATTATATTATAAGCACTTTGCCGTCGGATTCGCTTTAGACTTTAAGTTTTGTGATTTTTCCTGTTGTGCGAACTAATCATTTTTGATATTTGTTATCGTGAGTGAAAAAATGAAAACTAAACTCAAAAAATCTGATATTTATGAGATTCTTAACTTTTTGCGGACTCGCCATTTTTGATATTTGATACCTTGAGCGAAAACATAAGTACTAAACTCGAAAAGTCTCATAATTCAAAGTAGAAATGGGTACGTGAGTGAATTTTTACTCTCACTTACTCACGATCACGAGAAAAAAATTTCCACTCACACACAATCACTCTCGAGAACTTTTTCTACACACACTCACTCACGCTCATGTGGATAAATACAGATTTTTTATTTTTGCTAAAATTTGACGCAGGCATACTCACTCACGAAGAATATTTTCTTACTCACTCTCACTCACGTGAGTAAAATTGGATTTTGCTCAAATTCACGTGTAATTCCCGTGAATGGAGAAAAAGTCTGCTCACGTGCCCATCCCTAATTCAAAGTTTTAATCAAATCCGATGCAAAACTGTCAAGCAGCTTAATTATTAGTTTTAGACAATGGGTGTTTTTAATGGGTGTTACTCTTTAACAGTAAGAGCAGATTAAGATATATATTTTACAAAATTATTTAGAATTTATCTATTTTTAAAATGCATCATTAGTTTTTTTTTTTTTTTTTTTAAATTTTAGTAGACATTTTTAAAGTTATAAAGAGTTATTTTCAAAATTTATGCAAAAATTACGAATAAAAAAATTAACTGTATGGTACTCAAATGTACAAAAGCATAGCCGAAACTTATGGTTTGTTCACATAAAAATAAAATTTGGATATTTTTCTTCAAAAATATTGACTTTGAAGCTTAAAAAAATTAGGGTTATTGACCAAGTTATAAATAAAACTCAAAAATCGTCCAAAACTCAAAAATCGTCCAATTTTTGGCAAAAAAAAAAAAAAATCGATTTGGGCAAGTTCTAATTCTCTTCCAAAAAATCTGAAAAAAAAATCTCAAAAATACTTTATCCCATTAGTATTCTAACTAAGGTTGTCTCTAACTGGCGTAAACCTTACGAACGAATACACCTCATTAGCTTTCTATGGGTTTCATATCTGGTGAGCATGCATGCCAGTCAAGAAGTAGAATGTTTCTTTCGCGAAACGACATTTTAGTTTTTTTTCTGGTATGAATTCTTGCATGAAAATCCATATGGATAGTATCGTTAAAATTTCACCAAACTGCATTACAATTCTGCAATATAATCAGGACTATTCATTCTTGATGATGTGTTTAAAATCCTGCGTGTATCGCGATTCGAAAACTTGGATTTTATTCCACTTCTCTTCTTTGTTCCATAATTTTCGTTATCGTTAAAAAATTGGCTCTTCGACTTCGGCCAATTAATCTCGAAATTGTGGAAAGTGATAGTTTTTACATTATAAAATCACAAATTTGTCCTGTTCCCAAATCAGAAAGGGCGGTTCCTTTTGGCTAATACTGATTATAAAAGAAAATAGCTAAACATGGTAGATTCTGTTGAAAAACCAAAAAAGAATAAAACCTACCTGGATAATAATTATGAAACTGAAGGAAAACATTCCTCCAGAAAATACTCAATGACAACAATACACAATTGATTGACATTCTGCCAATTCATACCCATTTAAAAAAGTCAAGGTAAATTGATTAGTTTAAAGTTTTTTATAGAGCTGCAAATTATAATAGCATACATGGTTTATAAATATGAAACAGACGTTACTTAAATCGGTGGTCAATAGCATCATTATGTTTTATAAATTATTTTAAATATAATGGATTCTCTCCGATCTTAACTCTTTAAATGGAAAACGATGTTTTGTAACGAAATTCATACCATGTGCTCTACTCGAAAAACAAATAATAAGTTCTTCAGCAAAATTGTTTATCGTTGCCTAATTTAGGCGACCTGAGCCAAAATATTTTAGGGTACAAGAAAAATTTCTACGCAAAATATTTAGCAAATTTAGTTTTCTATCGGAATATATTAATTTCATTTGACACATTTTATGAAGACTGCCCTGAGGCAGCCTTACCCATTAGAGGGTTAATGAAATTCAGATATGTGATGGAGCAGAAAAAATATAGGGGAAACGTATTTTTTTTGGCGATCCACTCTCATATTCAGGGGACAAAAATTGGGATAAAAAATTACCCAATTTTTCGGGTTTTTGGATTATTTCGTATTGTTTCAAAAGAAACTTTACGCACATGGTTTTCCCAATGAAAGAGTTTTTGAAGACTAATTAACTGGTATATGAAACATGTTTGCTAAGCAATTCGAGTTGGTCTAAGGGGGTATATGAAATTTTTATGTTATTTGTAACTGTTCGACATTTGTGCGACTTATCCTGTAGAGCTTTGTTCCGAATAATTCAAAGCTGCTTACAAATAAATATGGATTTCGTTAATTTCCGCCATGTTTCCACACAAAAAGGTAATAATTTTGAACCCACCTTTTGAGCCTTTAACGTGAGAACGGGCCGCTAAAAAAAAGTATGTGTTTCATATTTTTTTCTCCTGTATAACAAATCCGAGTTTCATTGAGATCGGAGACAACCCATCGTGTGACTCTCCTTGTTAATTGAATTGAAATAGATTTATTAAGCGTTTGCAAATAATAGAATATACATTTTTTGTATTTAATTTTTTTTTTTAATTTCTTTATTAAGAGTTTTAGAGGATTCCAAAATTTGTATAGATTAGATTAGATTATTGTGGCACTATGCACCGCGACCAGAAATTGGTATTTTGTGCTGCCAGCGAATACACCCTATAGGTTCAGGCTCCCTACGAAGCCAATTATCCTACCAGGTGAAAGATCGTCCCATCTTGTACAATTGATACCTAAGGCCACAGTGTCCTGTGAGGTAACCCGTCACGGTCCTTAGTTCGCCCCTCGTCATAGACAAGAGTTTCCGCGATCTCTCCCCAGAGGGAGATATAAACAGCCTCGCCTGTCGCTGCCCAGGCGATCTGGTCCAATAGGCCCCAAACTCCGACTCCCTCCATCTTCTGAGCTTCTCTCTGACATACCCATTGGGTACGCCACAGAAGGGTTCCGGGCCAATGAATTGTCGACGAGCTCCGCAGTTGGCTAAACAGTCAGCCCGTTCGATACATTCCTTAACCAGACCAGACGACACATCTTGAGCCCTCAAGGCACCAAGTGCCGCTTGGCTGTCAGATAGAATGTAGATCGTGGCCCCCCGTGTCCTCCTCCGCAGACACTCTTCCACACAGATACAGATAGCGAAGACCTCAGCCTGAAAAACGGAGGGATATTTGCCCATGGGCAGAGCTCGCTGAAATCCGGGTCCGACGACACCCCGCCCCCGTATCCATGTTCGACTGTTTCGAGCCATCCGTGAACCAGACCTGTGCACCAACCTCCGGTACCCAAGATCCATTCAACCACGTGCTCCTGTCGAAAATCACAACAACAAAGTGCGTAACAAATACTTGCACAGGCAGTATCTTGTCACTGACCCTAATAACCCGGTCATCAGCGAACATTTTCGCAATCTCAAGATGCCCCTTCAGATCCCCACTCCTCATGCTGCCAATCTTCCGCAGCCTTAGGGATCCCATGCACGCGTTCTCCTTTACAGGAATATGCAAATTTGTATAGAATAAGTCGTTATATGCCAAAGGTTTTATTTAGCCTTTAGACTATTTAATCTATTTTTTCTCATTTTCTATTTAGCTTCTCTTTACAATTTCTTGTCATTTTTAGTGGTTTTTTAATTTACATATTTATTTTCTTTTCGTTTTGTAGTTTTAACTACTAAATTATAAAGATGAAATAAAACAAGTAAAAGTGGTTTTTTGTTTTAAACAATAAAAGAAAATCTTTGGTAGACAAGTTAGTGAATCTTCACGTTAATCAGTTAAATAAATTTTTAGAAATTTTTTGACGAAATGGCATTTCTGGTAAATTTTTTAGTTAAATTTTTATCACAAAAGTGATATTAGTTCTTTTAACTAAAATTTTTAGTTGACTAAGTTAGTAACTTAAAGACAGTCGGAAACTGCCAGTAGTACAAGCAATCAAGAATTGGCTAACTGAGGAATTTAAAGTAAATATATTGCAAAACACTTGTTTGAGACCCTTTACCAGCGTTTCCAATATTTCAGTATTTGTTTTACAATAATTTCAGTGGTCAAGAAAAAAAAACATTGGCAAATGATTTGCTGAGACCACTATGGCAAAAAGTGTTTTACCAGAGCTATTCATTCAGAAATTGCCAACGGCTTAAAAGTTTACCCACTGGTAGAGCTTTTATTTTATAAAAATTATGATGCTTTGTTTAAAAAAGCTTGTGGTCAGAATGCTCCGAGTTCGATTCCGGTTTCACTAAAATTTTTTTTGTGATTGTTTTATACCTTTTAATTTTTTTTTTAAATTAAATTGTTTTTTGTGTCTCTGGAAAAGCTCTTTTAAGACTAACTTTTTTTATTTTCCCAACTTTATCAAGTTGTTTCCAGCAAACCTTATGCCAGTGCTAGAATATTTGAGCAACCAACGGTTACCCAGAAGTCATAATTAACTTACGTTGTAAGTTATGAACCATTAGAAGTCTTGTTAGCTCGGTGGGTGAAACTTTCGGCTGCCAATCTGACGGCTAGGGTTTGACAGGAAAAACAAAATTAAAATTAACATTTTGTAACTATATTATGGAAAATCCATTTTTACACCACGTATTTTATGGTTTTACCAACATTATGCTAACTTTGATAATTTTGTTTACCCAGTACTTTTGTGACACTTTTAGCACAGATAGACCCTTTGTCTAATGATGTTATCATTTTGGAATGCGAAAAGCACTTGTTACACGTACTTGTAATACCTGTTAAAGAAAATTGCCAGCGGTGGTCTTGTATGTATGTCTTTTTCTGACTGGGTAGGTTTGCTAATCTTTAAAACTTTTCAAAGTATATTTTAAACAAATTTAATTTTTTTTTTTTTAGAAAATAATAATTAATTAATATTCTTAAGTTTTTTTTTTTTTAATTTTACTTACACCCAGCGAAAAGTTTTGCTGGTTTTAACAAGTTACTATTTATTTCTTTATCTCATTTATTTTAAGAAAATTGGTTTTAGTGATTGTAGAAATTTATCTGCATGAATTCTCCTTTTTTTTGCAATAATTCCAGTGTAGAAAATGTATGACATGTCATTACTTTTCTCACTACCAGTAATGACACCAACTTAAACTCTGCATTACTTTGAAACAAATATTAAGAATTTACTAATAACTAGTTAATGTGTCCATTATTTTAATACAAACAATAATGCGTTACCTATAAGAACTTATTTTTATCATTCTTTTAAATATAAAGTAACGATATCAAAATTTTTTAAAAATCTATTTTTAGACTCATTATTTTTGCAACTCAGGTAAGTACATATATAACTACTTATTTTTGTTATTTTGTAAACTGGTTTCTTATACTTAAAAATTATAATTTTTTTTGTTAATTTTTGTTGCTGATTTTAGCAAAGTAATTTGTTTTTAAATATTTCACTCAATTTAAGTATAGTTTACTAATTTTGCCTACTAAAGGGTGTTTTTTATACAGGTATAGAATTTTAAGTTGGCAACAGTTTTTAACTGGCGGCCATTTTGTCAGCTGTCAAGTGATTTATGTTTAGTTTAGTTTGGCATTTCAACATGAATAGTCTGACGCCTGAACAACGCTTCCAAATTGTGAAAATTTATTTTGAAAATCATGGTTCTGTTCGAAATACGTATCGCACACTACGTCCATTTTACAGTCAACATAATGGTAGTTCAATGGATACGTCAATAAACAAAACTGCAGTATTTGGAGTGATGATAATAGTCAAGTGTATGTTGAGACACCGTTACATCCAGACTGTTTGGTGTGTGTTTATGGGCTGGTAGAATCGTTGGTCCGTACTTTTTTAAAAACGATGCTAGTCAGAACGTTACAGTCAATGGTGACCGCTATAGAGCCATGATTACTGAATTTTTCATTCATTAATTGAACAACCATGATGTGCAGGAGCTGTGGTTTCAACAAGACGGCGCAACATGTCACACAGCTCGTGCCACAATTGATTTATTGAAGGAAACGTTTGGTGACCACATAGTTTCATGTTTCGGACCCGTGAATTGGCCTCCAAGATCGTGCGATTTAACGCCGCCGGACTATTTTCTGTTAGGATATGTGAAGTCGCTAGTCTACGCCGATAAGCCTTACACGATTGACCACTTGGAGGACAACATTCGCCGCGTTATTGCCAATATACGGCCACAAACGTTGGAAAAAGTCATCGAAAATTGGACCACCAGATTAGACTATGTCCGAGCCAGCCGTGGCGGTCATATGCCAGAAGTCATATTTAAATTATAATACCAGAAGGTTATCTTTCGAATAAAATAAATTTCATGTCAATTTAAAAAATGCATCTTTGTTTATTCCATTTCAAAGTTCTTTAACTCTATAAAAACACCCTTTAATTTCACATTAGTAATAATAACAGACACGTTTTGCTAAAATTAAACTAATACTAAGTTTCCACTGCACATGTTTGGGACGTGTTTTAAAATAAAACATGTTTTCCCATACATTTTTTTCACCAAAACATAGGTTTTGCTTAAAACATGTAAGTGAAAACATAGTAAATATTAGTGTCTTCTGGCCCGAAAATAGTAAATTTTTTGTAAAATTACTTAGTTTTCTGTAACTTAAAAAAAACTTCGAGTTTTTGAATTTTGTCTATATTTTTTTTGAAAATATTTGAAAATTCTTTTAACAAATTTTAGTCTAACACCGCAGTTTTCCGACCAAAATTCCACAAATTAGTTTTTTAAGTAGCACCCTAGTGTACATTCAAAGTCTATCCATTTAACAGACAAACAAACATCATTTACATCCTTTAAATTATATTAAAAATACAAGATATTTTTAATTATCTTTCTTCTAATACAATTTTCTATTGCTTTTGTTTAAAATATTTTACCAGTTGTTGCATAGCAAAAGCTATTAATTTAATTTTGTATTTTAATTTTATAACAATGCCACTTAGTTTATGACATTTTCGTTGTTTTGGTTTGTTAATTTCATTACTCATTTTAGCATATAAAATGTTTAAAATATTGGTCCTTTGGCGAATTTGTTGAAAATTAAAATAATAAATGTATATTATTGGTTTTATGTATTATTATCCCAGCATTAATATTAAATGGAACAACTTTAAATTAATCACTTCTTTCATTACATCAATATGATTGAAATCCTCAAGGAAGTTTTTAAACACTATCCAAAGCTGTCATAAAAACATGCCAATTTGGAGTTATTTTTCACAAGATATAAAAAGTTAACATTTTTTTCGGGTGTTGAATGGAAGCGGTCTGGCCCAGCAATCAGAGGGTTGCGGGTGCGAATTCCGAAACTTCAATATATATTTTTTTAATACTTTTTGTGCAATTAATTATTTAATGTTAGTGTTTATAGTGAAATAAATAATAAATAAATAAATGTTAAAAATTGGTTAATTTATTGTAAAAAACAAAAATGTTATTAAAACAAAAAGTTTAAAATTAAAATTTTTTTTTTTTTAAATACAGTGGTGTTCAAAAAATTTGCAACTGAAATCATGTTTTAGGTAATTATAATTTTTTTTATCAAAAGATTTTTGGTATAAATTTTTGCGATTTGAAGAAAATAAATCAATGAAAACAACAAATGCGATCTCAGTTTCAAATGTTTTGACCACTACTGCATGTAGTACCTTTATTTAAAATTGATTTTAGATGTGTTTATGAAATTTATATAGGAATGTTTTTTTTCAAGCATCTGCTTGAAATGACAAAGTATGAAAATAATAAGTGATAAATAGCTTCCTTATCACAGGTTTAAGTTAACATCGTTTGTTTATAAAAATAACAACTTCTTTTCTATGACGTCAAATTGACAGATACACACAGAGAAAAATTTAGCTACTTGACAACTGAAATTTGGTTACTACGATTCGAATTAAGTTATTTTGAATTTCAGATGGTTGGCACAACTTAACATTAGTTTTAACAACAAAGTTCATTTAATTATATAAAATTTCAGTCGCATTACCCAAAATATTCCTAATGTCAATATTGTTGCTCTAACTGAATTTATAAGTTGTTACCATTAATTTATACTTTTAAATTCGGTTGGTACTTTATTTCTCTGTGTGTAAAAGCCCCACATTTGGACAACTTCCTATGCAGCAGTTTCAGTATTTTATTACTCTTGTTCTCTCACTATTTTTGCTGGGATATTATACAAATTTATACAATTTAACATATTTAAATTTAACTTTATTATAACAATATAAAATTTTCTATTTATTTAATTTAAATATTATAGATTTTAGTCATCAATAATGCAGATATTTTTTGTTCTACGCTGAGAGAATTATTAGCATTATATCAATGGAATTTTTGCATAAAGTAGATCTATGAGGCTCTATGCAATAAGTCCCAGGTGCAAAAAGTCCCAGTGCAAAAGCTCCCAATGAAATAAATTCTAAAAAATGAAATAAGTCCCGTCTCGAAAAAGTGAAATAAATTCTAAAAAAATGAAATAATTTAAAAAACAAAATGAAACAAATCCTAGGTTTTGGATTTATTTCATAATGAAATAATTTCCAAAAAATAAAAATGAAATAACTCCGAAAATAGTGCATGCAACACAAATGAAGTAAGGGTGTACCGTTATATTCCCCAAAGTCGTATTGCCCAAAAACCAAAATGACATATTGCCCAAATGTCCGCATATCCCCCAAAACTGTGGTTGTTAATATGTTATACAGACCAAATCAATGACAGAAAATCTAAAACTATTTTTTTGGTGCTATGGCATTTTATTTTGAAAAAACTTTTTTTTTTGGCGCTATGACTGTAAAAAAAAAGAAGTTATTGTCCAAAATCATAATTTATTATTTTTTTTTAAATGTCATAAGACATAATGTCTTTTGTGTCGCACGCAGAAAAAACTTTATTTCGCGAAGCCGCCTGCCGCGTTCTACGGAGGAAAAAAACCCCTAACCCAATTTTTTTAAGTTTCCATAAAACCCTTTTGTTTGATTTCATGAATCAGCCTTGACATTTAAGGTCTTATGACATTTAAAAAAAACTAAATTATAATTTTGGGCAATAACTTAATTTTTTACCGTCATAGCGCCCAAATTTATTTTGGCCAAACAAAAAAACCGTTATAGCGCCCAACAAAAAATGTTATTTCGTCCAAATCAATGTCATATTGCCCAAAAACAAGAACATTTTTACAACAACAATGTACATATAATTTTTTTGGGCGCTAAGTCGTTTTTTTTTTGGGCAATATGACTTTGGGGACGCCTTCAAAATTTGTTAAAGAACAGATTAAGTGAGGTCAATTTAAGAAGATCATCAAAATATTTTGACTGATCCCGTTATAGGAACCGTTTAGAATATTAATAATATTAAAAAATAATGAATTTTTTAATATGAAATAACACCCACAGCAAATGAAATAACACCGAACAATAAAATAAAATGAAATAAGTCCCACCCTAAGTTCTGTTGGGACTTATTTCATTTCAGAATTACTGCATTATGAAATAACACCTAATAACAAAAATGAAGTAACTTCTAAAAAAATTAAATAACTGCTAAAGAACTGGGTATTATTTCATTTGAAATAACTCCCCTAATTTGTATGGAAAAATTTTGGGATTTTTTTCATTTTTTTCTTGGGGACTTATTGGACAAAGCCGATCTACGCATTGTCACTGGAACTCATGCATTGAAACTTTTCATTAAATTAATGCAGTTCTACATACACTTTAATGAAAAGTTTCATATTATTTATTAAAAATTTCATACGACTAATGAAAACGTTTCAGAAAAAATAGTTTCATTAAAACTATAAAGCTGAAGTTAAAAAATGTTTCTTTGGATATTGTTAAAAATGTTTCATTCACATTGTGAAGAAAACTTCATTAGTTTAGTGAAAAAAATTTGTTTAGAACTCGTCCAAGGAATTCTCTCTGTGTATAATACATTTTGAAAAATACCAAATAGTCTTTAATCCATAAATAAATCCTAAACATGTCCTAGAGAAATCTTAATATTATTCTAAGATACTACAATATTATCATAAAATACCATCTCTAAAGCTATTTAACAATACACAGTGGTTAAAAAAAAAATGGTGGTAATAACTTCTAGACTATTCAAAATTAAATAACTTTTTTATGAACCAACTGTTACGTTTTCAACACAGTATTTTTTAAACATCTATATTTTTGCAAGTTTGATATAATTTTTATTAAAATAAAAATTATGTTTTTTCGACCTTTAATTGTGCAATGAAAATGAAAATTATTCAAGTTCGAGGCCATACTCTTTATTAGGATATTGTCCTAACAAACAATCAATAGAGTTTTTTGTTTTCAAATTCATTTCTTGACCACTTTCAGGAATATGTTGATAGATCTATTTCGGGAATTTTCTAGGTTCCCATCATAAGAACACGGTTTGAAAGAAATGACAATCCCATGCAAACATCAAACATTCATAAAACCTAGTTTTCCCACTAAACGAGAACTAATATATATGAGCTCGAAGTTAAAGATTATCACCATTGATCAAAAATAAATTGAAACTTGTTCGTATTAGCTGCTTCCCCTTTACATCTTGTTTTTAAACAAAACAAAACAAGTGTAAAAAATAAAAAGGATAATATAAGCAAAAAGCGTGTATTGTATATCTAATAAAGGTAGAGCTTTCACATAACGAACAATTAATTGTTTAACACAAATCGCTTTTCAATAAAAAAAATCTTTCAGAATAGTATGCATACTTTATATGTTTTGAAAGAAACTATTTAAGTGGAGGCTAAAGACTGTTGGTGCTTTTTAGCGAAAAATCTCAAAAATTATTTTTTTTTTTTAATTATAACTTTAAACGAATGTTGTTTTTGAGTGTAGCAAGATATTGCATTAATTTTAATATTTCATCAAGCATTTATTTAGTAAAATAACCAAGTTTTTAAACAAAAAATTTGACACGATTTCTTTCCGCTATTCGAAAAAACTGGACCTTAAGCGGATCAAATTTGGAATTTCACATTTTAAAATGGGAATATATCGAGAGCCATGAGAGGTATCCCAAAAAAGTAAGTATGTTTTTTTGTGGTTGCAGATTACAAAAATGTTAATTTGTTAGGCAAAAATTGCCCAAAATTTGGCGGTATTTTGCCTCTGGAAGGTTCAACATTTAAACTTAAGCTCGATATTACGTCACATATGCCTATTCCAAATTTCACTGCAATCTGCACTCATATGTTCTCTCTGATCTTAATGAAATTTGGATATGTGATGAAGAAAAAATAACTGTGGAATATGTTTTTTTAGCGGGCCAATTCACGTTTAAGGGTGGGGCCAAAGTTAAGACATTTTTGTATGAAAATGACTGAAATTTAGATCTTGAGGCCGGAGTTTTGATGCATTTTGATGTAAGAGTTTCTATTTATTTAAAATATAGCCCACAAATTACGAATGTCCTAAAAAAGGCCAAACAAACGCTCGATTAAATAAAGAGACATTAATATACATTAGATATTAATATACATTAGTAGAAGTTCCCTGACAGTATGACACTAAAATTGTGTACGTGGTCTTTAGTTAAATTATAAAATTCTTTGAAAAACTAAAAAATACCTTCTATGAAAACGGCCCAGCTCACGGGATCTCAATGCTAGACACGAAAAATTTTGGAAATCATCATAAAACAATTCAAAGTACATTTTGAGAGATAGACAAAAGAAACTCTTTTTCGTGAGTCGGTCTAATATTCACATTTACTTAAACATTAACTTACACATACTTAAAACACATTTTTTTGAATGACAAAAATACTTGTGAGACTTGCTTCGTATATATAAGTCGAAAAAAACTAGAATGGAGTAATTTTTGACCCAACTATTTATAAACTAAGCATGAGATTGCGTCGCAAAAAATATATAACAAGATATTGCATTTTTCTTTGCCACATATCCAAATTTCATTACGAACGATTTGGAAGACTTCCCTTGTAAGAAATGGCCGAATTCTTTCTAAAAATTTTGTGATTTATCCCACTGTGCACTGTTCCCTACCGACTAGAGTGTTTTTTATTTTTAATTTTCAGATTATATTTTAAATTGTATTTTTATTTAAATATTACAAACTAAAGCACATTATCGTACAGATATAAGATCCAACCTTTGAATTACAAGATACAAAAAATATTTCTTGCACGAGTAGCTTTGCTCAAAATGATAACACAAAAACTTAAGATACAGTAAAAAATAGCGAAAAAAAACTGCCGTCAGCTTAACTTTTGAAAAATCAAGTTTAAAGTTGATAACAAGTATACGTCACCAGTCACAAAGAAAAATATTTTTAAAAAAAAGGGAAAATTATAACAAAAAATCATAACAAAATAACGGAAAATCATAAATTTCTTTTATGAATTGAACAAAAAAAGAAAGAAAAAAACAATAAAGAAAAACGATAACAGTGACTGGACAAGGATTCTTTATAACCCAAGTAAAAAAGTGTGGGTTTGGACAAAGAGATGTCGCTATTTAATGAAATCAAAAGAACTTTATATCAAAGACCAGTATGAATGTCTTGTGAAACATTTTTTTTTACAACAACAACAACATTTTTTTTTTGTTCCGATAGTAAAAAATCTATTACTTTTTGAAATCATCGAAAAAATCAAAGTTCCTGTGAAAAAAGTTTGCATTTTTTTTGCACTTTTTAAGCAAAATGGCCTATTTTTTTTTTTTGCTATTTTTATTATTAAAAATCGTCAAGGCTGGTATCAGTATACATACACAAGAGAATATGTTGCAAAACCTTCACGCAGACCTTTGTTTTATATCATTGTTTCCAGTATTGATTAAAAATCGCGTTAAAAAAATAATATCCAAAGTTTTTCTGACTATAGAGTTTTTTGTTTTAATTCTGTTAAATAAAAATTTAGTTATATATATGGGAATTTGGAATAGTGTGGTAATAGGGGTGAAGTAGTAAATTCAAAATTTAAAAAAAATTGAGGATTTAATTGAAATGAAATTCAAATTATTTTACATTTTTTTTTACTTGGGATGTGTACGTACATTATTATATCGACATGAAGAAGATGATGAAAACATCATCATAAAAGAAGCCTTAACAAAGGCCAAGAAACCAACCAACAACAGCCATACAATTTTTTATGGTATTCCGGTATAGACAGTTTCTCTTCTATCCCTGGACTTATGCAATATACAGAAAAAATCATACTGCATGATTCATATTGAACAAAAAAGAAGAAGAAAAAAAACAAAATGATAATAAAAAGCAGCTTAAAGCGGAATTTTCCGTTTATAAACACATTTTTATTTATGATTTATGAATTAATACAAAGCCTGATTATTATTGTGTATTTTCCAATAAATATATTTTTTTTTTTGTAATACTTTAAAGAGACAACTATAAAAAATTAACGTTTTTTTTTTCTGGTGGTTAAAAAAATTAATTTTTTTTTCGTACTGTTCCTGTCTGGGTTTTATTATCGAATGTGCCATGACAATGAATTTATGTTTTAATGATAAAAAATTATGTTTTTATATATGGTTAATATTAATAATAATCGTTAAAATTGAAATTAATTGTAAAATATTTAGTTGTAATTATTGTTTAAAAATAAATTGCAATTCATCACTAATAAACATATTATTTTAATATATTATTTGACTGAGGTCGAAATAAGTGCAACACGAAAAAGTCGAAATATGTTTTTTTTTTTTTTTAAAGAGAAGCAACACTTAGGAAATTCTTCGTACTTTATTAATGTGTTGCTTTCTTTGGAAACGGGCTAGGAAAGGTGGGGAAAGATGAAGAACTTCAAACATGAAATATTATTAAATATATTATTTGACTGAGGTCGAAATAAGTGTAACAGAAAAAAAGTCGTAATATCTTTTCAGCCTATTTTTTATTTTTTTATTTTTTTAAGAGAAGCAACACTTAGTATTTTATTAATGTGTTGCTTTCTTTGGAAACGGGCTAGGAAAGGTGGGGAAAGATGAAGAGCTTCAAACATGACATATTATTAAATATATTATTTGACTGAGATCGAAATAAGTGTAACACGAAAAAGTCGTAACAAGTTTCTAGCGCATTTTTTTTTTAAAGAGAAGCAACACTCAGGAAATTCCTATTTTTTTAATTTGTTACTTTCTTTGGAAGCGGTCTAGAAAAGGTGGGGAAAGATGAAGAGCTTCAAACATGACATATTATTAAATATATTATTTGACTGAGGTCGAAATAAGTGTAACAGGAAAAAATCGTAATATCTTTTTAGCGCATTTTTTATTTTTATTTTTTTAAGAGAAGTAACACTTAGGAAATTCTTCGTATTTTATTAATGTGTTGCTTTCTTTGGAAACGGGCTAGGAGAGGTGGGGAAAGATGACGAGATTCAACATAACATATTATTAAATATATTATTTGACTGAGATCGAAATAAGTGTAACACGAAAAAGTCGTAACAACTTTCTAGCGCATTTATCAGTTTTATCAATATTGGTAATGTGTTGAAAATAATTGTATGCTAATTTAAATCATATAATTACAAGAATTTGTAGAATTTCAAATTTAGATACAATTTTAGGGAATTATCTAAAAACTCACATTTAAAATTAAATAATCACAAAAAATTAAATAATCACATTAAATATCACAAAAGTAAGTATGCACTGCAAGCATTTCGCGAAACGTTAAATTTTCCTTACTTTGCCATTATCATATCGCTCATTTATTGCTAGAAGGTCACAACTCAAAGAACATGATTTTTGATTTAATGACGCAGAATTATTTGTTATGTCACGTATCATATTGTTTAAAAAAGACGTATTGATATCTTGTATACTCACCTCTTTAGAGAAATTATGTATTTTTTTTCTTCTTGAAAACTTTAAACTCTTTTTCTACAAAATCAAAACTTTTGAGTTATGACGTTATTCCAGTAAATGAACAATATGCCAGCTATTACAATTTGTGTTTACACTTGTTACTGCATTAACATCAAAAGTACAGGAGTGGGGATCTGAAGGGGCATCTTGAGATTGCGAAAATGTTCGCTGATGACCCGGTTATTAGGGTCAGTGACAGGATACTGATTTTCGACAGGAGCACGTGGCTGACTGGATCTTTGGTACCGGAGGTTGGTGCACAGGTCTGGTTCACGGATGGCTCAAAACAGTCGAACATGGATACGGGGGCGGGTGTCGTCGGATCCGGATTTCAGCGAGCTCTGCCCATGGGCAAATATCCCTCCGGTTTTCAGGCGGAGGTCTTCGCTATCTGTATCTGTGTGGAAGAGTATCTGCGGAGGAGGACACGTGGGCCACGATTTACATTCTATCTGACAGCCAGGCGGCACTTGGTGCCTTGAGGGCACAAGATGTGTCGTCTGATCTGGTTAAGGAATGTATCGACTCTCTAAATCGTATAGGACTTAAAAACTCCTTGACATTGGGCTGGGTTGCTGGCCATGAGGTGCATGAGTGCAACAAACGGGTTGACTGTTTAGCCAACTGCGGAGCTCGTTGACAATTCATTGGCCCTGAACCCTTCTGTGGCGTACCCAATGGGTATGTGAGAGAGAGGCTCAGAAGATGGAGGGAGTCGGAGTTTGGGACCTATTGGGCCAGATAGCCTGGGCAGCGACAGGCGAGGATGTTTATATCTCTCTCTGGGGAGAGGTCGCGGAAACTCTTGTCTACTGACGAGGGGCGAACTCGAAATAAGGACCGTGACGGGTTACCCCACGGGACACTGTGGCCTTAGGTATAAATTGTACAAGATGGGACGATCCTCTACGGATACGTGCAGGTATTGTGAATTGGAACCCAAGACCTCAGAGCATGTTCTCTGCAAATGTCCGAGGCTCTCCGGCAGGAGGGTGCGTTATTTTGGTGGTCGAATAGTGACGCCATCGGATGTTTGGATCTGTTTACCTGGTAGGATAGTTGGCTTCGTAGGGAGCCTGAACCTATAGGGTGTATTCGCTGGCAGCACAAATACCAACTTCTGGTCGCGGTGCATAGTGCCACTCTAATCTAATCTAAAAATACAGAAAGCTCTGCGTATTCTGTAGGCTGTTGCTTTTCTAAAACTTCGGGTTGTGATGAGATCTTTAGCCAGTTCAAAATACATGTATCAACCTAGCAATATATTTAATTTGCTTTATTTTTTTAAATATACGGAGGTTGAAAGCTCGTTTTAAATAAATACAAATAACAATAAAAATAATCTAGATGTATATAAAAACAAAATCAAAGAAAACTGTAAAAACTATAATTGTTCAATACGATCAATTTATTTTTTGTGAAATGTTTTGTTAGAAAATGCCAATATTGTGGTCACTGCAGTAAATATGCAATGAGAAAGACTCAATTCGTAAATTGACTTTAATAGAGAAAGGTTCCCTTTTTATAGATGGAAACGAGTCCACACGAAAAAGAAAATGTTAAAAAATTTACTAAGCAATTAAATAAAATCATTTTTCGCTAGCATGGCTCAAAGAGGCAAGGATCTATCTAAGGAATTGAAGAATATTATAATAAAATGTACAATGAAAATAATTCACACAGAAAATTGCTGGCATAGTGGCATAGTACTTTACAAAAAATAATGGAAAAAATTTACTTCTGAAGGTTCGACGGAAAACAAGTAACGTTCGGTGCTCTCCAAAGTGTTTACTAGCCAAGAATAGAGGATTATTGTCTGAAAAGTAAAGGCTAAGCCAAAGAAAACGTACCGGCAGAAGAGAGTATATTTCGCTAAGAAGTACAAAACCCGTCCAACAATGTTCTGGAACACTGTAATTTTCGCTGATGAAATCAAAATAATTATTCTTATATCGGATGGGAGTGCTAAAGGTTGGAGAAAACCAGATTACGAACTAAATCCAAAGAATATGACTGCTACTGTAAAACATGGTGGTGATTCCGTCTTAGTTTGGTAATGTATGGCGCTATCTGGAATGGGGAAAGTTGTTTTTATTGAATACTTTTAGCTCATAATTCTAAAAAACAACTTTAAAGAAAACGCCACACAGTTAGGACTGGTAGATTCATTCATAATTAAGCATGACAATGATCCAAAGTGTACGAATCTCATTGTCAAGGAAGCAATTTAAAACTCCTCCTCAATCGCCAGAAATTAATCCCATCGTTCATCTATGAGATCATATTGGTCGTCAAATACGAAAACGGGCGATATGAAGAAGAGATGATATCAAAAATATTGTAATGATCGAAAACTCTCAGTTCTGTCACTAAAAGTTTCGTCGATTAAATGCAATCACGGTTTTAAGAAGTTATAAATAATAACGGGTTAATAAACATTAAATGTGTATTTGTAAACGAAATCTTTAAAGTGATTATTAAAGTAGTGTGGTCAAATTGCAAACATATACACGTTCAGGTAACAGACAATAGCGAAAGCCAGCGGTACACATCTTAGGCAATTTTTTATGTTTTCGTTTTCTTATTGCAAAAATGGCTGTATATTTAGACAAGCATTGATGTAATCAGTTGAAATATAATTTTGTTTATATATATTTATATCTATATATTTTTAGATATTTAATTAATTCATGTCGTCAATGTAGGAGTATAACCGTTTTTTATTTAGAAACGTATTGTAAATTAGTTTTAAACAGAATCAAAAACAAAAAAGTTCCTAAAAATCAGCTCGCTGACTTGCACCAAACGGTTTGGCCGACATTAGCAATTGTTTTTGCAAGCAGCCTAATGCATAAAATTTAGCTGACTCAACAAAATTTGTTGCTGCATATATTTTTATAGAAATAAGAAGCTTATTGGTGCAATATTTAAAATTTCACAAGTTTGAGAAAAAAGTGGTCAAAGTGAGCAACCCCTCAACATTATCCCACCTTAATGAACTTTGGTAACTATATATTTTACATCACTTGGACTTGGGGCGCAATCAAAGTCTTATCAAAATTGCTTCTTTGGCAAATTGAAACCCCTAATATAATTATATAACCACTTATATGATAATACATTTCTACACTGGGTTGAGTATTTAAATTTCTATCTTCTCGAGTACTTTAAACACCGCATACAAAAAAAAAACTATATTTCTTAAAATTTAAAGAAGTTTTCATTCAAAAATATTGTAATTGACCATCAGTACTGACACCCAGCTTAAGCACAAGTAATAATAACTTACTAAAAATAATGCGTTACCCATAAGCACTTATTTTTATGTAAACATTTGCTGAAAATCTATTTTTAAAATCTTCATTTTTTCAACTCTAGTAAGTGTTGCATATTTTTTAATTTTAAGTGCATATTTTAAGATTTTGAATGCGTATTATAGGCGCCTAAACACACACTTTTTAAGTGCATGATGTTCCTGTCCCTGGTCATTACTGGTTTCTGCATTGGATCGTTTAAATGTTTTTACTTTAAACAATTTGTTAGTGCACCCTTTCAAAAACTATAAGTATATAAAACAATATCTATTTCTTTAATGCATATTTATTTTTGAGAATAATGTTTTTTTTATTTATTATAAAAATTAATTAAGCTTTATTTTATTATTGCACAAACTGCTAACAACCAACAATTAATTAAAAGCTCGTTATAAATTAAGAATAACATAAAAATAATCTCGATGAATATAAAAACAAAAAACTAATAAAACTGTAAAAAATTAATTAAAACATTTACAACAATACGAAAGTCCTATTCACTAGATACGGCTCATATGAGCACACAAAGGATACTTTTTTGTAGTCGATTAATTGTAAACTTTTGCAACTGCCCGAGTTAAAATAATGATATATAATCTGATACAGTTTTGTAAAATTTAATATAGTTAAGTATGACATCTTGTATACACTCAAAAAAAAAAAAGTTTGTAAAGTCAGTTTAGTCAGGAGGGTGCTTGCAAAAAAATTGCTAATGTCAGCAAAATCTTTGTAGATTCAGCAAAAATTAGTAGATTCAGCAAAAGTTTTGCTAACACTTAGTGGATTAGAAATAAAAAGCCTTGCTTTAGAAATACATATTAAATTTAAATATTTTATTTTGTTTTTTATTTAATTAATAAACAATTATTTTCACAAGCCGGTGACAACACAAAATTTAAGTTGTTTTAATACTCAATTTTGTTTTATGTATGAAAAACAGATACAAAAATCTTCCATGGTTGATTTTTATATATGTCTTATTAGAATTGTACTTTTTAGTATCATTTTCCTCTTCTCTACTACATCTTGACATGCCACGACATCTACTTCATTCTGAGTATATCTTTCAATCTGGTTGTCGTCCACACTATTAATGTGCTTATCAGCACAATTTTTTATAGCAAAATTAATTAGTAAAACATTAGTATAATATTAGTAAAGCATTAGTATAAAACAGTTAAGTGCTGAATAAGTATAACAAAAATTTTAGCTGAAAACACAATTTTAGCAAAAAATTTGCTAAAAAAATAGTGTACCTGATTTACAAGACGTTTTAATAACTTTTCTACTATCTTATTTTTTTAAGTGTAGTAGTAAACAATTATACTTGCCGCTGTAATTTTTCGTAGAACAGAATATTAAATTGTATCTTACGATGTAAGAAACGTTATTAGACGGGCAATATATAATTTGATTAGTAGAATTAAATGAATAAATTCGATTAAACAAAACAATGTATTCCCCCTTGTAAAAAAATTATATATTTTTAAGTTGTGGAAAAGTGACGTTTTTGTTTTGAAATCCATAGCATCCCTGCGGAAAATGAACCAGTCACTGGTATGGTCAAATGACTAAAACTTTGTGTGTATGAACCAGTCCTAGTATCGGTTTTGTTATATGAAAGTGTCATAGGAGGTGACAATTGCTACCTGTGGAGCATTGTGTGACGTGGCGAAAAACTTGACCAAGGTAACCTATCACCGTACCGACTGAATATGCTACGGGACAAGTTAGAAATAGGTAGCGTCAAAGTATGACCATTTGAGGATTTATGTGATATGCAACAGAACCAGTGGGAAAAAAATTATCACGTGACTGGTGTAGGTGTACGTGCCGTGGAACTGGAGAAAAATTGTTGAAGGAAAACAGGTCTCATATTAAGCGCAATGTGTTCTGTTATAGAGGTAGTTTTAAGTGGAATAGTTGTGTAAGTACCACTGCACTGGTCTAAGGGGTACATGTCGCCGGGCAAGCGAAAAGTAATTAGCAAGTAACCTGTCACTTTTTATTCAGCGTGTGTCATATTATGTACGGGTTGCTAAATAGCCCCGTTCGGAACCAGTCTCTGCACTTAGTCAAAACAGCTTGTCATACCACCTGTTCAAAAAACCTTCAAAAAGGCACAACAAAAATCAATTTTAAAAATTGTTTATTTTGTCTATACCCAACTCAAAACAATAACATTAAATTCATTATAACAATTTAAATTTGGAAAAGTACATAAACTAGACAAGAAGTCCGATGTTCAAAATATAGATTTTTTTTCTTTATTTGCTAACATTGGTATTATCAAACAATTTATACTAATTTTTATGTTCCAACACTTTTAAAAAGCACTTCATAAACATTTTTATTTTGTATGCTGCATTATAATTCTAGTTCACAATAATATCTTTATAAAAGAAGGATCTGCAACAATTCAGCACAACTTTAATGTATAACTTATAAAGCAGAGCATCAAAATATATACTCAGTTTTAATTTTATTCCCAAAGAAATTCTTAAAACTCGCCAATTACTTACACATAAAAAATCGTTACCAAAAATCTTGTAAAATATCTAAAAAAGATATTTCGAAAACAATATGCAGACATTTTGAAATTTTATGACATGTTCCACGATCTCGAACTAAAACCTAAGCGAACGCAAGCTAGTCACTCGAATTCGAATCAATTTGGGTTTCTCTATTTCGAAAGCTATCGTTCGCCTATACTTACGTGTGTCAATTTTTGTGTTTTACGTATTTACAAATCATAGTGGTGCCAGACCGGATATTTTAAACTTCTATTACAATTTCCTTTAAAAATACCAAAAATACTACTAAATTGTTGGAAGATAAATACAACACTACTTAACAGTGATCAGCTGTATATGACAAATAAATAATTAAAACAAATAAATAAAACAAAAGAAAAATTAATAAATCAAAAAAAAGAAAATCAAAAAAGTACACCAGCGTTTTCAGCTATTCCATTGTGGATTTCATTAAGCTGAAATTTAAAGTTCTTAAAAAAACTACAAATATTCGTGTTATTTTATTCCTACCTTTTGTTATCCATTCTTTTTTTTTTTTTTAAATATTTATAATTTTTTATTATATCATTCATTCCAGCAAAGAACATTGAAAAATGAGGATTTTTTTTAGGTTCTCCGATTTTTTTTATATTTTTTACATGAATACTCTATAGTCCCACTTGCACATGGCCTTGACCAGATCTCAAAATTTGTAAAAACTCGCGATTTTATGCTCGTTTTTAATTTTCATAAATTTGATAAAAATGCTAAAAGTGCTTCACTTTGAAGTGCCATAACTTTTTTATTGTATATCGCATGTTATTAATTTAAACGATATTTGGACTATGCACTTGTCTACTTTATAACTGAAGGTTTTTAAACACAATTTTTGTTAAAAAAGTGCATACGAAATGCAAATGCAGTTTCTAATGTATTTTTCAAAACTTTCTCCCAATACGATTTTCAAAAAAAAATATAGTTTACTAAAATATGGAATCTTACCTAAATATACAAATACCGTTATCGTACAATACAATACAAATATCGTTTAAATTAATAACATGCGATATACATGCGATGGCACTTCAAAGTGAAGTGCTTTTAGCATTTTTTTTTGATATTTATGAGAACTAAAACGTGCATAAAATCACGAGTTTTTACAAATTTGGAGATCTGAAAAAGTAAATGTACAAATAGGACCATAGAGTATTCATGTACAAAAAAAAAAAAAACAAAATTAGAGGACCCGTTTTCAGATTTTTTGCGTTTTCTCATGGAATCAATGATATATTTTTTTGAAAATATTTGTTACTCGAAATGAAAAAAGCAAGTGACTGGTTTTTTAAATTTACGTTCGCAGCGTTGACAACTCGTTCGAAATAGAGAAACCAAATTTTGTATGAAAACTGTTACGTTTTCATTCGACTTGTACTTCAAGTCATCGTTCGCATAGAAATTTAGTTAGAGAAACCCAAATCAATTTTCGTTCGCTTAGAAAGCGAAAGAAAGCTTTCTTTCGAAATCGAGAAACAGACCATTAATTTATATTCTTGTAAAGTGTTTTAAGTTTTTGAATAAGTTGTGCAAAAAATCATATGGTGATAGACTTTTGTTAGCGATATTTTATGTGTAAAATCGTCACTCGAAAAATCGCCAGTCGGCATTTCGAAAATTAACTTGCCAAACGAGTTTTAAGATCGCGACGTTTGGCGAGAAATCGTCATATCTGACAAACTTGGTCACTGTCTGAACAATTCCGTATTCAGTTATTTCAAACCAGTGAAGTGTTACGTCTTCATTTATACTGTCACAAAGTCGGTACACAAAAAATTCCTTCAGTGTTGTGACACTTTGTAGCAGTCAATGAACTGCATCCTTTGCTAGCAGCTTTGAACCAGTTCAATGACCAGTAGCAACTTCAACTGCAACGACCCTAGTTGCTTCATTACACTTTGATGTTACTTTTTCTCCAGTAACGTGATATATCTGGTACCAACCAGTGCATGGTTTGTCACCATAACTATAGTCACGTGATTGGACGTTTCACACAAACTAACACTTTTTGGTGCACCACAATTTTGGTTTCACCAGTTGCGTGACGTGCTCCCCAATCATACATCACACAATTACCACTTTGGATCAATCGGCCCTTCATTTCCCGCAGGGGATACTACTCAAAATTTTAATATCAACTGAAAAATTTCATTGAAAATGTTTATTGAAATTATATTAAATGAACTTCACAATTTTAAATATCAAATTGACATACAAATTTTTGACTGTAAAACATATAAAATTTATATTTTACTGTACGTTATATTTTACGTTCCCTGAATCTGAATCGGACCATAAAAGCTAACCCCCCTGTATTTAATTTAACAAATTTATTTTCACTGAATGAAATCGTATCAAATTATAGCAATCTCAATGTAATATAATCCATTTATATACAATACGGTTCATCATGTTTCGGATTAATTAGATACAAGGCTATATCAAATTTTATACATTTCTTTGATGCATCATCTTTTTTTTTTTTTTTTAATCGTAGCATTTATCAAAATCTTTTTTCAAATAACTTTATTTATTGTTTATTTCTCTAATCATTTATTTACAATCCGAAACGTCAGGGTAATACTAGCATTATCGCTGTGGTATTTACACTATCTACTTAATAGCAACTACTGACTCCAACACTGGTATTAAATCTGATCCGGACACTCATAAAACTCACTTGTAAGGTACTCGTACATAAAAAAATATTAATATGATTCCACAAAGAAGTGTATGAAATTTGATATATCTTTATATCTAATTGAAGTATAATTTGATCCGAAAAATGGTGAATCGTATTGTATATAAATGGATTATATTATATTGAGTTTGATATAATTTGATACGATTTAATCCAGTGAACATAAATATGTTAAATTGGGGCTAAATATTATGGTCTGATTATTTAAAGCCCAATTTAAATTTAATAATCGAACATTGTTATGTCAAACTAAAGTTTTTAGAGATTGATATTTAAAATTGTGATGTTCATCTAAGATTTTTTCAATGAACATTTTCGAGTTGTTATTAAAATTTTGAGTAGAATGATATGGATTTCAAACATAAACGTCACTTATCCACAACTTAACCCATTTTATACTACTTATCGATACCTACGAAATTTTTTGACGAAATTTAGTGGAAAGATGTAATGATCTCCAAATAGGATTTTTCTGAAGTTTTTATACTCTTATTGCGTCTGCAGTGGCTTTCGCAAATTAAACTCAAATTTTGACGCTTTGTATATAGTTAAAGGGTTAAGAGTTTTTGAACTTAGAATTTTTATTTGTTGTTGACGCAAATATCTATCAAACCATAATACACAATTTGATCAATCGGATTTTCATGATTTTTGAGAATTTTTTAAAAATATTGCTGTTTTTCGATAATTTTTAAAATTGTAATATGCCAAGACTGGGAAATCAATTTATAATTTTTGTTTTGTCTGTTAAAAGAATATAGATAATTTTTTACATTAAAAAAAAAGATTAAGTAATTTTTAAAATATTAAAGTTTATTCTATTTATTTCCAATATTTCGTCTCCATATTGGGTAACATCTTCAGGATGTCATTATTTTTCGATCTACATTGGTTCTCTGACGATTTTCGGTGACGCGAAATGAAACAAGTAAGGACCTGTCAGTAGATAAATTCTGCGCTAAGTTAGCGGACAGAAAACTTATTTGATTAATCAGTAAACATTGCACGGTTTTTTGTTTAACAAAAAACAAATGATCTTGCACTTGAATAATCTTGCTTCTTGATCGAAAAATAAACTTTTGTTTTTAATTTCTTAAAATTTAAAAGTAAAACATTTAAAGCAAATAAACTTATTCCCCCTAAAATTTTATTTTGGTAAATCGTTAGATAGAAATTTTAAATACTTTTTTATTTGATACAATTTTTTTATAGTTTCTTTGGAATAAATGTAAAAAAAGGAAAGTTAATCCATTTTCGAATCCATCTTTTTAAATCTTAAAATAAAAATTGGTACGATAAATAATTTTATTTGTTCGTTAGTTTAGTACACTCCCTCTATCACAAATCCAAATATAATCAAAATCTGAAAGAAGTCATACTGTAAATTTCCAAGTGGGTGTTTTTTTTTTTTTTTTTGCCAAAAGTGAAAATATTAACCTTATGTGGATCAAATTGTATAAAATAATTACTTGTATTAATTGAAATATTAGTTTTTACCAATTTTAAAGTTTTAAATTCTTATCGTGATGATATAAATAACGTTTTATAGGGTCTTTTTGTCCCCATGTAACTATGCGTTAAACAGTTTTTAAATAACTGATATTTTTTCGAAAATTATGAAGAATTTGATGAAAATACTCAATTTTTTTTTAAATTTTTTACAAAATAATAACTTTGCATAAAATGTCCTGGAAAAGAGGCAAACACGAATTATAATTTTTTAAAGTTTTATAAGTCTTTTGTTTTTATATAAAGGGTCCGCCATCTAACTTTTTTTTTTCAACTAGTGCTTATTTCGTGAATGGTAACACTTAGCTCATGTCTAATTTTACAGATAATTAGTTTTATCCTTCCGCTGAACGAATATGGTTGTAGTAACGAGCTTTCAACCTCCGTATATTTACAAAAATAAAGCAAATCAAACATATTAGCAAGGTTGATAATAGTATTTCGATCTGGCTAAATATCTCCTCAAAACCCGAAGTTTTAAAAAAGCTAGAGCCTCCAGAATAATGAGAGGTGTAACAAAAAAAACAATTAATCATCAATTTTTCTCCATTCTTGTCTTCTTAGTAATGAAGCACGTGGCTAGGGTCTTTTCCTAACAAGCAACATGACGCGTTACTAAACTTTGAAGACCAAAACTGTTCTTTTTATATAAAAAAAAAAAATTTTTAATTTATTTTTTTCTTTAATTACAACTATTTTATTAAAATGATAGCAATAAAAATTTTCAAATTAAGTATTTTAAAAAATCTTGTAAATTACTTTTAAAAAAATAACACATTTTTATATTTTTATCAAATTTTTGCGTCATTTTTGAACCTTGGATAAATTGGAATAATTTTGAGTATATTAAAGGAGAAGAATAAAAATTTAAATTTTCAAAATTTAAAATTTTGGTAATTTTTAATACAAATACACTTTCTTTCGGCCACAATTCGGCAGGGATTAATGTTATCTAAAATTAACCGATTTCTTCCATTTGAAACCATTTGCAATAAAACTGGTTGGTGTAATGAACGAAAATAGAAAAATCGTTTTTTAAGGGACATCCCAATGTATGCATTAGGGTGATAACTTTTTTTGGACAACATTCTTCCCAGGGGTTTTGTAATGGCAAATATTGTATTAATGATAAAAAAAACTATTTCAGTTCAATTTGGTAAAAAAAACATTACGTACCGACAGCGATTTCTAAAATGCCTTTAATATATTAATATGTGAAAACAGATTTTTTTTATATAAAAAACTGCAAAAAAAATAGCGGAAATTACAAACAAATTTGGAAGAAAAATATTCCATTGACTCGAAAACGGACTTTATTATTGAAATTAGCATGCCTTAATTATATAGATGTGATGGTCAGACGTTGAGGCATCAAAAAAAGTTTTTTTTTTACTTTGTTTGATTCAAAACTTTAACGCGTTGGTGCGCACTCTTTTTTAACGATAGCGAAAAAACTAAAAACGCAGTTCTTAATATTTGTCCATGCCCTACACGATTTAGTCTGGGGAGATTTGATATTTGCAAAAAATGCAAAAAGTTATTACCCTAGTATGCATGTGTTAATTATTTTATTTTTTGTAAATGGTTTACCATAGCGTATAATTAACACATTTTTTCACGCCGAAAAGCAGCCATGACAAGTGTAAATTTTTATTTATTATTTTCCTTTGTTGTAGTTTTTCACACTATAGCTCTAGTGTCTTTATATTTCAATGTATATTGTGAAAAATAAAATGTTTTTCATGTACAAATACATCATGTTAACATATTTGTAAAGTGGAAAAAATTTAAAACAACATGCAGTGAATTTACTGTTCAACCTAAACCTTTTTTTTAACATGAATGTAATTATATTAAATTGCTTATTAAAGATATACAAATAATTATTTTGTTTTAATTTATATATATTAGAGTGCCTCATTTTGAGGTTTAAAAAAATATGCACTATGCATCCCCCAGAAAATGAAGATAAGCATGTTTTATGGTGCACAGTGGGATAAATAACAAAATTTGTGGAAATAATTCGGCCATTTGTTAACTTGTGGTCCGATTGCAATGAAATTTGGAACATGCATAAAAGACAAAAATGGAGTTTAAGTTTTCATTTTGAACCTTCCAGATCCTTTGAGGGCGGCAAAATGGTTGCCCAAAGTTGGGTACTTTTTTCATAAAAAATTTTGAGTGTTTGCCATTTTTTTGTTTCTCATCCGATTTTCAAAAAATTAACATATTGGTAATCTTCTTGTAAAGTTAAGCAGTTAAGTTAAGCACAATGCTCCATGATTGACGAGTTTTTTATGAACTTAAAACTAAACCTATTCATATTTATATACAAATATTAGGTACAAATATTAGCTATCATAACCCAGGTAACTGGGTCTTCAAATACTAAGGCCCATAAAATATAAAAAGAGAGGGTATATTTAAAATAGCAATCATAAAACACGTATCTTTGGGTGGGCCCACAAAACCTTTAATATCATTAATTAAGAACATCATAAAACCCTTTTTACCTGACCCAATTATGTAAGATGTGAATACGAGGACACATTAGAAGAAATATATGAATAAGGGCTAACATTTGAAGATTTTCTGTTTAGAAGTTATGTACATAACATACCAGTGATTGGTATCGTTGAAAAGAAAATTACTTGTAGATTGCGATTTTTTTAAAAAAGGTTGAATTTAGACATCTTGGTAAAACAAAAACATGGGTAATCCAAATATGAAGGTGAAAATTTCAGTTTTTGCATAAATGAAAATTTTCACTATTCAATAAAATATTTATTAATAGACATAATCCAATGATTTTTTGGATTTAACTAGACTTTAAGGTCAACAAATCGAAACAAATTTCAGAAATTATGATTTTCTGAAAACAATCCCACAATTCCTACAAATAAAAAAAAATTTTCCAAAAATGGGATTTTTTTCGTTTTTTGCTGCCATGTCGTCATTTAAAGCGGGGATTGGAAATGACTTACACACTACATTAGGTATCTGTTGGAGTATCTAAAACCGGTTTCCACTACCCAATTGGAGGCGTGCACAAATTTTAACTGTGAGTTAAAGTTGATATTTACCCTCAAAAATATGGCAACTTTGGAAGCGGATGGGGGGAAAAGTATTTACAAATCAAAATTTTTTTTACCACAACTCGCATTTATATAAAAAGACCTTCCAGAAAAGTATACATACTTTATATGTTCAGAAAAAAATATTTGTCTGGAGCGATAAGAAGTTTGGTGCTTTTTGGGGAAAATATCGCCAAAATTTACTTTTTTTTTAATTTCTACTTTAAACTAATGTAATTTTTGACTGAAACAAGATATTGAACTAAATTTTTTATTCAATCAAGAATTTTATTGGCTAAATAACCGTTATTTTAAAACGAAAATTGGTCCCAATTTTCTCCCGATATTCGAAAAACTGTGGACCTGAGTCGGACAAAATTTGGAATTTCACATTTTCAAATCGGAATATCTCGGAAACTATTGGAGGTAACCCACATGTTTTTTGTTCATCTTTACAAGAAGATTAATATGTTAATTTTTTGAAAATCGGATGAAAAACAAAAAAATGGCAAACACTCAAATTTTTTATGAAAAAAGTACTTAACTTTGGGCATCCATTTTGCCGCCCCCAAAGGGTCTGGAAGGTTCAAAATCAAAACTTTAACTCCATTTTATGTTTTTTTTTATGCATGTTCCAAATTTCATTGCAATCGGACCACAAGTTAACAAATGGCCGAATTATTTCCAAAAATTTTGTTATTTATCCCACTGTGTGGTGGCTACTAACTACTACTTTCGGCTCTAGCGATAACATCCCTTGAGATAAAAAATTTTAAAAAATCCTCCAAAAATACTATTTTCTTTGAACTAAAATTTACTTGCAGCAGCTTTTGTCAAACAATTCTTTTACATTTCACAAATATTTAAAAATTCTACAATTTTGTATTAAAAATTTATTATATATTCTCTAGGGTTGTCGGTCGAATAAAATTTTTTCGATTAATCGAATAGACAGAATAATTTAAAAAAAAGTACCACTTTTAATAAAACTTTTTCGAAAATTTAACAAAAAGTTGGTGCTTTTAAAATACTTGAAATTAAATTAATTTTGAGAAATGTGTATGATTAAATAATAAATTTAAATGTGTGAAATATAATAGAATATAAAAAAAATGCTTCTAATTGGTTGTAAAAATCAACATTGGCGATGAATTTTGAGGGTGGTACTGGCAGAACACATGTTTTGCAAACAAAATAGTGTTTTCCTAGTAAAATATTAGTTGTACCTTTGGTAATTTTTAACACGGTGGATTTTAGAAAAATAGCAGCGGTTTGCCATTACTATTCTAGAGATTCTACCTGGTAAGCAATAAATAATTTCATTAAAATAAAAAAAACTGTGAATTTATCTAATTTCTACAGTGACTAAAATTAGATCTTTACAGCTCAATATATTAAGACTATCGCCGACATATTTATCTTTTCAACGATTTTCAAAACTGTATTTTTTTTTCGCGTCACTATAGTCTAAAATTATTGCATTTGAGAATTGGTATTGTTGTTGTATTCAAATTAATACCAACATTTTTAAAATTTTGAGATGATAGGGTTAAATATTTTAAATATTTAAGCATTTTTAAAATTATTTAAATTTGTTCGATTAATCGAATAATTTTTAAAAATTAATCGTTTCATCAATCGTTCAAAAATTGTTTGATCGTTTATTCGAACAAAATAAGAACCCGAGAAAAGGACAACCCTAATATTCTCGTTTCGAGATAGAAAGATAATTATGTAATTTTTTTGTTTTGATGGTTTTTAATACAATTTTTATAAAAATTTTGCAAATGTCCGCACTTTTTCAAATATGTATTCTAAATGAAAAAATTGAGAGGTGTTTATTTTTTTTTTTTATAAAAATTCCATTAAAAACTAGCAAAAAAATACATAAAAATCTTAATATCTCGAGCCGAGATAGAGTTTTTAAATCTTTCTTATATTTGATAACATGTTTGACAAAAGTTGCAGTAACTATTTTTTAGTTAATTTCAAATTGTTTTTTTTGTAGGTTTTTTAAGCCCGGTTTAGCTCTATTTATGTTATCGCTAGAGCCGACATATTTAAGGAGTCATCATAAAATTCTTAATCTTTATTTTCAAGGCTAGTGTACCATACGTTTTTTTGAGGCACTCTAATACATAGGTATTAATAAAAAATAAAAATTATTTTTATCGTTTGGTGATGAAATTTAATACATAATAATGCGAAGTATTGATTGCATTCTAATCGTTTCGCTTAAATAAATCCACTTTGTAGGATTGTTTGCAATTGTAATATTATTTTACTAAAGTATTTTATCAAATAAAATATTTAGTAAAACCACCACCATTTTCGTGATAGCCACACATTTAAATATTTTTTCAAAACATACTCATACATAAAAATATTTAAAGCTTTTACAAAACGTTTTAAAATATTTATTTTTAATTAAAGTTTTATTAACAAAAGCAGTTTGTTAGGATCTATTACCAAAGAGTATATATAAATGGAGAGACTATACTTCCCACGCCTCTCAGCAACAAAATACCGAACTCTGGCAGGCAAATGAAAACATTTTTTTTAGACTAAAAAATATTGCAACATGTTGATAAAAAATTGTTGCTAAAACACTCGCTTTTACTTTCCTTATATTTTGTTATTTGCTTTTAAAATTTAATGTATTTTAATTTTATATTGCTTATTTTATAGTTAAAATTTTTAAAAAATAAACATTTTATTAAATTATTATTCAAAAACCTGATAGAAATTAATTTAAACTTTTAAATTTTTGCAACATGTTTTCATTTGCTCAGTGCGAGTTTACGAACAAATAAAGAGAGGGCAGATTGAGAGAGACTGAGTTGTATAGAAGCCCATTGCTACTACCTCTGTTCTGAAATATAAATTTATTGATCGATTACATACCTCGATAAGCGTCCTAAGTTTGAATGTCGACATGAGATTTATATTGTCTTTGATTCCCGGATTCTAAATCCGACATCCAAATTTTTCCATAACATCACAATTTTGAGAGAACCGCTGTTAAAGTTTCCAAAAAGGGCTATTTTGGTAATTTTTGCAGCCTACTACATTTGACGTTTCCTAATGATTCAAAATAAAGATACATATTTAGAATACTTTTCACTCTTGAAGATACCGCAATGATATTTTATTAAACTGATTGTTAAAATAGCGTAAAGATACATTTAGAAAATGTCTTCTACAAATCAAATATAAATACATTTTAACATGAGATTTGAGAAAAACAATTATTATTTTGTAGAATTTAAAGGGTACACTCAAAAAAAAAAATGTCAGTTGAAAATTTTGTTAAACGTCTGTTTAAAATATTTAACTAACTTTCAGCAAATTTTTTTGCTGACATCTCGTTTTCAGCTAAAATTTTAAATAAACACTTTTACTAAAAAACTAAATATGATTTAATTTACTTTGCTAAAAAAATTGTACTGATGAGCAGATTTTTATAAACTCTAGATATAGATGTCAGCTTGTATGGACGAAGTAGAGAATAAAACTTACACAAAATGCAACCACGCTTGATTTCTTTCATTTTGGTATTTTCTTTTGTATATTACACATCAAACAAAGGCACGCATGTACGTGGTAATAAATATTCTATATATTTAAAAAAAAGAAATAAAACAATAAATAAACTAAATAAAATAATTTAAAAACTTTGCTATAAATGCAATAAATGCCAGTCCCAGTTTGTTGTTTTTAAGGAATAAAGGGTTTTTATGATCCTCCTAGCAAAAATTTTGCTGACTCAACTAATTTTTTGCTAACTTTATGGACTTTTCTTTTGAGTGTAGCTTATATTTGTCGTCGCACCAAAACATATTTTATATTTTATTTTTTCCTGTATCTTTAATTTTCAAATTTATCAAAATATCACTAATTTAGTAAATTTTTAAAATTTATTTGTTTAATTTATTGTTTTATTTATATTTTTTAATATTCAAAATATTTATTATCACGCACACACATGCGTTTGATGTGTACACAGAAAAAACTAAGAAAGGGTTTCAGTTAAAAAAATTTCGAATCAATTAATATTTTAATTGCTTTTGCACCTATCACGGCAATCAATTATAATTTTATTAAAAATTAAATAGGAAAAAAAATTTATAAATAACTTCTAAAAAAAAAAAATATCATACTCACAAAAAAAGTTTGTAAACGATACGTTGGCTGGTTGGATGGATACGTTGGACACGATGGTGTCCTTGTTAATGCTGCGTCTGTTTGTATGTTTGTGTGTGTGCTTGTTTTGTTTGTAGACTTCAAATATATTTGGTATTTTACACCGAACTAAAATTAATGAAATTAAGCTTGATTGCATTTCTTGTAAGTCTTATAATGGTTGTGTTTGTTTGTATATTTTCTTTTTTCTCTACTTCATCCATACAATCTGTGACATCTACATCTCGACTGTTTACTTGTTCTCCATGCTGTAAATATGTTTATCAGCACAATTTTGGTAGCAACGTAAATTAATTAAACATCGCTGAAAACGCGATGTCAGCAAAAAATATGCCGAAAGTTAGTTAAATGTTTTACATAGGAGTTTAACCAAATGTTCAACTAACTTTTTTTTGGGTGTACTTCCAATAATCTTATAAAAACGTATCTATAAAGTCGGACAAATCAAAATAAAATAATCTGAATTTCTTTTCCATTACCACAAAATGCATTTTATGTCTTATTTATATCATATTCGTACACTCAAAAAAATAAGTTAGTAGAAAAATTAGTAAAACTTCTTGTAAATCAAGACAAACTAATTTTTTACTTATTCCGCACTTAACAGTCTTGAACTTATGTTTCACTTATTTATTTTGCTAAAAAAAATTGTGCTAATAAGCACATTAATAGTTTGGACGAAAATCAGATTGAAACATATAAGCAGAATGAAGTAGATGTTGCGGCATGTGAAGATGTAGTAGATATGAAGAAAATTATACTAAAAAGTACACTCAAAAAAATTTAGTAATGTCAGCAAAATCATTTTCTGAGTCAGCAACATTTTAGTAAGGAGAGTGCTTGCAAAAAAAAAAATTGCTAATATCAGCTAAATTACTAGATTCAGCAAAAGTTTTGCTAAATATTAGTACACTGAAAAAACTCAAAAAATTTGTAGAAAAATTATACTTAAGTTAATTTATTTGCTGAAAATCATAAACATATTTTTGTGATTATTTGTTTTATGTATGAAAAACAGATGCAAAAATCTTCCATGGATGATTTTGTATATGTATATGACGTTTTACTAACTTTTCTACTAACTTATTTTTTGAGTGTATGAAAAACGGATGCAAAGGTCTTCCAGTGTTGATTTTTTATATGTCTTACAAGTGTTGTATTTTTCAGTATCATTTTCCTCTTCTCTAATGCCTCTTGATATGCTGCGACATTTGCTGCATTCTGCGTATATTTTTCAATCTGGTTGTCGTCCACACTATTAATGTGCTTATCAGCACAATTTTTTTTAGCAAAATAAATTAGTGGAACATTAGTAAAATATTAGTAAAACATCAGTTCAACACAGTTAAGTGCTGAATAAGCATAACTTAAATTTTAGCAGAAAATATAATTTTAGCAAAATATTTTCTGAAAAAGAGTTTACTTGATTTAGAAGACATTTTACAAACTTTTCTGCTAACTTATTCCATTAGAGTGTCCCACTTTCAACCAATACCAATTAAATAAGCAAAATTTTTGGCGAGTTTAGATCTAGATTTTTCTGCTATGTTTTAACAGGTTTGCAAACCATCATGGCCCTTTGAAATGAAATTTTAGACAATATTAGTAGAGGACGCTTTAAGCTCTAGAAATTGCACGCATTTCTAATTAAAAACAACTCTAACATGAATGATGAATGACCTAAAAAGATTAAAATTTTGCTGTGGTCACTAATTTTGTGGTTAACAAATTTTATGACCACACCAGATTAGTTAACCACAATGTACAGTGGTAAAATACGGTCATAACTGTATAACTTCTTTGTTTGTTAATTTAAATAACTGAAATTTGGTACATGAATAAAGGATGTACTTTCTTATCTGTCACCTTAAAGTTGGTGCAATAAATACAGGTGTTGGCCAAGTTAGTATGGACATAAAATTTATTGAAGATGCACTTAAATGTATTACAATTTGTCTGATATTTGGGTAAACTATTTATAAATATTGCCTAATGCCTGATATCAATTATCAAATTAAAAAATCTGAACTTTTTTTTTAGATTTTCATACATTTTCGGTAAAACTTTTAGTATTTGGACGTAGGTCGGTATAAATTGTTGGTGATAAAAATAATAAATCGTTTTAGGGTGAAAATTATGCACTGAGTCTGAAAAAGAAACTACAATTTTTGATTGACTGCCAGATTTTTTGCGGCAACCCTAAATAAAAGGATGTTGCATATTTTAGCCAATCTCATCATTTTCACCTAAGAAAGGTTTATTAATGTGATCAATATGATAGCATTAAAAAAATAAATGATTTTCAGAAGATGTATTACAACCAAATACATTTACACATTTCGCACACCTAGTTCAAAAGTGACTCAACTCAAAATTTTTAATTTTTCAGAAATCGAAAAAAAACATTTGCATCTTTATACCAATTGAAACATAAATAAAGACATAACTGTTTTTTAGCAACAGTTAACAACAACAAAATACACTGATATTTTTTATATAAAGGGTCCGCCATCTAACGTTTTTTTTTTCAACTAGTGCTTATTTCGTGAATGGTAACACTTAGCTCATGTCTGATTTGACAGATAATTAGTTTTATCCTTCCGCTGAACGAATATGGTCCGTATGTTCGTTATCTTGTGAAAAAAGTGAAAGAAACTGGCATCCTCATCGATAAACCAAAGCGTGAAAAGCCAAAAACAGTGCGTACACCCGAGAATATTGCTGCTGTGGCAGAAAGTGTGCATGAAGCGCCATCAACATCAATTCACCGTCGTTCTCAACAATTGAACATTTCGGAGACATCATTGAGACGAATTTTGCATAAAGACCTTGGTATGACGCCATACAAAGTCCAATTGGTTCAGGAGTTCAAAAAAAAAAAGTTATTTGGCGGACCCTTTAGATAAACAAGTGTATTGTGCATAGTTTAAGCATATAAACCCGAAAAATTAAAATTTTGAGTTGAACCACTTTTGAACTAGGTGTGCGATTTATAGTCTAAGTACAGGGCCGATTTTGATGAAATTTTATTTAAAATATCTACTGATGCAAATGTTTTGCCCAAAATTCGAAATGTATACTATATATTATATTCCATGTGTATTTTCTATTACTTTTGTATGCCTTTACCAATTATTCATTTGCAATACAAGAAGTTACAAAAATGCTTCCAATTAAATAAGTTGGAAAAAGCGGCAGCTCAAATATATACTCACTAATAACATTAAGTATTATGAAATAATGTATAGCCCGAACCACCAAGAGGTCCCAAGAATTTTCAGGAGCTTATTAAAATTTGTTGGTTTTACTTTTTTTATTTCTTAAAAGACAATATCTACACAGAAAAAACTAAAAACGGGTTTCAATTTATTGAATCAATTAATATTTTAATTGATTTTGCACCTATTACGGCAATTATACTATCAATTAAACCTTTTATTAAAATTAAGAAGGAAAAAAAGTTATAAATAACTTCTACAAAAAAAATATGATACTCACAAAAACAGTGTGTGATCTATACGTTGGTATGTGTGTTTTTTGCAATGTCTGTTTTGTTGTTTTGTTTCAAATGTATTTGGTATTTTATACTGAAAAATTTCACTGTATGCATAATACAGTGTATGAAAAAATATTATGATAATTGCCTCTAAAAGAAAATATGTATTTATATGTTTAAAAGTCAATTAAAATATTAATTGATTCAATTAAATATTTGTTTAGAAACAAATTCAATTCAAATCAAATATTTAATTAGATATTTTAGGTTGATATTTCTTTCTGTGTAGTGTTAAATAAATCATGGAAATACGTATTCGAAATACTTAAAATCGCTATGAAATGATCAAAAACAAAACAAAATTTTGATATAGAAATAATTTTATAAAAGACTAAAATCAAAAGGATTTCTATTTCCTACACTGTTTTCATAGTTTTAAAATAAAATTTTTCAATTAGTAAAACGATATAAGAAAATATGAAATTTTGATGTATCATAAAATTTAATGTAGAATACTTAAAATAACAAAGGTTGCTTATTTTTTTTATTTCAAATATAAATTTTCGTTTGTCATCAAATTTGCAAAAAAAAAAAAAAAAATCAAAATGTTTTTTTACAATAGTTTTGGCCACATTTTACCATTGTGCGAAGTCAAAAAATAAGTAACAATAATTTAATCAATAAAAACTTTAATTTCCGCAATGCGTGTATATACACTGTATATACGTTGAAGTTCAAAGAACTTTTGCCAATGAATGTTATAATTATAATAATTAATAAATGCTGTCATCCTTGTGGTTGGTAATTTCTTTGTACGCCATAATATTTTTTAATAAAGCATAATTCTTGTCATCGAATCATTATTAAATCATAAAAGACAACCAATGAAAAATCACTAAATAATAAATATAAAAAAATGTTTAATTCAAAATTACCTAAATAAATCAATTGTAGGTCTGTTAGTATATTTGAGTAATTTCAAAAATTTTCGACAACTGCTGAAACAGATTGTAGATGCCTCCTATTTCTTAAAGATTTTTGAATGTAGTGAACCCCTGGACATGGTTGAGTAGAGTATACTTAAAAACTAGGACATGCAAAGTTTCACGTTGAAAAGTCCTAACTTAAAGAATTTATTTCCATTTAAAAGTCGAAACTAAAAAAAAATACTTGAAGCTTACAAGAGCTTTTTTATTCATTGTATTTTTTTTCTCATAGTTTTTAATTTTCAGATTCAAAAAAATAAAAAGTTTTTTTTTTTCATAGTATTTTGCACCGTTTAATGGATTCGAATTTTGAGAACAGTATTTGAAAAATTGTGTAGTTTAATATAGTTTGAGGTACACCAAGCGTATGTCAGCGCACTAATAACAGCATGGAAGCACCAAAAATTTAAAAGGAATTCGAGTACATTTCTTGAAAATGTTTGTTTATGGCGTCTGACCATCATAATCGTATTTGAAATTGGCTATCGTATTGCGTAAACTTTGTAAACAGCATCTCCGGATGAAAAAGGCATTTTAAAAATTTTAAACACTAAATTTTTATGAACTTTTTAAAAATTTTGCGAAATTTAATTACTTTGTAATGTATTTGTTTTATAAAAAAATTGGCTCGAGAACATACTTGGTTATCTATAGTTAATCCTTACTGTAGACTAAATTGATAAAGTGCAAAAAAGTTTAATTTTTTCATTAATAGCATCTAAAGCGACAGTTTTTCCAAACTCATTTCACTTTGTGACAACTAAAGCACTGTATCAATTCCGTCAAATAAATGATTTTAATGAGTTTAATACTAAAAGGCATCAACACATTTTAAGGACTTTAAATTTTATGGATAAAATACAATTTCCATAACCTCAATAAGCATCCATATATAAAACTATTAATTTTCCGAATTTAAAAGTATTTAACATCCCAGTCAGAAATACACATTTGGACCACCACTGCCAAGGCACTTTAACAGGTAGTACAAGTGCTTGCAACAATTGTGTCCCCAATACCAAAATGATAACATAAAGTATCGGAAAGGCACTGGGTAAACAGAGTTTCCAACGTTGACAAAATGTTAGTAAAACCATAAAATAGGTGGTCTAAAAATAGATTTTTCGAAATTAAATTAGAAAGAAGTTCATTTACAATTTCTTTGGTTCTGCCGGGATTCGAACACTGGCCGCCAGATTGGCAGCCGACAGCTCTACCCAGCTCATCAATGAATTTAACATTGGCTTGTCATAGGAGGGAATCATTCCAAATATTTTCTTTTAAAGTTTTTCTACCTAAGCAACTTTTTGAAAGTTATTTAGGCATAAATTATTCTTAGGCAGTTGTTTTGAAGCACTAAAAGAATGGTTCCTTTCCATGACAAGCCAATGTTAAATTCATCGATGAAAACGCGGGATTAGAATCATTCCTTGGCTGGGAATTGATAAGCTTAACACATAAATGAATGATAACTGCTGGGTAAGCGGTGGTTGCTCAAATGTTTTAGCACCTTCATAAGGTTTGCTGTAAACGACTTATCAACGTTGGGAAAACAAAAAAAGTAGTTAGTTTGAAAGGAGCTTTTCCAGAAACAAAACAATTTATTTTATATAAAAAAAGTATTAAAAAGTATAAATAAATAAATACAAAAAAAATGTATGCCTGGAACCGGAATCGAACTTGTATCAAATTTAAACTAGCCTCCCGGTCGCACCCATTGCAATTTATTTTGCTTAAATTAGCAAAAAAAATTTCTAAATATTTGTCGGCTAAAAAAAGAAAAACTTTAATATCAAAATTTTTTTTGTTATATTTACCTTAAAATTAGTAATATGATATGCAAATAACAGTATATTTTGCTAAAAGCAGCAGAAACTTTTGCTAAAATTTTGTAGATTACTGATTTAGAGGGGCAGATTTTTATTCGCATTAAAAAAAAAAACCTTAAAAATTTAATATTTTTGTTTGATTTTGCTTTGTCTGCTAATATTTAGCAAAATTTTTGTCTGATTTTAGCTGACTAATTTGTTACTTTCAATAAAAGTAATTTGTAACAGTCGTTTTATTAGAATTTAGCTCAAATATAATAGTTTTAGTTTTGCTATTTTTATCCTACTAGTACTAAGCAAAAAAAATCTGCTATTTTAACAGTTTTTTCTGCAAAGTGTCTCAGCAAAACATTTTGCTGAATTTAATAATTCTTTACACAAAAAATAAGCTTACTGATTATCAGCAAAACGCTTTTGCAGATATTAGCAACATATATTAAGCAAAAGGATTTTGCTGATTTTTGAAGAGTAAATTGCTATTTTTAATTAACTAAAATTAAACTCACATAAAGCAAACATTTTGTAAATTTAACAATTCCATATTTGAAGTTTTCATTTTACTAATATTAAGCAAAACAAATTTTGCTCATTTTAGCAGTTTTTTTCCACTAATTTTTAGTAGCTTTTTCTTCTATTTTTACAGGTTTATTTCTTTGAGTGTATTCGTAATACTTGGTAGAACGCATATTTTAAATTTAATGGTTAAAACTTAATATTTTGAATATAATTGTAACCATATCGTGATTGAATTGACATAAGATATGTAATTATTTATTATTCAATCACATGGTATATCAATATTTCATACAAATTAAGGTGGCTCTTAAATAACGAATTGTCAAAGTTTAATGCCAACTCTTCCCAAATTAGTTCCATTTAGTGTGAAATGTAGTTAAGAAAAAACTAAAAACGTTACTCTATGTCGAAGCGCTTCTTACGACTTTGAGATTTTAACAATTTTAAAGTATTTTTCGAACAAAAAAATACTAGCAAAAATAAAATTTTTCTTTTACAAAAATTCCAAAACCATTTGACCGCATTTAAATATTTTCGCAATCAGTACCCCAAAGTGTGAAAACAATGAATGGCATAACAAATACAAATAATTTAAATTTTTGATACTTTTCAAGATTGCATAACTTTAGACGTAATTTAAAAAAAAAATCGTTTAAAACCATACTCACAATATTTTGTCGTTTAAATCAAATGAATTTTAACTTTAAAACTACTAAGCATATAGTTAAAAACCGGCCTACTCAACTTCCTTTAAAATCAAATGTTTTTTTTAATTTATTTTCAACTATTCTAAAATTATCTCAAAATCCCTAAAAATAAAAAAAAAAATTCTTTGTAGTATACATGTACTCGTATATTTCTTAAAAAACAAAGTTTACACTAAGAATACTATGCAGGTAAACCCAACTGGAAATCTAGATGCAAACTAATGAAATTTCACTTGAAGAAAGGAAGACGTACATTTCAGTAAATTCAACTATTATTGTCATTTGTTCTAAAAATGAACCACAATTTCAGAAAAAAATATCGACATATGTAGTAAAAAATAAACAAACATTCTATTTTTTTTAATAAAAAAAACTACTGCATAAAATGAATGTAAAATCATAATACAGTAATTTCATGTGGTTTGCTCTTTTTTTTTTTTAAATGAACTACAATTGTAGTCAACAATTAAATTTCTTCTGCAAATGATTGTTTCTTCATTTAAAAATAAAGATACTGTATTACAACTCAAACAACTACAAATATTTACAGTATAAGTTTCCTGATTACTTTGTAAATATACTGCAATCAGTTACGGTTAACATTTTGTGAGTGTACCATTCATTAAATACAATTAATCTTGGACAATTCGTTATTTAAGGGACACCTTTATATCCATATAAACTTAGCATTTACAAGGATATTGATTTTTTTTATGAAAACAAAACATATTGTTGTCATATTAATATGTTATTGCCAAAAGGGACTTAGTAGGACATTGATTTTTTCCATTTACAAAAATAAAAAACAATTAATGTAAATGGAATATATACAAGTGAAAGCTATTACATATATGGAATTGTCCATATAATTTTTTCACCGTCATTTGTCAAAACAATATATGAAATTATTACAAAAAAGGATGAACAAAAAAATTTCAACAGGCAAATGTTTTTTTTTTGGGACCTGTCAATTAAAGTCTTTTTAGTGTCAATCACAGCTTACGCAGCATGTGTCAGACACATTGTTTATTATTGATTTGGTTAATTATTTAAGTGACAAATTCGTTTAATTTATAAAATTTATAATAGAGCAATTCCATATGAAAACGAACAAAATTGGCAAATTTTTGGACGACCCCTCTCCGATTTTAAAATAAATAGTCTCAATCGATTGCCCAGCAAAAAATAATGTACCTACATATTTTTTTTTTTTTATAGTGACTGGTTTAGTGGTGGTGTGCACCACTGTCATGTAACAAAATTGAAGAATTCTTCATAAGGGACCTCATTGAAAGTTGTTTTAAAAAACTACTTAAGCGATCGCAACGAGTGATAGCTCGTTGGAAAGGTATTGAATCAGGATTTAATTGAAAAATAAAATTTTCCTAATTTTTCTCAGAAATTTACCTTTTTTCTCATGAAAATTAAATTTTCCCATGAAAATTAAATTTTCCGATTTTCCACAGAAGCTCCTAAATTTTCTGGCTAATTTTATTTTTTTTGGATTCCTCATAATTTTTGCTTTAAGAATCAGTAATAAAAAAATGGGCCCCGACTCCTTGTTTGGACAGGAGAAGAGCATTTAAGAGACCACCTTGTTCTCATTGTTTTTATATTTTTTTATAATTGAATTATTTTTAATTATTTAACATAAAAATTAGGAAAATTTTATTTTTCAATTAAAGCCTGATTCAATACCTTTCCAACGAGCTATCACTCGTTGCGATCGCTTTAGTAGTTTTATTTTAAAACAACTTTCAATGAGGTCCCTTATGAAGAATTCTTCAATTTTGTTACATGACAGTGGTGCACACCACCACTAAACCAGTCACTATAAAAAAAAAAAATATGTAGGTACATTATTTTTTGCTGGGCAATCGATTGAGACTATTTATTTTAAAATCGGAGAGGTTTCGTCCAAAAGGTGATCGCTTTCATATGGAATTGCTCAATAGTTTTTTAATATTAACACCAAATAAATAATATATTAGTAGAAACAAATTGTTAAAATATGTTATAAATACTATTTTATTATGTTAAGTGCATTTTAACAGCTAACGCTGATATTCTTATTCTGTAAACATTTGTCGATAGAAGACAAATTATGCGTAGGCAGAATGTGGGATTAACAATTTTGACAACATTGTCCTGTTATCCGATTGATAACAGTGGCCAACCGTTGATTTAAACGAACTTGCCGCCGTTGGCATAACGTTGGTAATTCAAAAAGTTTGGTGCTTTTAAAATAGCTTAACATAATATATTTTTGAAAAATATGTCTAATAAAATGCATTTTAAAAGCAGCAGTACAGTTCGGCCACACAAAAAAAATAAAAACCCATTTCAATTACGAAAACCACCGATTCAATAACTTTAATTGCATAAATTCCGCCAACAACGAATATTGCTAATTCAATTAGAAATTGATAGCTCTTTAATTGAATTATGTTTCAGTTAAATAAAAACTTTTTTGATGAAAAAGTGATCAATATCGTATACCTACCCAAAAAACAAAAAACAAATTGTTGTTGGCATACCAAATGTTTTTTAACAGCTTGAATTTTATACCATTGAATTAAAACCGGCATGAAATTCTCATTTAGTTAGCAGATTTATTTATACTTATGTGAACAAATTCACACAGAAATTAGTTTTTTTCTTTCTATTAAAGCGTATGGGTTACGGCAACAATTTTTTGGATATTTTTTGCAGAAATTATATATATTCGCATTTTCTTTCTTTAAAAAAAAAAAGTTAAATTTTTATTAAACGAAACTAAATTTTAAAAATTACACTATCAATTTTATGATAATGTTTTAGAATAAATAAATATTCAGATTTAAAAAACTGAAACTGGCTTCTTGAACGTACAATTGTACCTTAGTAGTATATCAAAATCAATCAATGAAAATGTTGACAAACTCAATTACGACCTAAGCAACATTCATCGCTGGGCATCTCAAAATGGTCTGTGCTTAAATCCACGAAAATTAAAATGTCTGGTGATTTACAAAAAAAACTGAAACACCTCTAATCGAAAAGGATATCGTAATAAACAACGAGAAAATTGACATCGTACAAACAGCAAAAAATCTAGGATTAGCTTTCAACAGCAACCTAACTTGGTCAAGCCATATTAATACACTGGTGGGACAAATTTATATAAAACTCAGAACTCTGTGGTCCATCCAATACTTTACACCGTTGAATGTAAGAATACTTCTTGCTAAAGCTTACTTGATTCCAAGCTTTACATACGGATGCGAGTTGTTTTCTTACTGTTCTTATTATAACATTATAAGATATATTCATGGACTCAAAAAGCGTGACCAAGTTTCAACATTTTCGAAGACACTCTATGGTGTTTTTTTTTTGAAAGCCTTCTTAAGATAAGAGTTCTTTTGTTTTTGCATAAACTAATTTTTACCGAAACGCCGAAATACCTATTTGAGAAAATAAGATTTGCTAGATCTTCAAGGGGTAAAAGGATCATTATTCCGAAATTTCGAAGCCTGGTTTCTGAATGGCAATTTTTCATTAACGCTATTCGTCTTTGGAATGCTCTTCCATAAAACCAACAAACAAACAGCAACGCAATGTCTTTTAGGAATGATCTTTTAAATATTTTGCTTAATTTAATTCATTTTATTTTGTTTATTTAAATTTTATATATATTCATTTTTTTTTATCTTTAAATTTGTATTCTTATTATAAATGTTCACTTGATTCAATTAATTTTTAATTGACAGCTTTTACAATTTTCAACAAACCTATTTCATTAAAAAAATTATGGAAATATTTTTTTCTGTGTATACATCATATTCAAATGTTTGAAATATAATAAAATAAAAATGCTTCCAATTAAAGGTAATATTTTTATAAACAAGAATTTTGAGAATTGTATTGGCAAAACACATACTTTGCAAACAAAATAGTGTTTTCCTAGTACAATATTAGTTGTAACTTTGATAATTTGTAATACAAAAATTATAATGGTTTGCCAGTACTATTTGTTTGGTACGGCTGGCAATATCTACCTGGGAATTTAAGGCCTTATTCGAAAAGTCGCTTAACTGATTAATCGGGTTGTTTAATTGTAATTTTTTTGAATTTTAACAATTTTTTTGCCATTTTTTTTTTTTAACTGTAGCGGTTTTTATGTTATAGCGATTTTTTTAATTTTACTAACTGTTTTCCAATATTTATTACTTTTTATAAATTTTGTTGATTTTTATCAAATTTTGCGGTTTTTTTTTAATTGTGCGATTTTTTAAATTTAGAGTTTATTTAAATGCCTATATTTTAAAATTTATTTTTTTAAATTTTGGCGATTTTTTTTTTTTTTTTTGAATTTAGCTATTTTTTTTTTTAATTTTAGCTATTTTCCCCCCTAATTGTTAAATTTTTTTTTTCAAATTTTAATAAAATTTTTAATAGTATCTACTAATAATTTGTTTGAAATTAAAAACAATATTCAATTAAATTTTGAATAGACAAGATTAACGGTCTGTTTTTGTAAGACGTGTCACTCAAAAAATTCGTGTAAATGAGTGAAGAAATTCATTTTGGGGTTTTGTAATGCAAATATCAATTTGAATTGAGTGAAAACGTAAGAGTTGTCGTTTTCGTCTATTTTTTTTGGTTTCCACAATGCGATTTGAAACGTCACAAACGTCAAAAACAGACGTTCACAAAAAAGTATTCGTCAAAGAAAAAGGCAACGCAATTTAATATTAAAAAAAAAAAAATACAGTAAAACTCGGTTAAGACGAACCCTCGGTTAATGCGAACTAATTTAAAAGTCCCGAAGTTTTGGCAAAAATTTTCATATAAAATACATCTTATAATACGAACTCGGTTAATACGAACCCTCGGCTATTACGAACTGTTTTAAGCAGTCCCAAAAACTCGTTTTCATACAAATTACCATGTTTAGTACACTCTTTATCCGTTTAATGCGATAGACCTAATATGAATTTCATATCCGTGGATGACTTTCTAGATATAGATGCTGAATCAGCATCTATATCTAGATGTTTTAACGTCACATACTTTATCAGGTGAAGAAAAATTGGAAATTGTTAATCCTGCCGATGTTTAAAATTTGTCAAGTAATATATTCGATATAATAGAAAAACTTATAACGAATCAAATCGTTAATTCAGTCATTCAGAAAAAAATAACAGATTTTTTTTTTTTTAAATGAAGAATTTTAATTGAATTTTTAATTGTGGATGCATGAAATGCTAATTTTATTTTTTATTTATGTAAAAATCTGGTTTTTGTTTTAATAAATACATATTTTTTATCGTTAAAAATACCCGCTTAATACGAACCTCGCTTAAGACGAACTAATTTATTTGGTCCCTCGGAGTTCATCTTAACCGGGTTTTACTGTAATACTTTTTAACAAAAAATTGTAATAAAAAAAGAATAATGACTTTTATTTTTATTTTTATTATCATTTATATTTATATTTATTTACATTTTTAGTTGTAAATGTTTTTGTTTTTTTTTTATACAAATTATATTTTATATCCACTTTTATTGTTTTCTGAACAAATAAATTAATTTTTTTTTAAGCAAAAATCAGTTTTTGTTTCTGTTTATATTTCAATTATAGTGTTGGGTTGCCATCTAGCACCGAAAAATGAGTTATTTGTATATGAAATAAACTAACAAAAACCGAAAAGCAATGTCATGGCAATCTCTACTGTTTGACATAACATAAAGCTTAACGTACTCAAACGTAAGTCAGGCGAACGAATTATAAAAACTCATTTCCTTACGTATTCGTTCGGGTGCCACACGTTCGTCTGAAATTATACACGTATTGTAAAAACAGACCGTAAAACCTTAATTGAAAATAAAATCACAAAACAAATTACAAACTATTTGAATTGATTCTACAATTTCTTTATAAGTTTAAAAAACAGAGAAGTATTTGGAAGATGACAAAGCCAATTGTGACAATTTTTTGTTGTTGTTTTGGTTTTTCTTTGATATTTTAAATTTTGAATCTCGCTCCTAGACGAGGACAAGAAATTCTCATTGAGTTTGTGATTTAACATAACAAATATCTCTAGAAATTCTAATAACAAAGTCCCCTGAAGATTTCCTTAGGCAGGAATGAAATCCGGATAGGGACACGCCTACATCAGATTGCTTTTCACAATTTGTTAAATAAGTTTTGGGATTTTAGCACATTTAATTACTATAAATGAATCAACAAATATTTTAATTTAAGCTCGATTTTAGTTTTATTTTTGTATTTTGTGCTTTACAAAAAATTTTTGTCAAATTTTGTGGCTTTTCAAAAAATTTTATTATTGACTTAAAATTGCGGTTCTCGCAAGAATTCAAATTATAACGTATGTTCCATGCGAAAAATTGCTTTTTTAACAAACCTTTGTGACGGTTTTACTCTTTATCTGTGAAGGGACAATCTACGAAACATACCCATAAATGTGTATAAGTACAACATGTGAAACAATTGTTTTCAAATGTTTATTCCATGAAGGTGCGTCAGCGCCAGGTACAAAAAACACCAATAATTTGAAAAAAAAAAAAAAATTGTTTTACAGTTTTGTTAGTTTTTTGTTTTTATATACAATGAGATTATTTGTATGTTTTTGTTAATTTATAACGAGCTTCCAACCTCCGTATTTTTAAAGCAAATCAAACATATGAGCTAGGTTGATACTAGTATTTTGATCTGGCTAAGGATCTCATCTGAACCCGAAGTTTTAGAAAAGTTAGAGCCTCCATAATAGGCAGAACTTTAACAAAAAACATATTAATAATCAATTTTGCTCTATTCTTGTTTTCTTAGTAATCAAGCACGTGGTTAGGGTCTTTTTCCTAACAAGCACCATGACGTTACTAATTTGGTGTTATTTTTGACTACCATATATTTATTATGTGATGGCCCACCAATTAAGTACGAGATAAATTTAACTCTCTAGTGTTTGGAGATTGTGTAATACTAAATGCAATCCAAAAGTTGAAAACCGCAAACAAAAGTGAACTATCAAGCGTCATTTGTGATTTTCCATTTAAATTTTATTCTTAAGGCTCCATTAGTCTTGCCGTTCCGTGACGTTTCTATAACGTGCCGTTCGGGATGGCTGTTTTGTGTGGTTAGTCTGTTCCGTAACAACACATCAGCTTTGGCTAAACGACTACAGTAATTGTTTGAGTAGTTGCAAATGTAGTTGTAATATTATTATCATAATGTGACACACAAAACCTTTTTTTATGTTATTTTCTAAAATTTAGCTTATAAAACTAAATAAAAATGTTTTTGTATTGGTTGTTTAGTTTTTTTATGTGAGAGCAATCAGCTGTTTTTTGCTGTCACTTAACGCAGTAGAGAAAAATTCTGTTTTTAACAGGTTCGTCCGGGTCGCAACGTTACATTTCACACAAACTAACCACACGCACTCATTTTCATACATCAAAAACAAATCAGCTGATTCGTCACCGAACGTAACGTACAAACTAATTCAGCCTTTAATTTGTGTGCAGTCTGCAGGCCGTCCGTAAGAATCGTATCTGCGCCTTTTCTTACATTACAAACGAAGCAATACCAAGAATTATAGACATACGGTCCTAAAATTTTCTACGAATTAAGTTGCTGCTAATCCAAGCATATAACTCGCCTTTCTAAAACGTAAAAATTGCGATAGTTATTGAAAAATAAAATAAGTTTCAAACGATTTAAAAATTTTTCGACATAAGCCCTTATATTCGAAAATTGTTATCGGATTTCTCAAATTTAAAGAACAGTTTTTTCCAACAGGTGGTCTTAATACTGAGCATATGAGTGATATTAAAGGTACTAAAATCATTGATAATTAAGTATCCGCCCTGTTGTCCACTTGAAGATTTTCATATTAAAACAAGAGCTAGATATGAATCATAAAGTTAATGCCAATTTTAAGATCACCGTTTTTACAGACATGAAGCAAATTTTTGGCAATTACGCCTGTGAAATATTTTTGCCTGTAACAGACATTTCAGATATGTTCTATTCAAATCTATTATCTTTGATATACAAATACAAAATAAATTATGTTTAAAGTTTACAAGTTTTTAGATACAACTGATAGCGGAAGGATTTTTCGAAACCGTCCAATACTCACACTATATTTTAGGCAAAAACACAAACTTTTGTTTGTTTGCTATATTTCTTTACTTTGATTTATTAATGTGTAAATATTTAAATGTTGTTTTATACTCCACTAATCTTGTTATTTGTTATGTGGCTACAACAATAATATTAATATCAAACCAACAACCACAGCAAATATGATAAAAGTTATATGCTTTTCAAGTTTTTCTAAATAAATAAACTTTTTATTTTTAAACTTTTTTGTTCACATAAGAATTTTGGCAAAAAAAAAAAGATTTTTTTTTTTAAAACCTTTTCTTAAGAGGTTTCTTTCAACTAAAACTACCCGAAAGCCTAAAGGCCCACCTGTAGATTTTTGTTGTTTAAGGTGTGTAATTCAATATTTTCAAGAAGCTTTATAATTTATTTATATGTTGGTATGTATGTAAATATTTCTCACCCACATAAAGTTATTTATATTACTTATTTTTTGTTTTATGTTTATGCAAAAAGGTTAAGTTCTCAAAATATTTTTTTGTTTTTAATTTTCGGTATAATGATTAAAAATGATTTTTAATTTGAGATAAAAGTAAAAGATGTTAAGGGTCTTCGCTTATGTTGTAAAATTAATCAATGAAGTTGGAAATACACCTTAGGTCTTTACACATAGAAAACAGTTTTGTAGTTACAACCGAATTTTTTGCCAACCGAATTTATGTGGTTCCACGTGCTATCACTATTATTAAATTTTAATACTATTGCAACAATTATTTACAAATTTGGAATTTTTATTGTAACAATTGAATATTTTATGTTTGCGGACTATAATATTCTATAAATAGATTAAAATGCATTCAACAGAATTTATTTTAATAATTAAGAAATGTTATGCCTCGAACTGGGATCGAACCGGTGATCTTCCGTTTGTCAGGCAAGTACTTTACCTCTAGCTTAAATCCAATTTAAATATTTTTTTTTTTTTAAATTTCAACCTTGAATATTTTCTAGTTTCAAATTTAAATAGTTGTCTAAAAATAGATTTGTATATACAACCGAAATTCGATTAGCAACCGAATTTGTATATATTATTAGAGTTACCAAAACCATAAAAAAATTGTTGTTATTTTAAAATTATTTTATTCGTCAAAATTCATATGCCGCAAACTGAAGACGAACAGGTGACCTTCTGCTTGTCAGGCAATTACTTTACCTCTAGCCCACACCCAATTCGAATTTGAGTTTTAAAATTTCTGCCTTGAATATATTTTTTTTTCAAGTTTAAATATGATTGTCTAAATTAGATTTGTATGTACAACAGAAATTGGGTTGCTTATCTTAATATTTTCTTAGAGTTACCAAAACTATTAAAAAGCTTTAAATTATTTTGAAATTAGTAACGATAACTAATAATCTTTTGCAGGCTAAACTACTATTCGATTTTAACTGAAAATATTTTATTCAAGGGATAAAATCTACGAAAAGTGGTTGGTTGTTGGTTTTAAAGGTATTGTAGAAGATAATATTTTTTCAATATTGATAAGGAAAACCAACAGTTTGAATGATGTTACTGTGTTTTGTTGGTCAATTTTATATATTTTCTGTTTACAATATAGTTTAATTATTCTGATGTTGAATATTAAATACTACAATTAAAATTATTGAATAATGATTAAATTTTGTTGGTTACAATGAAACTCCAACCTATTTATTCTCTGTGTGTAGAGAATCCAATGAAACATTTGGCTTCCCAGGTGAAAAAGGCATCGTATATGAACATATATGATCATATATGGGATTGTATATGATCATATATGGGTATAGCTGGTCATATATGTTCATATATGGTTCGATATATGACCATATATGATCTCATATATTTCCATATATGTTCGGATCCGAAATTTAAGGATATATGGTCGTATATGATAATATATGTTCATATATGCACATATATGATCCATATATGCTCATATATGATCATATATGACCATATATCCTCAAATTTCGGATCCGAACATATATGGTCATATATGAGACCATATATGGTCATATATTGAACTATATATGGACATATATGGCCATCTAATCCCATATATGAACATATACAAGCCCATATATGATCATATATGTTCATATACGAATCAATTTTTCACATGGGTTGTTAAATTTATAACCAACTGAAAAATTTTGACTATTGGACCTCAATCCCTTTCAAATTTGTTAAAGTTTGGCAGAAATATCTTTCATACAACTATGATTTATACAAAAATGTGGCTTTCTAGAACCTTTGGTTGGCGAAATATAACATTTTGAAAATATAAAAATTCGTGGAAAAGGTACTAAAATTACTTTACAAAATTAGGTTTGTAATTTAGTTTTGTAAATTGATTTTAGTAGACTTTTTACGATTCTGAAAATTTTGAAGTAGCCATATTTCGCGAACCAAGTAGTCTTGTGAGCCAAAAATTGGTTTCACCCTTAGTTGTATAAAATACAATATTTGTGCCAAATTTGGTAGGGGTGAGGGAAATAAGTTTTTTTGAGTTCATTTATTTTAATTTAACTCTTATCCAATTTTTTAGTTTTGAAATAAGCGACTTTATTGACGTTTTAATTTATACAAAAAATTTTAAAAATCACAGAGTACATGTACATTTTTAAAATTTTTTTAATTTTTGGTGTTTAGAAAAATTAAATATTTTTGATGGCACATCAATGACACTTTGTACACTTGAAGTACTGTATATAATAAACATAAATCCATTCGCGTGCACCAATTTGACCGAGAGCCTCGGTCGATAACGGTATTTTAATTATTTCGGTAACGGTATTTTAAGGATATTGGTATTTTAATTATATTGGCATCGATAGTCAGAGTTTTAAATCGATTATTATACGAGCAATATATAATCGTATATGATATATACAATTATATATGGTTAATCTAATAATGTACGGATACATGTATAATTAAATATAACACAAATCAAAATTATATATAATAACATATAGTGTAATATTAAAACAAAAATGTATTTCATTTTGGATAAAACGATATCTTGGCTAATTTACTGTTATATATGGTTCCATACCAGAAAAATGTATATCTTCTTTTGAATAAAACTATATATTGCCGCATTTAAAATCTGATAGCTGTATATAAGACTGTCTTGAATTTAAAAAAAATAGCGAATTTTTTTTACTTATACACTCAAATAAAAAAGTTAGTAAAGTGAGCAAAAAATTTTGCTGAGTCAGCAAAATTTTAGTCAGGAGGGTGCTTGCAACAAAATTCCTAATGTCAGCAAAATCTTTTGCTGAAAATCAGCGAGCTGATTTTTTTTAAATTTAAATATTTTAGTTTGTCTTTTATTTAATTAATAGACAATTACTTTCACAAGCCGGTGACGACGATCAACAATTTTGTTTTATGTATGAAAAGCAGATAAAAAAAATCTTCCGTGGTTGATTTTTTTATATGATGTCTTACTAGAGTTGTACTTTTTAGTATAATTTTCCTCGTCACTACTACATCGTGACATGCAGCAACATCTAATTCATTCTGAGTATATCTTTCAGTCTGGTTGTTGTTCAGACTATTGATGTGCTAATTGTTTTAGAGAAATAAATTAGTAAAAAATTAGTACAATATTTGTAAAACATTAGTTCAAAATTGTTAAGGGCTGAGTAAAAATAACAAAAATTTTAGTTTAAAACATAATTTTAGCAACAAATTTGCTGAAAAATAGTATACCTGATTTACGAGATGTTTTAATAACTTTTCTACTAACTTATTTTTTTGAGTGTAGTTGCTACCCACGGCCTTCATAGTGTAGTTTTAAAATTTTTGGACAAAGAACAGTTTAAAAGTTTGATAATGCTGTGCATATTAGGGGGAAAAACATTTATATAATTTCCATAGGATAATTTTGGTCCACCACAGCATCATTTAGTTTCAAACATTTATTATTAACGGGATTCAATTAAAAATTTATTGAATCAATTAATATTTTCATTGATTTTTTACCTACCACGGCAATGATAATATCAATTAAAACATTTATTGAAAATTGAAATGGAAAAAAAGTTATAAATAATTTTTACAAAAAAAAAAATATGATTCTCACAACAAAAGTTGGTGCGTCTGTTTGTGTGTGTGCTTGTTTTATTTGTAAACTTCATGTGCATTTGGTATTTTATTCCGAAATTTTTTTATTTAAGCATACATTGTATAATTTAAAAATAATGTCTAAGATAAAATACGTATTTATAATGAAAATCAAAATTATTGAAGTTCGAGGCCATACTTTATATTTCTTTATTAGGATATTGTCCTAACAAATAATCTATACAGTTTTTATTTTCAAATTTATTAATTGACCACTTTCCGGAATGTGTTGATAGATATATTTCGGGAATTTTCTAGGTTCCCATCATCAGAACACGTTTTGACAATTAAAGGTTGAAAAAACATATTTTTTTTTTTTTTTAATAAAAATTATGTCAAACTTGTAAAAAAAAGAAGAGTAAAAATAAAGAGGAGAATAAAAACAAAAAGCATGTATTGTATATCTACCAAGGTAGAGCTTGCACATAACGAACAAGTTTTCAATTTATTTTTGATCACTGGTGATAATCGTTAACTTCGAGCTCATATATTAGTTCTCATTTAGTGGGATTACTAGGTTATATGAATGTTTGATGTTAGAATGGGATTGTCACTTCACTTAGAGTATGGCCTCGAACTTAAAAAACTTTCATTTTCATTGCACAATTAAAGGTCGAAAAAACATAATTTTTATTTTTAATAAAAATTATATCAAACTTGTATGTATTTATATATTTAAAAGTCAAATAAAATATTAATTGACTCAATTAAATATTTGTTAAGAAACAAATTTAATTCAAATCAAATCTTTAATTCGATATTTTTGGTTGATAATTTTTTCTGTGTAAGATGATCATATATTTGAATGCAATTGTGTAAACTAAGAATATTATGTAGTTTACTGATTGTTGTTTAATAAAAAATGTTTCAGTTGGGTTGAAAATAAATTAACATGTATTTATTTTCAAATAAATATTTTTTCAACAATTTACTATCATTTACCGATTTTGTTGCTTTCATTTTCGTTTATTTAAAGTTTCATAAAAATTTATCCACAAAAACGGAATATTGTAGTTTAAATAAAATTTTTTTCAAAAAAATATTCAAAAAATTCGTGTTTTGTTTTTTTTATTAAAATGGTTTGTTTATCTACAAAATTATTTCAATTCAAATTACAGGAAATAGAAAAAGTTTACACAAATGTCTGTGTGTATACATTTTGTAGAGAAGAAAAACCAAGAAATACAAAAAACTAAAATAATTTCATATAACTGTATATAACTTTTTTACAGTTATATTAGTTTTTTGTTTTTTATACATCGAGATTATTTTATGTTATTTTCAATTTATAACGAGCTTTCAACCTCCGTATATTTACAAAAATAAAGCAAATCAAACACATTAGCTAGGTTGATACTAGTATTTCGATCTGGCTAAAGATCTCATCAGAACCCGAAGTATTAGAAAAGCTAGAGCCTATATAATAGGCAGAACTTTAACAAAAAACCTATTAAAAATCAATTTTGCTCCATTCTTGTCTTCTTAGTAATCAACCACGTGGTTAGGTCTTTTTCTAACAAGCATCATGACGTTACTAAACTATGAAGACCAAAAATGTTCTATTTATATAAAAATTTTTAGTGTGTACTCTGGCTCAAGTAATATTTTTTTACAGTTACATTAGTTTTTTGTTTTTATATACATCGAGATTATTTTTATGTTATTTTCAATTTATTTTTACTGATCTGTAGCTAAAATTTATTTTTAACTTAATATTCGTTGGCTCTTACGGATTTGTTAGTTATTTAAACGATATTTAAAAATAAAAAACAAGAAATATTTGTTTCAGAGGAAAAGTTACTAGACCGGATTTTAAGTGATTTATCATTTATGTTAAATTACATTTTCAGTTAATGTAAACTACAAATAATTTTGAGTGTATATTTTCATATTTTCATATACAAAAATGTAACATTTAATGCAATTTTATCAGACTAAGACTCTAATCTAATTATATTTAGATATATCAGTTTACATAACTTTATATACAATTACATCAGGTAAAAATACTTATACAATAATATCTGGTTTTTATATTATTATGTCTAATTTGGATCAGTTTATATATAAACAGATACAATTAGATTCAAAACGGATACAATTTAATTGTGAAAGGCGTGGTAGAGAAGAATGAGTGTATTTTCTAAAGATCATAACTACATTGTAAATTTTCAATTTTCTTAATCAGACTGCGCAGTTTCTGGCATTGAACCTTCGTCAGTGACCCTGTTTTTTTCTTTTTTTAAATAATGTAATATTTGTTATGTTTTAATTTGTTTGATTGCGTCTATATGAAATTTTCTGTGCAATCACTGACCGTGGTATAGATAAACTGATTTCTAATTCCACATGCACACGCACTACACTTTAGACAGGGCGCTTTAGCCCACTGATCTATCGTCAGATCGAGTTTTGTTGCGATTAAAACTAGTTTTATTCAATACACGGTGTTTTTGTTCTTGCTTACATAATCACAGAAGTACAACTCCAACAACACAACAGTTCTATTTTTAGAAACTTACCTCACTCTAATGTCCACTGTTTTCCCATATGTTGTAAGTGATATATTCTTTGTATATTCGATAGATGGCGCTTACTTAGTTAGGGAAGAATTGCCAGAGAGCAAAGTTTGATTTTAGTTTGAGTTTGAATTTTAAGGTCCTTTTCAGACAATTGCAATTAATACTATAATTAATATGCAATTTTATTGAATTTTAATTGTGAAAGGTAATTATAGTATTAATTGCAATTGTCTGAAAAAGACGTTAAAATTCAAACTCAAACAATCTTATACAATTCTAACGTGCCATAATTTAGATGAAATTGTACTAGACATTTATGTAATTGCAGCAGATTATATCTAAAGCCGTACAAACAGATATAATTAATTATATGGGCCCATATTTCGGATGAAATTTAATAAGATTACATAAATCGTCACAAAGAAATTGATATAACGACATAAAGATCCATATACAGTTTTTTTAATCAGAATTTGTATTTTTTACTGGACTTTACTGGAAAATTAAGAAAGCAGACCTATTGAAAATAAATACATTGTATTGTTGAGCTTCGACAAATCAACAAAAAATAAACTACAGCCGTAGGTTGTTGAAAAATTTATCATATAGAGACAATCTGACAATTATAAGACACAAATAATAATATAATTTAAATGGAAAATCACTGATGAGCCTGTCCACCAAAAAGTCAGAAACTAGTCTAGTCTGATTTAAAATTATTAGTGTTTATAATTTTTAGAGAAAAACGTTTATTCTTCTTCTTAACCTCAACATTTCTAAATTAAATTTCTTCTTCTTTATTTGCATATCCACTTCTGGATTTTAGCGACTACATACATTTAGTTTTTTGTTTTTTACATGTTGCATATTTTTTCGAGCATTACTTAAATATTCTAAAATATTACATAAGTATTCTAAATACATTTTTATAATGTACATTTAATTAATATTATTAATTATAGTTAAAAAATCATCTCTATTTCTAGCAGTGTTTATAAGATCATTCATTGTTCGTAACCCAGTCCAATTTCCTATATTTCTGTGCCATGATAACTGCTTGCGACCGATTCCACGTCTTCCTTCAATCTTTCCTTGGATAATGAGCTGTATCAATTCATATTTTGGTCCTCTGATTATATGACCGAGGTATGCTGTTTTTTGACGCTTGATGTTTTTTAAGAGCTCACGGTCTTTGTTCAAAGCCTGTAATACTTCCTCGTTTCTTACTCTATCGGTCCATTTTATACTTAATTCTTAGGTTGATGTTGATATCGCGGCTACTTAAAATCTTTCTGAACCTGCAGAAAGCACTTCTGGCCATTTCTATGCGACATTTCACTTCCTTATCACAGTCCCAGCTGTCATTGAGCCAACATCCAAGGTATTTAAAACTGTATACCCTTTCTATTTGTTTGTTATCTATATTCATAGATGAACTTGCGTAGGGTGTATTATTTCCTCTACTAACGATCATAAATTTAGTCTTTGAAATGTTTATATCGAGACCATATTGTTTACTGTAATGACAGACTTGATCGAGAAGATGTTGTAGATCTTGTAAATTATCAGAAATTAAAGTCGTGTCATCAGCATATCTAATATTGTTTATATATTGGCCATTTACTTTGATGCCCAGTTCTATATCATCAATAGCTTCGCCAAATATTTGCTCTGAATAAACATTAAATAATAAGGGTGATAAGATACAACCCTGTCTAACCCCTCTATTTATTGGGATATTGCGAGTAACAATATCTCCTACACGGACTTCTGCCGTCTGATTCCAATAAAGGTTTTGGATGCATCTAATTATTTTGTGATCGATGCCCAATGTTTTCAAAATATCAATTAGCTTATTGTGTTGTACTCTATCAAAAGCTTTTTCATAATCTATAAAGCACATGAAAACATCCTTCCTGACATCCTTACAGTTTTGAACAAGAACATGGACACTGAATAAGGCTTCACGAGTACCCATTTGTCAAATGCATATTAATTAAAAATTAATTGCGACTGTACTAAAATTTTTAAGAGTTTTCTAAGCTTTTTCATGAGAAAATCGCTTGAAATAAAATAAACTTAAACATTTTATTTCTGTTGATTCTATTACCTACAATTAAGTTTACTTGTTCCGGCGTGATATTATTATTAAAATGCTTTTCAAATTAAGCGAACTACAATTTATTTAAACCCCCTTTTAGTATTCAAATCTTTAACGGTAGCTATCTAAAATAATGAGTTTGCCTTATTTTTGCTTAAATTAAATCAAATTTAAACAGCGTTTAAGTAACAAAAAAAAATCTTTTTATGCAAAAAATTATTTACATATCTAAAAGTGTAAACGAAATTTAATATTTGAAATAAACACAAGGTTAACATTAAATGTAATTGTCAGGTAAATTGTTGGCTTGACAGACGCAACCTAGAATAAAAATCTAAAAGAAAAGAAAAATGAAGAAACAAAATAAACAATTTAGCACCATTTTTTTTTAAACTAAAAAGGCGCAAAAAAACATTTATACAAAAACAAAAAAATTTAGAAAAAAAAAAATTCTAAGTTATTCGACTGAAAAAAATTTTAAAAGGCTGACAGAAACCATATGTAAAGCCTACATTTGACATACAATTCCTTGCAAACATCCCCAAAAGTTTATTTTAAATGGCACATTTTCTGGCTACAAAAAAACAACTAGTCTTCGTGTTTTTATTAAAAAAAATGCCTTTTTAAAGGAAGGAAACGCATTTATTACATACTTTTTTTTTTTTCTTTCTTAAATTGTTTAACAAAAGTCAAAAGAAATCTAACAATAGCACAATATGACAACAACAAACCAAAACTTCCGTTTTTTTTTTTTTTTTTTTTTTTTTGGTTTAAAAAGAGTCTGGGTTTCTTTCTTTTCTACCACAAAAGACCTTACGTTTCTCTTACATATTTAAATTTTGTTATTATTTTAAATACGTTAAAAAAAATTGTAGGATATACATTTATAATAAACGCGACTATTAAGACAAGATGTACAAATGCAAAATCTACTTTTCGGAAAAATATGACAAAAAAATAAAATAAAATTATTATCAAATAGGTCAACAAAGAGTGACATTTTATGCAAAATAATTTTTGACACAGTACTTTTAAACGACTGTATTTTTTTTTTACTGGAAATAGATAATTCAGTGATTTAAATGCCTTTAAATTATTCGACATCTTGGCGACAATTTTGAATAAGAAATTGAGAAAAATTATTATCCAGAGTTGCCAAATAAATATTTGAAAAAATATATTTTTACATTTTGTGATGGAGCTTTTTTCAAAAACTATTTAAAAATATAAAAAAGGAAAAGTGGATGATAGAATAAGAAAATGTGTTTCTTTGCTAGAAATTAGTTCATCGATTGTATATACTTTTGGAGAATCTGACCGATCGACCGATGAACTTTATACACATAGTCAAAAAGTCAAGTAAATAATGTCGATTTGGCCAACATATGGCATAACGATCACATATGGTTTATGTAAATAATAACAAATATGGTATTTTAGAGGGTAAAAATCTGTCATTCAGTAATCGATTGACGCCAAAGTGTAAACACACATTTTTTTCAATCGCTATAATAATGCCGAATTTTGTGCCTAAAAGTCAAGTAAATAATGTCGATTTGGACAACATATGGCATAACGATCACATATGGTTTGTGTAAATAATATAATAACAAATATGGTATTTTGGAGGGTAAACATCTGTCATTCAGTATTCGATAGACGCCAAAGTGTAAACTCACATTTTTTCAATCGCTATAATAATGCCGAATTTTGTGCCTAAAAAAGATGTTTTGCGGGGAAGTCTGATAACATTCTTTCATTTGAAGAAAACGGCTGCTGAAAGTTATCGATTGTTGGTAGAAGCTTACGGTCAACATGCACCAACTCAAAAAACTTGTGAACGATGGTTTGCGCGATTTAAAAGTGGTGATTTCGACACAGAAGACAAGGAGAGGCTTGGTCAGCCGAAAAAGTTTGAAGATGAGAAATCGGAAGCATTACTCCACGAAGATTGTTGGCAAACGCAAGAAGAACTTGCATTATTATTGGGAGTCACACAACAAGCCATTTCCCTACGTTTAAAAGCATTGTGATACATTCAAAAGCAAGCAAATTGGGTCCCATATTAATTGAAGCCGAGAGACGTTGAAAGGCGATTTTGTATATCGGAAATGCTGCTTGAATGCTACAAAAAGAAATAATTTTTGCATCGTATTGTTACTGGTGATGAAAAATGGATACATTACGAAAACCTTAAGCGCAAAAAGTCATATGTGAAGCCTGGCCAACCAGCCAAATCAGAAGGGTGTTTTGTATTATGAGCTGTTGAAATCGGGTCAGACCTGTACCGAACACAATTGAGTCGTTTGAAGAGAGCAATCAACGAAAAACGACCAGAATATTCGACCAGACACGAAGCTATAATCTTCCATCATGACCGCGCTCACCCACATGTTGCAAGACCTGTCAAAAACTATTTGGAAAACAGTGGATGGGAAGTTTGGCTCACCCGCCTTATATCCCAGACCTTGCCCCTTCTGACTACCATTTGTTTCGATCGCTGCAGAACGCCCATACTGGAATACGCTTCACTTCAGAACAGGGTATCAGAAATTGGCTTGGCGCGGAATCCATATAATACCAGAAAGATGAGAAAATGTAGTGGCTAACGATTGAAAATACTTTGAATAATGTATCAATTCATTTTGTTATTATAATAAAGGCATTTTTCAAGCAAAAAAAATCGTCATTATTAGCTTGTATACCCAATAGCAAAACTTATTATATTTTCACTAAAGACATAAATAATGGATGGTTTTTTTTAAAATACCACTAAACTTATAAAAATTATATCGTCAGGGTTGCCATATGGCAAGTTTAAAAAATGCTCAAAAAACCACGATCTTTTTCCAAAAAATTTTAAAAGTCGCTTAACATAAAAAAAGTATTTTTCATATATTCTTGAATAGAGATTTGTTTAAAAAATCATACAAAATTTATATTTTTATAATATCTTCAATCGTCTAAGATTTGTATACTGTCAAAGTTTCAATTTTGATTGCCAATATTTCCACTAGAGAGCTAAAGCTCTAAAGCAAAAAAAAAAAAAAATTACAAAAATTTGTTAACGAAGCACTGTTCCTTTGTTGTGGGAAGTTTAGTTAAAAAATGTCCAGCAGATCTATGACGCGCCATTAATGAGTTAAATAATTAAAATAAGAAATGTCTTAAAACAAGAAGAGTTTTATTTTTAGATGACACTAATTGGTAAAATTTATTTAAAAATTTAAATTGTATTTTAATGTTAACTCAGAATTATCGAAGTAATTTACTACCAATATTTATTTTTTCATTTCTTTAAAATTTAATAAAAATGTAGCAAACAAATCGCAATAGTGACGATTATTTTTTCCATTAGAGTTAAAGGGTTAACTATCCACCAGAAATATAGATTCAAAAGAATCTATAAAGAAGCAATACCTTGTAATGATTTGGATTTCGATTTTATGAAAATGAATTTGATATGGGCATTAGAGCGGAATTTTTTTGTATGAAAAATAGTTTTTTTAAAAATTTAAATTTATTGTTCAGTATTATGTCTAAAATTTATTTGGTGCAACTTTGAAAAAAATCGAATAGTTTTAACCTGTCCACACTGTCAAAGTTTTCGATTTTTGCAACACACAATTTTTTATTCATTTTGACTGAACATGAATTGTAATGATTTGGATTTCGATTTTATGAAAATGAATTTGATATGGCCATTAGAGCGGAATTTTTTTGTATGAAGAATAGCTTTTTTTTTAAAATTTCAATTTTTTGTTCAGTATTAGGTCTAAAATTTATTTGGTGCAACTTTGAAAAAAATCGAACAGTTTTAACCTGTGGCACCCCGCTGTCAAAGTTTACGATTTTTGCAACACACAATTTTATATTCATTTTGACTGAACAGGAATTCGGTCTAATAGTTTTCGAGATATTGCGATTTGATTTTCACTAAAAATTTTGTTTTTTTTTCTCTATTCTAGAAATTTTTAAAAAACTGTCTTACAAGGAGAATCCGTTTATGGGTTCCCGCCGATTGCGATGAAATTGATGATGTTATAAAGAATCAAAATATAAGAGACCCATATTTCTTCTTAACTGCCCAATCTCATATTTAGACGTTACTAAGTGCGGTTTATTTCGTTCCATTAAAAGTAACTAAGTATAAACAAGTTTGTTATCAAATGATAAGTTTTTTGAAGACGTTGCACAGATTTGATGACTCGATTTGACGAATAAAATCTTAAAAAAAATTACGCTTACAAGTTACGTAGAAAAAAGTAAACGGTGTTCGTTGATTCGACGAAGAAAATGCGTCTAGGGACCTATAATAAGGACTTAATTTTAGTGAATATAATAGAACTAAAATTATTATTTATTTATTCGCGTTTAAATGAACCGGATCAATACAATGTATTGAAAAATATGCGTTCAGTTCCTATATATTAACTTTAGTTTAATATATTGTAACATGTCCTTTAAACCTTTGTATCATTAACATATCCTTTATACCTTTGTATCATTAAATGAGAGTATGGAACAAAGTCATTTTAAACCTAAATCTAAAAACATACAATCATGTTGGATTATAGCTAGCAATATGCCAAAATACTTTTTGCGAAAAAGAACTTTTTATTGTTGAAAATGGTTCTTTTGGGCTTCAGCAGCTACTTTTGTTCTGCGACTTTTTCATAATTCCGTTATTTAACAAATTACCGTTATATTTAGGTTATTGCAAAAATCAAAATTTCATCCTTTAAATTTCCAGAATACGACTAAATGACGTTTGGCAACTTTGTATAAAATCCTTTGGCGACTATTTTTGCTGAACATATGAACTCATAATATTTGCAAATACAGGGTGTTTTGATGCATTTTTGCATGTTTTGATGCATGTTTTGCGCCATCTAGTGGCAATAATTTGTACTAACTATATTCAGCAATTAGAAAGCTAATTTTAATAATCGGTTTGAAAATCGGTTGAAAAATAACCGAATGAGAAAGAAAAGACCTATAAGATAATAAACTAGTTTCAAATTTACATATATTAAAATATGTATGTAACTAAAATTTATCATTAATGTTTTTGTACAAAAAAAAAACAATAACATTACAAATGTAAAAAATTATGACGGACTATTTACAATGAAATAATTTGAGAAAGACAAGGGGTAATGACAACTTTTAAATATTATCTATGATATTGATTAATTGAAAGTCAAGTTAACGACTGTTGACCTTTGTTTTTTTCGTTTGTTTTTTTTTATTTAGTAAATCATTTGAGAACAGATAATAATAGATTGATAATTAATATGCATGCCGGCGAGAATATCTACTGCCGCCTTATCACAATAGTAAATGAAATACAGGGTATATTTACAATACTTAACCCATGGAAATGAATTTTGTTCCTCAAAGTAAAAACAGTATCTATGGTCTTAATTACTAATGTATAATTCACTTCAGTAGCATAAATTCCCGTTTTTTTAAATATTCACTCTTTTTTTTAAATGAATGAATAAAATTTACCGAAAATTGGCTTTAATGTTTTTATACGGCACAAATTGTGCCTTGAAAGTCAACATAGTTGTTGATGACTATAGTATCTAAAATTTTGCGGTGGTGCTTAAAGATTACATTCCTACTTCAAAAGTTTAATTTGAATGAAAGTGAAAATTTTTTAAATTTTTTTAAATTTTTTCGCATTTTTTTTTTAAATTTTCCAAATTTTCTTGTGAACGAAAAATGCGATTGTCATGCACCACCGCAGAATTTTAGATTTTGAAGTCATTAACAACTGTGTTGAATGGCAAGACATAATATTCAGCCCAATTTGTGCTGCGTTAAAAGTTAGCATTAGTATTTTCTTACTTCCAAGCATTGTTGTTGCCATTTTTTTCTTTCTCAGTGTATTATTGCAACAATATCCGAAAATTTAAGATTACTACTTACTGGCCATTTTTATAAAATTTTGAAAATTGAAATGCAAAATATATGGGCTATATATAATTTTTCCATAACCTGAGCATCTATATTATTTTCGAAAATCGAAAACTATATGATTGGATTAATAACACTTTAGAACTTTAGCAAAATGTTAAGGCCAAATGTCTATACTTCTAATTGCTATCGTTACGCAAATTTGAAAAACTGAAAAAATTATTTTAAACCAAGCTCACATTTTTTGGTTGTGGATTTCAACTTCTTGACTAGATGTTTAAACGTTTTTTTTTTTTTTTTGATACTAGGAGTATTCTTTTAAATAAAGAAGAAAAAAAAAAAATACGTATGATCAATATTATCTTTATATGTAAATCACTCATACGTCTTGCTACAATAAGAAAATTTTAATTAAAACAATATAAACCACTTGGATCTTGCATATGGCAGTTCCTACTGTAGGAGATTTATTCACATAATATTACAGAATTTTAGCTAATACACAGAGAGAAAAAGATTGGTAATTGAGTGAAAATATATCAACTCAATCATCATTCGGATCTTTTATTTCAATAAAATTCACCATAACTGTCATACTCCACAGAAATCGACTAAACATAAATTTCAGATTCTGGACCCTTTTGGTATCCGAAATATGACTTCATAAAAATTTCAAAAATCTATCAAATTTGACTAAAGTATCGTTACAAAATTGACTATAGATTGACTGAACAGACTAAACCATACAAGAAGCGAAATTTGTGTTGTCACAATTTTACAGGTTAAAGTATACTCTTTAAAATTAATTGATTTTACTGTTTTTTTCATTAAATGGTCAAAGGCGATTTTGAGGGCCTTGAGTTTAAATGCCTAAATCTTATAAAGCGCATTTGTTTATTCTTAAAAACTTTTTGTCTATAATATAAACAATTCAGGGTGGTATCTCGGTTAATCTCTAAGTTATAGCGAAAGTCGTGATAAAGGTATGAGAATCGCCCTAGTTTATAGAAGTTGATTTAGCTCCGTGAATGCGGTACACTTGCTTGTAAAAATGTTTACATGCATATGAAAAAACATACTTGGGAACATGTTTTTGGCTATAACTTAGAGACCACCCTGAACTTTTCACTCAAATGTAGAGGATGGTTCAGTAATAAGCAAATATCGTTTTAGGAGTTACAAAATAATGTGTATTTCGGGATGTGGGCATTTGAACTCAGGACCCCAAAATATGACCTTTGACCATACCGTGGAAAAAATCAATATGCATATCATTTTGAAGAGTAAATTTTAACATAAAAAATAAGGCCAACCCATATCCCAATTTATATAGATTGATATTTAATCTTATCCAAGTTAATCTCAAAATTTGCACTCATAATAATCCCTGCTTAAAAATACAAATATATTTTTCGTAAATCTTTTTTCGTAGAATGTACAAACATTTTGTTTATATTACAAAACTTTTGTATAAAACAAATTATATAAATTTACAAATTTCGTAAAAAATACAATCATGATTTCGTAATATTTTTTTAGTACATTGTACAAAAATTTGTAATGTTACAAATATTACATATGGATGTTGATGTGGTTAGAGGTCGGATTTGCAATCAGAAGGTTGCGAGTTCAACTTCTGGACAGGACAAATTTTTTTTTTTTAGTTTTTATATTTTTTTTGTTTATTAATGTTTTTTTTTAAATTTCTATGTTTTATTTTTTTTATTTCATTTTTACTATTTTTGTGTTTTGATATAAATGGATATTTTGTATTTTGTTTAATAAAGAGGATACTAAAACAAGTTAAAGAGGACCCGAAAACACTACTTCCACTTTATTTGCCGGGTTTAGTATGAAATTCAATAAAACAAATATTTAAAAATATAAAATATTTAATAATAAAATGCAATTAGTTTGAAATTGTTATTTAAAGTTTTTATTATTATTATTTTATTATTTTTTTATTTGTTCTTTAATAATATTTTGTTCTTTAATAATATGAACTAAATATATTATTTTATTTAGTTCAATAAACATAATAAAAATATTTAATTGCCATTTTAACCTTTTTTATGAAATATTTGTAGCATATTTTTCTAGTTTTCATAAAAATTTCATAATATTTTCGACTTAAGTTCCTTTTTAGTTTGTTGTATTGCATCAGCTACTTTGGTGCAAATGGTAGAGGGGTCTACTTCAACACAGCAGGACGTCACTGAAATCGTGAGTTCGATTCTGGTGTGGCACCATTACATTTTTTTTTTTTAATTTTAAAATAAACCCGTAAGGTATGCACCACATTTTATTTAAAAAAAGTTTTTATAAAACTTTACGAAATGTGATTTGTATATTCTACAAATTTTTTCGTAATGTCAAAATAACCAAAACTTTCGTAAAATGAACAACGGTTTTCGTGTATTTTACCTATAGATTATTATGAGTGTGAGTTTCCAGTAATATCCAATTATATTCCTTAAATATATTACTGGAATAAAGTAAATCAAAATTGATCTCAAAATTGGGGCATCTAATAATATGTAATTTAAGATCCTAAAATATTCCATTGAATCTACTTAGGTCTGGTCCGATCTAATTATATCCACAAATATAAGTAAGTATTCCGTATTATATTCCGTATTATATTAATTATATTATATTCCGTTAGATATGTTATCATATAAGAACCATTTAATAATACATGGCTATGTATGACGGCATATATAATATCATATTACAATATATTTTAAGATGAAAAAAACATTAGACAATATATATAATCGCGCAGCTTAAAAGTTATACTGAAAACTTTCAATTAAACTTTTGTTTGATTTCAAACTCACTTTCAAATAAATGTGTAATAATATGTATTAAATGGTTAATTGAAAAAGAATTTGATGCACACGAAATTTACAGTTTTTATAACGCATAATGACAACAAAAAAAAAAAATTCCGAAATTTAAAATAATATCGCCAAAATTTAAAAAAAAACCGACAAAGTTTGAAGAAACGTAAAAATTAAAAAAAAAAATTAGAATTGAAAAAAAAAAATTTAAGTTTTAAATAAAAAAAATAGTTAATTTTAAAAAAGAAATCGCCAAAAGTAAAAAAAAATAGCCAAATAGAGAGAAATTGCTAAGATTGAAAAAAGTCACTATAAATAAAAAATTGACAAAATTAAAAAAAAATACAAAAATACAAAAATGTAAAATATTTTCACGATATAGACGTTTTAAATTTTATTAAGGTGATTTTGGCGATTTTTTCAAATATTACCGTTTTTTAAATTTTGGTGATTTTTTAAATTTTAGCCAGTTTTTTAATTTTGACAATTGTTTCCCAATATTTTTTTTTTTCCAATTTTTTCATTTTTTTTAATTACGGTAATGTTGAGGATTTTTTTTAAATTCTGGCGATTTGTTTTTCAAATTTTGGCAATTTTTCAAATAGAATAGATTTTTTATTTTTGACGATTTTTTAAATTTTAGATATTTTTTTTGAATGTTGAAAAAATTTAGCTTTTTTTCAATTTAATGATTATTTGTAAATGTTGACCATTTTTTCCAATTTTTTAAATTTATTTATTTTATTTATTTATTTAATATGGTTACTTCTACAACAAAATATGCGTCTTGAACAGTAGAAATTTTTGGAATTTTTTCTTAATTTTGAGAATTTAAGAATTTTATTAATTTTTGGAGTTTTTACAAAATATTTTAATTGATACTACAATTTCGTTAATTGCAACCGAATTCAATTAAACTTTTACTTGAATCAGCAAATATTTTAATTTAAAAGTCGTTTTTTTGATTTACCTGTTTATAGTAAATTTTATAACGGTTCGTTAGTCAAATTTTATAATTTTTTGCAATTTTCAGGACGTCATATTTCGGAAACCGAGACGGTAAGGTAAAATTTATATTTCGTCGACTTACTGTCGAGTATGACAGTTATAGTGAATTTCATGTAATTAAAGTTTTAATTACATTTTTAATATTATCTACTAAAAATTAGTTTTATTTAAAAACAATATTCAATTAAGCTGTGATATTACGTTAGGACATGTGAAATGTAGAATTATTTATAAAAAAGTTTTTGAATGTAATAATATTAAAATTTACGAATCCCCAAAAGAAGTCGCCAAATAATCGACGAAACGTCGGGACAAAATTGTAAACAAAAATTTAGTTTCTATTTACATGAATATTTTAGGTCTTATAAGCTCAAAAAAATTAACAAATATTCAATTAAATTTTAAAAAGATGTTATAAAAACCTTAATTGAAACTAAAATACATTAAATAGTCACAAATTATTTTAATTGATAATACACTTTCTTTTAATTGGTTTGAATTGAATTAAACTTTTACTTGAGTCAACAAATATTTTAATTTAAAGTCGATTTTTACTTTATCTGTGCAGAGTAAATTTCATGACGCCATACATATATCGAAAACCGAGAGGGTCCGCTGAAATATATATTTTCGTCGATTTACTGTCGAGTATAACAGTTATAGTGAATTTCATTGAAATCTGATATGGTTGATCCGAAATGCCATTTTTTTAATTGAGTTGACATGTTTTCACTCAATTTCTAACTAAAAACTTTTTTAATCAACCAAAATCGGTTTTTACTACTGAACTTTGATTGCCGTAATGAATTACTTAGTTTCAGTTGCAGGATCCAAATTATGGGTGTGTTGCAACCCAATTTCGATGTCCCATCCGATTGGCGCAATCAATATTGAACTCACAATTCGGTTGTCACTTGATTTTTCTGTGTGTAGCTAATCTTTTTCCTTAAATTTAAGAATATATTCATTCAATTTGTGAACAAAACTTCATCGACTAATACTTTTTGTAAAGACGATAATATACTTTAAAAAAAAAATATACAGAAACATTACTTTTTACAAAAGCATAACTAATTAGTGGTATTAAACAAATGTTCATTATTTTGACATTTTACATAAAAAGTATTTATGAAGAACTTTAAATTTCTATATTCATTCAATTCGTACAAGAACAATTTAATAAATGACCAACTTCTGCAGATATAAATTACATATACATTGTCTACGCAATTATCCCTTGAACATACCACAACAACATTTGTTACAAAATACTAAATACTGACATACATACAATATTATACTCACACAGACACACCCGCTCACACATACATGCACGTATTGTGTGCCATTGTTATGGGTATTAGCATGAAATTAAAGGCGATAAAAGAAAACAAACCAGAGAAATGTTTTTAGCAGATTTTCAAACTAATCCCTATTGCTTTTGTTATTCTAGATATTGTGCAAAAAGAAGATACACAACAACAACAACAACAACAACAACATCTAAAACAACAATACCAACCAATTGTCAATATTATGAAATGAAATTTCATCAAGATTTTGCCATCAAAAACTCACATTAGTAGTACTTGTGACTACGCACACATACATACTAGGGGGTGAGTTTAGAGAGTGTTGAATAATATTTTCATAAAAACTGTTGCTAAATATAAATACTAAAACTTAGTACATGTATTCAAAAAATAAGACAAAAATTAAGTAAGAAAATTCTGAAGAAAACAAAATTAATTCTTAGTACTGTGTGCACAATGGACTAGAGTCTCTAAAAATTTGATTGGACTTGTTGCGATTAAATTAGTTTAAAAATGTTTAAGAATTTCGTGTGCACTTTTTAAACGAAACTTTTTATAAATACCTTTATATATATTTGGGGAACTTCAAAAATGTTCGACACTTTATGGTGAAATATTTAATAAAAAATGTTTGTGTTTTCGGTTTAAGATTATTTAAAGTTCAAAAAATTATGGTAGAAAATGCAAAATTTTGGGCGTTGTGGTGTAATGGTTAGCGCGTTGGACTTTTACACAGAAGGTCCCGGGTTCGATCCCCGGTGCCGGCAACATCAAATTAATATGTATGAGTTTTTTCTATCCCTCATACTTATCGCAATGTCCACCTTCGGTGTTCCCATAGCAATTAACCAAACCGAAGTAAAATAATGAATTAGGGCTATGAACCAAAAAGCTTCAATAAGTTCGCCAACTCTCCATCAGGTGGCGAGCAACAACTGTTCTAAGACTTATCATCTCGCGCAATTACAGTATTGCCATTGTCTGAAGCCCTTCATCTTTCCCCACCTTTCATCTCTATACTATCCCTTTCCAAAGAAAGCTACACACTAAATATAGGAAGTATTTCCTGAGTGTTGTCTCTCTTTTAAAAAATTTGGAGTAAAAGAACTGTTTAGTTTCCTACCAAAAAGGATATTACCAAGTAATTAAGGGCGTAAGGAGCGCACAAAGGGATTCACCAGTAATCAGGTTATTTACTCGCTTGATTACTTTTGTTCATGGGTGATCATTACCCTCTCGCTTACTAAAAAAGTGAGAATAATGAGTTTCCTGATTGGTTACTCATAGTGAAATAATAAGTACTTATTTTTATACTAGGAAAAAGTGGTTACTCACAATGATAGAATTTCAAATAACTTTAGATTTTAAAATCTACTTGTAAAATTTTTTAAAACAAATTAATACAATATTAGAATCAAAAATATGAAATCGATACTTATGTAACTTCTATAACCCATTATCAGTAAGACGCTGCTTTGTATTTTAAAGTAATGTAATATGTAATGCTCTATTACTTCTTGGTGCTCTATACGATTATCAGCTCAGCAAAAGCATTACAATGTTTTTGCTGAGTTGCTCAAACTAAAAATATTTGCAAATCGACCTTCTAAAATACTAATTAAAAACTGCTACTTAATACTAAGTACATGTAATTTTTTTTTTTTAATAACCCAGCAAAACTTTGGTAATGGGTGCGATAAAGTAATGCATTACCTTGCAATGTGTACTCCTTACCTGTATCATTATTTTCCAACAATAAGTAATGATTTACCGATAATTGAACACTCACGGATTACCTTGTAATGAGACCTCATTACATTTTACATTACTTCAAAACATAAAATAATGACTTAACGATCATCAATTACATAATGCATAAATTATAAACGTAAAGTAATTATTAATATATATTTTTGAAAATCGATTTATACACGCATTACTTTGTGATTTTTGGTAAGCATAATGGTAAGGTGTATATTTTTGATATCACGAACGAAAACACGAAGCACAACAACTCATCTACTTTTTAAACAATAAAATATTGTATGTATCGATAGCTCAGTTGGTAGAGTTGTCGCCTAACTAATTGTTAAATTCCAGAGACCCAGGTTCCAATCCCAGCATGACCATGTATTTATTAAATAAAAAAAAAAGTTATTTATTTAATTATAAAAAAATATCTGTAAAAAAACATTTTTATGCATTTTTTTTATAAAATCTATTTATAGACACATTACTTTTTCCCACCATGTAACCAAATAAGTAACCAGTTACTTTACCCCATACAATGTAATGAGTTACTTTGAGGCTCATCGCCTGTATAATTCATCAGTGAAGTGACGTGTAAAGTAATGCATGAAGCCCTATGGCGATACATTACTTTACTCTTGATTTGGTAATGTGTGGTTTTCTGGGAATTCCTAATATTAGCGGCGTTGCAGTAGATAGCTCCGAATTTTTATTTGAAATCAATCAAAAAGAGAAGATAGGCCCTTCAAATTACTTTTATTAATATTAGAAATGAGTAATTTTTTACTGGTATGGATTAAAATAAATTTTTGTATGATAATATCGGAAGTAATTCTGAACATAGTTTTCGAAATAATGCAACTGTCAAAACGTAATTATTGCTATGTCGAGTATGCTAAATGTGATGGTACTCGCCGTTTGCAAAAGTTTGCGCTTGTTTTAACGACACTGATGATATAAAGTTCGATTTTAAAGTGTAATATTAAGATTTATATTTTTGCAATTTGAGTAATTTATTGAATTACTCAATATTACATGATATCGCAATTTTTTTTGCTCAACAATAAATGTTTTCGGGAATTTCTTTAAATTTTTCATTAAAATTTTTTCAATGCGTATAATGTGAAAAGAAACAGTATTTTTAAAGAAACGAAACCGAAAAAAAAACGTTGGGAATAAATTACGGAAAACCATGTTAGTGCTTTTCAGTCAATGAACTGATCTAAATGCTATGACATAATCTATAAAAATTGCATTGAATCTTAACTATTTCTGCATAAAATTTAAAATCGCGAAAACGAGAGCTAACTTTAAAAAAATGGCTATGTCCAACAAATTTAGCGTACTCGAAGTTAGTTTACAAGCTGTGTGTCCGACTGGCTGAAATTTTGATTATCGCTGATAATTATGTTTTATGTAAATTATGTTCATATAATTATTATTTTCATGCTTACATCGCGAATATCTCAGAACCGCTACCAGCTAAAAGTTTTCTGAGACTGAATTCGTAACAAGCATATTATAAATGTACAGATATTATAAAGCAAATAACACTTTTGTATCATTCAGTAATTCAAAAATCCAAAAAAGCACTGTCGGCAAGAATAAAGTGTAAACATTGTTGTACACTCAAAAAAAAGTTAGCAAAAACATTTGCCGAGTCAGCAAAATTTTAGTTAGGAAGGTGATTGCAAAAAATTGCTAATGTCAGCAAAATCTATTTCTGAAAATCATCGAGTTAATTTTTAGCAACAATATTAGTAGATTCAGTAACAGGTTTGTTAACAGTTAGTGGATTAAAAAACCCCTTCTAAAAGTTAACAAAATCCTAGACATTTGTTTGTGGTTCTTTTAAAAATAATTTACAATACGTCACAAAACATAAAAATGTTCATACTCCCACATTGACAACATTTTTTATTTCTATTTTTTTAAAAAGAGAACCAACGCTCAAGAAATTCTTCCTATTAATTAGTGTGTTGCTTTCTTTGGAAAGGGGAACAAAATTAGTAGATTCAGTAAAAGTTTTGTGGAGAGATGAAAGGTGGCAAAAGATGAAGGGCAACACTGTAATTGCGCAAGATGATAATTCTTAGAACAGTTGTTGGTCGCCACCTGATGTAGAGTTGGCGAATTTATTGAAGCTTTTTGTTTCATAGCCCTGATTCATTATTTTACTTCGGTGGGGTTAAGTGCTATGGGAACACCGAAGGTGGGCGCAGTGATACATATAAGTGATAGAAAACTCATACATTTTATTTTTCTAGATTGATGTTGTCGTCACCGGGAATCGAACCCGGGACCATCTGTGTAATAGTCCAACGCGCCAACCATTACACCACAACGCCCACAAAAAATCTCAGAAAAAATCTGAAAATATATAAATACTTTTTAGTATCATTTTCCTCGTCACTACTACACTTTGACATGCCGCGACATCTAATAATTCTGCGCAGATCTTTCAATCTGGTTTGTCGTTCATACTATTAATGAATTTATCAGCACAATTTTTTAGCTAAACAAATATGTAAAACATTAGTAAAATATTAGTAATGTTCAAAACAGTTAAGTGCTGAACAAGTATAACTAAAATTTTAGCTAAAAACCTAATTTTAGGAAAATATTTGATGAAATCTGGTACACCTGATTACAAGACGTTTTACTAACTTTTCTACTAAATAATTTACTTTAAGTGTACACACAAAAAAATAAAAATTCATTTCAACCACGGAAACAGCCGATTCAATTATTTTAATTGCTAAAATTGTTCCAACGACGAAAACTGATTCATTTAACTAGAAATTGATAAGCCTTTAATTGAATTATTTTTCAATTAAATTTTAATATATTTGATTTTGATTTCTACTTCATTTACATATTAATTTGATTAAAAATCAATTGATTGGATTAAAAATTGATCACTGTTGAATACCTCATCAAAAAGCCTTAAAAGGGTTTTGTTGTCATATCAAATGTTTTTTTTTTATAACTTAAATTTTATAATATTGAATTTAATACATGCAATTCTTATTTAGTTATTAAATTTATTTTGATTTATGTGAACAAATTGCTCACAGAAATTAGGTTTCTTCTTCGTTCTACTGAAGCCTTGTGACTATGACAAAACAAAAATTTTGGATGGTCTTTGCAAAAATTGGCTCTTTTTTTTAAATTAGAGTATATTTTTTTTTAATTTTATTGTTTTTTTTTTTTTTGCATTTGTTTGTGTAAAAAATATGTTTACATTTTTATTAAACAAACTTTAACTTTTAGAGTTCCATTATCTATTTAATGATAATGTTCTACACCCAGTAAAAGGAGTGGTTGGAAATTCGGTCGAAACCATTAACAATTTATTTGGAACTACAATTAAAAATTTGTAGAGAATCAAAAGTGTCGATAATCGAAAATGCGGTATTACCAATCAAATATGGTACTAAATTAGAGGTTCAATAGTACCAACCGAATTAAGGATTGCTTTATCTGTAGAAACAACTAATGATTGGTAGTGGTAAACGAATTTGAGACAATGTTTGTTTTCCCAACAAAATATTTAAACTCAAATTTAGCATTCAACATTTATAAGTGTTTGTGGTGTAGTGGGTATAGAGTTTGCCTTGTGTTACAAACTTCCGAGATCAAATCTCTGAAAAGACAAATACAAAAAGTTTTTTTTTTTTTAATTAAAGTAAAATATTTAAATGCTTAAATAGCAAATAAAGCAATGAAAATTAAAAGTGAGAAATGACTAATTAGTCATCTATTGCTACCTATGCACCTGAACAGGAGAAAAAAGGTAAAAAAATTAAATTAAAAAATTTTCGGCAAATTTTTCACTTTTGCGCGCTACCTAAACAGTGTTAAGAATAATTCCCAGGAAGTTTATATGTTCTAGAAATTTGTTTATTGAGATCTGAGGTAAATTTTTGTAGTTGATTATTTCCTTGAATTTTGAACGGTTTGCTACCTATGGACCTGAACACGGGAAAAAAGGTAAAAAAAAAATCGAATTTTTTTAAGTTTTTTGCGATTTTGATCTGGAAGGTGAAGTTTTTTTGCTTTTATATGTAGTTGATTGTTTCCTTGAATTTTGAACGGTTTGCTACCTATGGACCTGAACACGGGGAAAAAGGTAAAAAAAAATCGAATTTTTTTAAGTTTTTTGCGATTTTGATCTGGAAGATGAAGTTTTTTTGATTTTATATCTTCGCAATTTTTGTTCTTTATGACAAGAGCTACAACTTTGCCTCAGAGAGTAAATCGAAATTCTTAACGGTTTGCAAGATATGAGCCCGAGAAAATGATCACTTTTTTGCGAAAATAATACCGAGGCCCAAATCTTTGGCGGCCCATAAAAAAAAAGTGCATGACTTTGGGAAAAATTGGGAGACACGGGTCTTTTTTTTTAGTAATTTATCACGTAGTGGTGTCCGTATATGGTTATTTTTTTTCGTGTTGCACTGTGTAATAATCTGAAGGCCACGGTTCAAAACTTTCAAAATCAAATTAGTTTTTTAATTTAATATTTATATTTATTTGGAATGTAATATTGTGTTAGGCAACTGAATAATAGCTTTCACTACTAAAAACATAATTTAACATAATGATGTGAGCAAGATTATTCGAGTTCAAGATCATTTGTTTTTTGTTAAACAAAAATCCGTGCAATATTTATTTATTACTCAAAAAAGTTTTTGCCCGCTAAACTTATAGCAGACTTTATCTACTGACAGGTCCTTACATGTTTCATTTCGCGTCACCGAAAATCATCAGAGAACCAATGTAGAAGGGCTAGAATATTCTACCCAAATTTTGAAGGAAAAAGATCAGCGCTTTACCCGTATTGTTATATTTACTCGATGAGAAGTAAAAAACAAAGTTGGAAGAATTGAACTAATTCAAATCAAAAAAAAAAAACATTTTTAAAAAATAAACATTGTTCGTGTAAAAAAATAAACTTTTGGTTTTAATTTTTAAAATTTAAAAGTAAAACATATAATTAACATTACGATAGTTTTCGTAACCGCCAAAATTCTATTGGCAACAAATTCGGTGGATACAACTGCAACAGTTTTCTGGGTGTAGAATAAATAAATTTTAATGTTCATTATTAAACTACTGAAATGAAATTGTTTAACTTAATAAAGTAATAAACACAATGAAAATTGAAAAATCGTATTTAAATGAATTTAAGAAAAAAAAAAAAATGTATTACTAACACAGTGCAGCATTTTTAAGGTCATCGTTTGGTTCCTCCTTCATACCCGTTTTTTTTTGAAGTGTATATCGAAACTAAAAAAAATCCGCAAAGGACTTGGCCAGATTACATCGAAATTTTTTTTTTGGACACCCTAAGTTTTTGCACCCAAACATGATTTTTTTAAAAAAAGGAAAATTTTTATGGAATCCATATATCATAAACCGTTCGGAATTTTGTTTTTATGTCTTTGGCAAAGTTGTAATTCCAAACCAAAGCAAAAAAATTCTCATATGGACCGACCCAAAAAAATTGCATCCACTGCATCAAAATTGCAAAAAATTGGGAAAAAAATGCTATTTTTTTATGATTTTTTCATGATTTTGTCCTGAAATGGCTTAAATACTGGGAATTTAAGAAATCTTTCTTCAGCTAAATTATATCTAACAACAATATAAACAACTCTCTAGTACATGTCATCTTAATACGAACATTCCTTAACCCTAGAAAGCACATCTTTTTGCTCACACTTATTTGCATAGCCAATGTTTGTCGTTTCGACAAAGAAAGACTATATGGTCGGTCCATATGAGAATTTTTTTGCTTTGGTTTGGATCTACAACTTTGCCAAAGACATAAAAACAAAATTCCGAACGGTTTATGATATATGGATTCCATAAAAATTTTCCTTTTTTAAAAAAATCATGTTTGGGTGCAAAAACTTAGGGTGTCCAAAAAAAAAATTTCGATGTAATCTGGCCAAGTCCTTTGCGGATTTTTTTTAGTTTCGATATACACTTCAAAAAAAACCGGGTACGAAAGAGGAACCAATTTATGTGTTGCACTGTGTAATACATATGTAGCATTTATAAAAAATAACTACATAATGTTCTCTTGTTTTTTTTTAATTTGTTTTGAGTGATAGTATAAAAATTTCAAGCAAGATACGATTTTGAACAATTATTAATTGATTCAATTAATTTTTAATTGACAGCTTTTAAAATTTTTAATTAAAAATAATAAGAACAATTTTTTTCTGTGAAGAGTGACTCCATTTTTTATGAAAAAAAAAACTATGACTAAAATGAAACATAATTGAAAAAACTTTGGTAATTTTCAAATAACTTTTTAATATCTTTGGTGAAGACGTTTCAACGTGAAACTTTGCCTGTCATAGCTTTTAAATATGGTCTACCTGGACCTGTCCATCGTTTCTCTCATTTCAAAAAACCTTGAGAAATAAGAGGCATCTAAACCCAGTCTCAACAGGTGTCGAAACAGTTTTTATAGTGGTTTATAAGTATATTTTTTGTTAAAAAAAATGCCATTGTTTAAAGTCTACTAATTTTGATTAACAATAAGGTTTAAAATCGAAGAAAATTTTGTGGAAAAAAATAATTTTTTTTTTTTCATTAAAACAAGGTAGGTTAACCTTACCGATTGTGCGTTATGTTGAAAGTGCTGGTCATATAATAAGCAAAAATAACTGCAAAGTATTGTTGATTTTTTTGTTGATTTTTTCTTTATCTTCTTCCATTTTATTTCTACATAATTTTATGAAAATGTAAACGTAAGATTTAGAAACACATTGGTTTTATTATTTTTGTGTTTCTTCTTCTTCTACTGCTGCCAATATTGCTTCGGTTGCTGTTACCATGGCTAACTTAAGTCGTGCAATCTGTTTTTAGTCAGCAACTTGCGTAAGGATTTAAAAGGGATTACGCATCCTTGTTACTTTGTCTGTGTTCTTCTGTTTTTTTTTTATTCGACTACCACTACTACTTCCGCTCACAAACGACTAGTAGTCGGTACTATATATTTGACTTTTTATATTATTGTCCTCATTTCTTTTCATTTTCGTTCATTCATTTTGTAAGTTTATATTAAAAAAAGGCACAACAAAAACAACTTTAATAACAGCAAATGAAAAGAAAAAGCTTCAGATGCTTATAATAGTATTTTTATATGAGCTACTTGAAAAATTTTCAGTACGTTTTTTGAATTGAGAGAAACAATGAAAATGGAAGATAAAGTTTCACATTGAAAAGTCTTCTCCTAAAGAGTTAATGGTCATTTAAAAGCCGAAAGATTAAAACAATTACTTAAAAGTTACAAGAGTATTTTCATTTTATTTTTTTGCTCATATACGCAGAAAAATTACACTTTTTTATATGTTTGCAGGTAATTATTTATATGTTTGCTATGATTCAAATTTTCAAACCTAACCAAATATATATTTGCAATTGTAAAATTTTTATATATTATGTTTGGGACATGCAAACATACATATAATTAACATTTATATATTTGCATTCGAATATATATATGTTTGGCAGTAGATGTTTACAGGCAAACATAATTATATTTGTAAGCAAACATGTTATATTAGATATATGGAAAACGGACATGTTTCCAAACAAATTTATATTTAAACAAATTTACAATTTATATTTCCAGCAAGGTGTTTGTTTTCAGCGTGTAGTTTTTAAACTTTCATATAAAAAAGCGTTGCCACACTGATAATAATCCATGCGTAAAAATACAAATAAATGTCAAAATAACCAAAAATTTTGTAAAATAAACGAAAATTTGTTTATTTTACAAAGATTTTGTTGTTTTGACATTTTTTTCGTATTTTCAGCATGGATTATTATGAGTGCAGGTTTGACGATTTATCGTCGTTTTGACGATTTTTAGTACCCAAAATAACTAAATGACCATTGGACTATTTTTGCTTCCAAATTACGGTTTTTAACAATAGTTTAAGATGACAGCAAAACAAATTTATTTGTGATTTTTATAAAATATACTGCTTTTTATCACCGGATTTATTTTTGGATACATATAATTTTGTAGAAATAAACGTTTTGTTTTTAACTTGAATCGAAGCTTCATTTTGATCTAAATCTTAAATTATTTGCTGATATGGTGTGAAAGAAAATTTAGCAAAAATGCAAATACTATAATGAAAATAAGCTGACTACAAAATGGATTTATTTATTTCATAAATTTATTTTGATTTTTAGTTTAATTTAATTTCTGTGTTTTTGCATTTTTATAAAATAATTTTTTTTTTGATTTTTGAAAATGAAAAAATCTTTGAAAAAATGCGGTAATAAACACTTTTCCAAATGACATTTTGTTAAAATTTGTTGAATGTTTTTTAGTCGACTACAAAACAGAACTAAATATATTTGCGAATTACCAAATTCGCAATAAAATGGCATCAATTTATTAATGCGTAGTCTACTATAAATGCATATATTTGCATATTTTCCTATGAATGCATTTTTTATTACATATTTAGGCAAATTTTGTTGCATATTTTTTCAATAAATAAATGCATATTTTTGCATATTTTGGTGAAAACTCCTATTTTAAAGCATATTTTCAATTGTATGTTAAAAACTGTGTTTTTTGCACAGTTTTTATTTCTTATGAATTAAATTCAGTTTTAATTTTTCCACATAACAGGGACTAAAACATCAGTGGTAATGATTTACGGTGATTTTTAAATTACTTTTTAAGATAAAAATATTAAAGTTAAGTTGATAATACTCAAAACGTTAAAAAAATCAACTATGTATATTTTTAAAATTTGAAATGCATATTTTTGGACATTTAAATACATTCCTTAACTTCTGATCAAAACCGAACCGAACTCAAAATTAACAACAAGAAAAATCAACAATTGTGCGATCTATTTTATTAAACTAAATATGATAATAAATATTAATTCTTTGAGAAAGTCCAAATTTAATCATTGATGAAGATAACATAGTGAATTATTTTTTTAATAAAACTTTATCCCACTTATAACAACATTTTTTTTACAACTTTTTGACAATTTTTCAAAAAATTATGACGATTTTAACAATTTTTTTTTGGAAAATTGGCCGATATTATGCTCAACAAGCCTGGCAAGACTGTATCCAAACCGATACTATTTGTAGTCACTAGATTAGGGAGATACATTCACTAAAACAGTAATTTACAAAATTTTTTATTTTTTAAATTTTTTCAGGTTTTTCATAGGGTTTTTGAGCAGTTTAATGAAATTGAGTTTTGAGAAAATTATGTAAAAAATGGTGTAATTTTATACTGTTTGAGATATATCAAAGTTGATGTGAGCGCACCAAAAACTTGATACACGTATAAGCACAAATTCACGAAAATTTTTTGACAATCTGTGTTTGGTTATCGTATTGCGTGAACTGAGAGCAACAGCAACTTGCAGTAAAAAAGCCTTATTCAAAATTTTAATCGCAAAAATTGTATAAACTTTTTAATAATTTTGCCAAATTTAATTATTTTTTTGCATTTTGTTTTTATATAAAAAATATTTACTGAGATCATAGTTAGGTATCTAACTAGAATGAATCTTCACCACAAATAGACAGAGTGAAAAAAAGTTAAATATTTTTCATTAGTAGCGGGTACAGCGACTGTTTCTTCCAAACATATTTCGCTATGTGACAACTAAAGCGCTCATCAATTCCTTTTTTTTTTTTTTTTTTTTTTTTTTAAGTTAAAAAAACTATTTTATTTATTTATTTTTAATTACATTTCAATCTTAATGCTAAAAACCTGCGAAGCCATATGGCTTGTCTGCTGGTAAGTAATATTAAAAAAAAAAAAAATGTGTTAAATAAATAAATTATTTCATTGCGATTCTATAAAATAATTTTTATATAATTTCTTTATTTTGGCATTATTGGCGATATTGATCAAATTGCTTGGCAGTTCATTAAGTATAGTCGGTAAGATGACTTCCAATGTTCGGTCTCCGTAACTGTTTTTGGTTCGTTTGACCTTAAATCTTCCCTCTGAGCTAAGTCTGGTGTTGTAACTATGATCTATTCTCTGAAGGAAACTGTCATCGTTTAGTTCAGTTAGAACTGTTATACGATATATGTTTTTAACGTTGAGTATTTAAGATCACGTGGTAGGTTTTTGTCTGAAAGTTGTTGTTTTGGTTGTTTTCTTGCGTGTTGTTTGTAATTATTTGTAGATTTCTGTTGTTTCTGATGTTGTTGTTGGTGCTGTTGTTATTGGTTCTGTTGTTGTTGGTGCTGTTGTTGTTGGTGCTATTGTTGTTGGTGATGTTGTTGCTGGTTCTATTGTTGTTGTTGTTTGGTCTGTTGTTGTTAGTTCTGGTGTTGTTGGTGATGTTGTTGTTGGTGCTGTTGTTGTTGGTTCTATTGCTGTTAGTGTTATATATGCAGTTGTTGTTGATGCTATTGTTGATAGCGTTGTTGTTATTTGTTACGTTGTTGGTGCTGTTATTGTTATTGTTAGGGCTGTTGTTGTTGATGCTGTTGTTAGAGCTGATGTTGTTGTTGCTTATACTGTTGGTGCTGTTCTGGTTGGTAATGTTGTTGTTGATGATGATGTTGTTGGTGTTGATGTTGTTGTTGGTTATATTGTTGGTGCTGTTCTGGTTGGTAATGTTGTTGTTGATGATATTGTTAGTAGTGTTGTTGTTATTGGTAATGTTGTTGTTTCTGCTGTTGTTATTGTTGCTGTTGTTATTTGTGCTGTTGTTGTTGTTGGTACTGTTGTAGATTGTGTTAATGTTGTTGTTGATGATGATGTTGTTGGTATTGTCGTTGCTATTGTTGTTGTAAGTGTTGTAAGTGTTGTAGTGTAGATGATGTTTATTTAGCCACAGTATTCTAAGGACACGGTTTTGCGTTTGTTGTAGCATTCTACAGTGCGAAGAGTTTCCCCAGGCAGTTATACCATGTCTTAGATATGATTCCGCTAAAGCAAAGTATGCTTGGCGGAGTACACTGTACGGAGCGGAATAGCTAAGGTGGTATAGTGAAAAGGCAGCTTTACGTAATTTCTTTTGCAGTTCGGTTATATGTATTTTCCATTTGAAGGTATCATCTATATGTACCCCTAAGTATTTGTAACGATTCACTAGCTCGATCATAGTACTACAGTTATCGTTTATATTGTTTGCTTTGTTGTGTATACACTCTATATTATGATATTTTAATTTAATATTGGATTTACTCATGTTCGGTTGTCTTATGTGCATGATTTTAGTCTTGGAGGCGTTTATGACTAACCCATTATCATGACACCATTTGCACACTATATCCAGTTGTTCTTGCATTGAATTAGTTGCAATTTCGACGTTTTTGTTGGTTACAATAATTGCTGTATCGTCAGCATAGGCGTATGTGTGGCAATTTTTTAGAGCATTCAGCATATCGTTTGCATAAATCAGGTATAACAGAGGTCCTAGTTTAGATCCTTGTGGGACTCCTTGATTTGTTTCGATTTCCTCACTAATTTTATTATTTATTTTGACCCTATACGTTCTTAGATTAAGATAATCATTGAACCATGATAGAACATGTCCTCTTATACCGTTTCTTTGAAGAATCTCCAGTAATTTTGAATGTGACAGGGTGTCGAATGCCTTACTAAAATCTATAAACAACACTAGACAGTGTTCAACCTTACTTATTGCATTGTTAATGGTATTTGCAAATTTTCCTAGTAATTGGTTAATGTTTTTCTCTTTCTGAAAACCATATTGATTTTTATTAATTATATTATATTTTTTCAAAAATTCGTTTAGTCTTTTAACTATAATTTCTTCTAAAACCTTTTCTATTATCGGAAGTATGGATATCGGTCTATAGTTGTTAACATTGTCTTTTTCTCCACTTTTGTATATTGGCCTTATTTTTGATGTTTTTAATAGTTTTGGAATATTAGCCGAAAAAATACTTTGATTTATCAAAGAAGTTATCATTGGTGTTAAAATTGTAGCATTATTTTGACGTCTTTGGGTCTAATCCCATCATAACCTGCACTTTTTCTCACATTTAGTTTTGTTAGTATATTGAAGACTTCTTCTTCTGTTGTATTTTCAATATACATTGAATTTGTAATAGTTATTTGATGATTAATATTAATTGTTTCTATGTTACAGGTGTGCATGATTTTTAAAACATTTTCATTAAAGTTTAATGCGAAATTTTTTAATGTATTTTCAAAATTTTGATTTCTAAAGTTTTTTAAAATTCTTTCATCGATGTTACTAATAGTCTTACCCTTTATTTCATTTATAAGTTGCCAAGTTATACGTGGGTTATTTCTATTTTCAATAAATTGTTGGCGATAATAATTATTTTTTGCATATGAAATTTTTTTATTTAATTTATTTCTATATTGTTTATATTCTAGTTCATAATTGTTGTTTCTTCTATTATTTTTCCACTTTTTAAAAAGTTTATCCCGATATTCGCAGCATTTTACTAAATCATCACGGATCCACGGATTTTTAGATCTTTTTTGAATTGATTTTTTAATTATTTTCGAGTTTTCGTAAATTTCATTGAATTTTTCATTAATATTATTATAGAAATCATTTATATTGTTTTCATTAATTAAATTATTCCAATTGGTTTTATTTATCATTTTATTCACTTTAAAACTACTTATGTGTGTCTCTTCACTAAAACAGTTTGGCGATCCCTGTTGGTTTTTTATGATGTTTGATGCAACCTGTTCGATGCAACAAAATAATGAAAAATGATCGGATATGGTTGTTTTGATTATTGATGTGTTAACTAGAGCTTGGGTTTGCGTAGTTTTAACGAGGCAGTGGTCAATGCATGTTTGTGTATTTTTATTTACATCGATTCGTGTTGGTTCATTTATCATTATTTGCAAACCGTTTGATAAACACATGTCTGTATAATTTGTTACCGTATTATTTTCACACAAAATATCAATATTTATATCACCCACGATCAGTACATCTTGTTTGGTTCGAATTTGTTTGATTACTTGCTCTATTTCTATTATAAACCGGTTTTTGTTTAGTTTAGGTTGGCGGTATATTGCAAGAAGGGAAAGAGGTTTGTTGTTGATTTCTAACTCTAATTGTATAAGCTCGAAATGCACTGTGTTTATTATTTTTTGTGTGAAGTTTATATTTTGTTTTGAATACACCACTATACCCCCTCCTTTTCCTTCTCCACGGTTTAAGAAAGTAGAGTTAAATCCATTGATATAATAAAAACGACTTTCTTCGTCAGTAATGTTTGTTTCGATGAGAACAATTATTTTAATTTTGTTTATGATGTTGTTTATAGTTGTAAGAAATGCTTGAAAGTTTTTTCTTATTGAGCGAATGTTCATGCATATTAAAGTAAAGGGATAACTTAAATGTTTATTTTCAATTTGACTAAAATGATCATAACTTAAAGTTTGTATTTGATTCATTTTTTTTTTATTGTTTATTTTAGATTATTTTATATATTTCTTATCTTTTTATTTTAAGTTAAAGAAAAGTTTTGTTTTTATATACTTTTTTTTTTTTTTTTTTTTTTTTTTAAAATTCACTATTAATTAGCTCGATATCGGCAGTACTGTTTAACATTATTTTGGGAGAATTATCGGATTTTCTTGCACATACTGATCCATTTTGAATCCATACATGCTTCCAATTACACTCTTTAGCTCTGATTTTGGCAGACCAGAGTAAACGGCGATTAAACGCGGTTAGCTGATCGTTTATGTAAATAAATTTATTATTTGTTGGATTGTTATCCTGATTTATTACACTTGCATCTATTCTGTGACGCTTAATTTTACTCATGAATTCTTTTTTTTTGTTGAGTGTTGTAAATTCTATGATTGTGTATTCAGTAGTTGCTTTTTGGAATCTATAAGAATTGTTGATGTCAAAGCGATTTATTTCAACATCTACTGAATCAGCAATGGTTTTTATTATTTCATCAGCACTGAGATTTTGGTTTGTGACGTTTTTTATTTCAATATTATTTTTTAATAAGGCTTGATCAATTTTATTTACCGACACATCTATTTGTTTTATTTTTTGATCTTGTTTATTATCACGTTCGTATAGATCTCTTACTTGTGTTGCTAAAGTGGTTATAGACGAAGCCATGGCTGTAATTGAATTTTTTATCTCATGAATAACATTTACGTTTGTTCGTTAGTTTCATTAATAGAATTATTTAAAAGTTCAATTGATATTTTAATGTCTTTCAATTCAGATTGCACCGATATTAAACTTGAGTTTATTGAATTTTGAGAAAGCGAATCTTTAAATTTTTTGCTTGAGCAATTGCTATCATTATCATCATCTTGCCTTATATTTTTTTGTTGGGATACTTGTTCAAACACAGTTGTTGGACTGTTAATGTTTGAATCTGACATACCTTGTCCCTTACACCGATGGCATGACCAATCTTGTTTTTTCCTACCATACATGTTATCATGTGTTTTTTCTGAAAGGGAACAGCAAATAAAATAAAATATTTTACCGAGCTTACACTCATACAAATAAGTCTATAAAAATTGGAGACCAAGTTACTAAAAATTAGTTAAAATTATGTTGCAGGAAAAAGCAGTAAAATTAACAGAACCTTTTTGCTAAATATCAGTAAAATAAAAACTGACCTGAACTGAAATGAAAATAAATAATAAAAATAATAATGAAACTAAAAAAAATCGGTAAATGGTAGTAAATTATTTTGAACAAATGCATATAAAAGTTGAAAAAAAATATTTATTTGAAAAATAAGTGAATATTCCTTTATTTTTTCTGATACGACTTGTTCACTTTACATGTCTATTTTATACTGATACAATATAAAAAATACACAAATACTGAAACGCAAAACATCGCATTACAACAACCTCTAATGATTTTGATTAACAAAATACTTAAGTAAATACAGCAAAAAAAAATATTGTTAGTAACTTAGTATTTCATCACCTCAAAAATAGCAATTTTTTTTACACAAATCTCAATTTGAACTTAAAATTTGTTTAAAAACTTACAAAGTTGGATAACTAAGGGCTTTACTAATTTTTCTACTAACTTTTTCTCTGAGTGTAGTACTAAAATCGAATAGGCATCAAAAATCTTAAGGACACAAACTTAATTCTTCAAAAGTATCCTTATATAAAATTATGAAATTTGCAAATATAAAAGTATTTAATATGCAACCAAATATTATTAACCCGTCTGAAATTCCGTGTTTTCCAAAATAAACGCAGTTTTCATTTTAAGTTCTAATAAGCGATAAGAAATTTTTTTGAGTGTATTATTATATTATTTGGTGGTGTCATATATATATTTTGAAATATAATAAAGAAAATGAGATCTATAAATTGGTGTAGTTATAATTAAATCCCAGCCAAACCTGTAATTTTTTTAATTTTCATTTGCTTGAAATTTCAAGCCGCCATAATTTTTGAGCTTTTAATGATGAATGATTAATGCTAATGGATTTAGCATGCTTAAACATCGGATAACTCATACATAAAAAGTTATTCATGTCAGACAAAAATATAATTTCCTCAAAGTGTTGAATATTTTTGAAATTCCTCATATAGAAATTTTTGGTTTTTTTTGTATGAAAAAACAAAAAATAAAATAAGTGAAAAGACAACAGTTAATAGTTAGGTTTGTTATAACTATGAGTATGTAAGGAGTGAGTCGACGTTTGTATCTGTGTATATCAGTTATTCCATATAAAACCAAACGATTTTTACAACACGATTTCCATTTGCTTTGAAATTTGAGAGACGTATTATTATTATTATTCTAAGTATTATTCGAAAAAGTTAAAAAAAATTAAAAGGAGTTATTTGTGTTGAAAAAATACATGAACAGTTTTCCACTATGCCGACATTTACACTGATGTAATTTAAAAGTTAGTAGACTGGTTTTAGTGATTGCTTACCTATTCAGCTCTTTATACCCTGCAGTCTTCTTTCCATTGTGCTGGAAGGTTGCCAATGTTTAACCAGTCCCCAAAAAGGGTGCGGCTAATAACCCTGAAAATTACCGCCCAATTGCAATATGTTTTGCGCTCTCGAATATAATGGAGAGCATGATCAACTATCTTGTAAATTATCTGGAGGCCAACTAACTTATTAGTGATCGACAGTATAGCTTTCGTATAACTCGTTCTAAGGGAGACCTCTTGGCGTTCCATTCGGAACGTTTAAGTCGGTTCATCACATCGAAGCTAATTGCCTTTGGTGTCAGTAACGATTTCTCTCGAGTTTTCCGAGAGATCGTACTATACGTGTTGTTATAGATTGGGGTCTCATCCGACGAGTATCAGTTAGGTTCACGGGTATCACAGGGCTCTGTTTTTTCTCCATCTCTTTTTCTCAGTTTTCTTAATGACCCCCTTGGTGAACTTGCAAGTATATCTACTCCTTTGCAGATGACAGCTGCATTTGTCTTTCGGCTTCCTTCGATCGTAGCCCAAGCATTGATGAGTTTGGGTGGCAAAAGACAGATTATGAATGACACACTCAATCATGACCTATCGACAATCTCTGAGTGGGGTCGTGCGAACAGGGTCTATCTTAACGCTCGCAAGACCCAATGTTGTTTGATGACCCATACGTCCGTGGATTCAACTATGTATATGGATGGTATTGTTATTGAGGATTCGGATTCTGATGTTATGGGCATGATAATTCATTGTGATGTCCGTTGGACAGATCACATCATTCAAGTGTCGAAAGAAGCTTTCAAGTGTCTTGGTTTTCTAAATTGGTACAAGAAATACTTCACTCCATCCGATATCCTTACTATATATTAGGCCGGGTCGATTTGTGGAGAGGCAAAAAAAATCGCCCATGGCTCAGGGAAAATCGTATTCTAGGGATCAAAATAAGAAACTTTGCCGAAGGAACCATACCTCTAAAACGAATTCTACTACCCCCCAACTGTTGACTTTTGTCCCGTAGGGTCAAGTTTTGAAAAATCCCACTTTGACCCATTTGGAGTGCCCAAATCGAGTCCAAATGTATGACCGACCCCCACTAACTTTGGAGGGCCGATCCACCCATGCCAGTGGCACACCCCCTGGAACTCCCCTGGGGGGTTCCCTATACAAACATTTAAAAAAATCACAATTTTTGGCACTTTATTTTATTATTTTTTATTTATTTTTATTATTTTATTTATTTTTTCTCTTTAGAAATTTATTTAGTCAGAACATATGTAAATGAAAAAATTAATTTAACTTAGTTATAGAAAAGAAAATAAAAAAATTACTGTTTGAAGTCTTTTTTGCTTTCAATTCTGGGCAATTTCGCACGGCTCTCTAATGTCGTCGCCATAACAGCCTCTACATTTTCCGGTATAACTCGTTTGGAAACGCTAGCTAGCAATTGAACGTGTCGTTCTGTTCCTTGTATGTGTGATGGAATTTTTGGATCATTAAACGGTGGATCATCTTGATTTAAATATTTTTTTTTATTAATTAATAATCATGTAATTACAAATTATACACTATTACCCTAACCGAGCACTAGCTACTATGGCCTTCGGCGCGTTGTAGCGAAAACAGACCAGTGCCTCTGGTGGGAATCGAACCCACAACCCCCGCACTGATAAGCCAGCACGCTACCAACTAGCCTACCGGGGCGCACGTGATTTAAATATTGTATGGAATGCTTCACGTGAGTGGTGGTTCAAATACGTCATTTATGTCATTCATATTGATCATTTCCGTGTAACTTGTGCAATAAAAGTTTATATCTGGTTTTTTATAAGCTCTAAGTCCCGTTGGGGTCGTCAACATCGGTTCGATAGCGTAGAATTATCTTGATAGCACAGTCGCGCTTTTCTTTGCTATCATCAAAACAACATTGATAACAAGATATTTTCCGAATGCGCATAATATGAATTATCTGTAATTACTTTATTGACAATTTTGCATAAACGAGGTTCTAGAAATCTTGACCAACTAATGAGTTTGAAAAATAATCTACTACCGTACACGACAGAGCTGTAATACTTGATATTGAAGTACATTGGCACATAACATGTAATTATAAATTCAACCAGTATTCCTAAATTTGCATCTGAATTTTCCGTTGTCACATATAATCGTAATAGTCTAGCGGCCTTGGTGAGCCACCGAGAATGTACAATTTTCCCTGGTTTGATGTTAGCCAGATCCACTGAAACCACGCCGCTAGAAATTGCATGGGCCATGTCGTATAAGTACTTGGAATCGGTGGAAAATTCAATTTTTTCTGGAGGCAGGGGGCATATTTTTCAACTCAATTTTCTGAAAGCCGTCCACCACCTGAAAATATATAAAAATAAAACAATTAAAAACGGTTGACAATTATAATAAATGAGTGATAGCAATAACTTACTGGAAGAGTTTCACAAGTTTCGATTTGACGGCTCAATTTTCCGGTTGCCGATCTTGGTCCAGTGCTGGTTGATTTATCCAAAGCTTCAAACAAATGCCGAAACGGAAGTTCGTTGAAATGTAGAAGGCAAACGAACCAATGCAATGGTCTTTTAAACAGCAATTCGAATCGTCGTATAATTCCACCGTGTGGGCCAGTGTTTGTTGGCTCACCGTCAGTGCATATGCCAGTTAATGCATCCAGTGATATATTTTTATCGCTGAAAAAATCATTTAATTTGGTTGTTTTGTATTCAGCGGTTTCATGTTGCAGTCTTACGTAACCAATCAATTCAGAATTCGGTTCTCTCAAAATAACAAGATGAGGTTCTTTTACCATCGTAGTATGATACTTCTCATCAATTGTATCTCTCGTTAAAGTATCATCTTTTCTGCCATCGAATGAAAATGCTAACAAATTGGTATCATCTAACCGTTTGCGAAGAACTTCTTGTCTGCATTTCTCTTTTTCTCGGCGAACTTTCGATTTATCCATGATGAGAGGTTTGCCATGGATATCTTTCATTTTAAAATCTTGGAAAAGAACGGTTCCCATTGCTGATGCTACTCTATCAGGCACACCAAATCTGTCACATACCAAGGCAAAGTCTGTGTGTATTGTGAACTTGTGCTTATATCCAAATCTTGTTGAATCATCGGGATCTTGGTATGTTGGCATTGATGATATAGACGTTGCTCCTTGCTCTTCAATTTCCATCGCAAATCCATCCATTGTTAGTCTTCTCTGATTATGTTGATCGTGCATAAACTCTTTGAGGCGTTCGGGAACCAAACCGCATGCACATGGAGCTGCCTTCAAATCGCATTTACATGTTCCAATGAAAAAAATTGTTTCCAGAGATTTTACATACTCTGTAAATTGTTGGGGTTTGTTTCTTCTCTTGATTTGCTCTTGATATTTGTCAAGCAATCTATTCAATTTATTACATACACTTTTTTTAGCATTATTTCCATACCAAGTTTTACCAAATTCCAATCAACTTATCTTGTACTTGAATAGTGAATGGTTTATAGGACAACATTTTTTGTTCGCTCAAGTAAAAATAATATCTCAAGATATCCAGATGGGTTGGTAAATTAAGATCAGTCAAATCAGTAGACACACCAAAAACAGTAACATCATGCCTGGGTATATGACTCATTGGGTTTTCGATAGTTGTTGATGTTGTTATTGCTTCATCTTGCGGTGTAGAGGATGGTGGATTCATTGCAAACTTTTTGATTTGGAATGATTTTTTTTAAATATTTTTTCATCTGAAATTAGCACTTCACACTTCGAGTTCTTCACAACGACTTAATGCATTCACAAAAACTGTTGCCTTATATATGGTCTACGAGACGAGGTAATAAGAATGAAATGGTAATTTCAATTCTACCTGTAACCGATTTTGTTGTCAAAACTGCCCATAAAGTACTTACATGTAAATTAAACGTTAATCTGACCACAAATTCTGTTAAGCAAGTGCGCCTTTTATTACTTCTGGAAAATCCTTTATGATAATTTTATGCTCAATTCTACCTGTAACCGATTTTGCTTAAGTAAGTTTACGACATGCAGCTGTGTCTTGTGGTGGCTTAAAAAACCCACACAACCTATTTTTATTTTCTTTTCTATTCTATTACTAAGTTAAATTATTTTTTTCATTTACATATGTTCTGACTAAATAAATTTCTAAAGAGAAAAAATAAATAAAATAATAAAAATAAATAAAATAAATAAAAAATAATAAAATAAAGTGCCAAAAATGGTGATTTTTTAAAATGTTTGTATGGGGAACCCCCCAGGGGAGTTCCAGGGGGTGTGCCACTGGCATGGGTAGATCGGCCCTCCAAAGTTAGTGGGGGTCGATTATTAAATCGACCCGCCCTACTATATATGTATACCACCTATATCCTGCTGATCCAGGCAGATGCTTCAAAGTCTATTACGGTGTTTCTGGATCGTGTACAACGGAAGGCGTTGATGCTTATCAGCGACTGTCGGGTTTCCAACTCTATTGATTCGTTGGAGCATCGTCGGAATGTAGGTTGTGTAACTTACTTCGTTCTATAGATATTACCATGGAAAGTGTTCTGCTTAGATAAGTAGACTTATCCCGAGTGCCCGGGTTTCTATTCGTACTACCCGCTTGTTAAGTAGATCTCATCTGTTTGTTGTCTATAGCCCTCAAATCGCACAACGCATTACAGCATGTGGAATCGTCTCACTGCAGAGGTATTCCCTGTAATTTGCAATGTAGAAAAATTTAGGTCAAATGTCCACAGACACTACTTTCCTCCTCCACATGACCTTTTTTTATGATACCAAACAATGCAATCAATGCATTAGTAGGGGGAACCCTCTGATTGTTGGTTTAACTAAAAAAAAAAATAAGAAATACAAATTAGCAAAGAATATTGTGTATGTTCTTGGTGGTAATTAAACAATACAGCGTCCCCTCTTTTGATTAACGCAGCACAAACTTTCGTAAAATTATTTTTGCTTTATTTGCCATGAGACGTACACTCATAGAAATAAACCTGTAAAAATAACAGAAAAAGCTTCCCAACATTTTTTATAAATACATTTCAGAAAAAAAACTGCTAAAATTTAAAATAAAACTGTTAATCTTAACATTTTTTTGTAATATTCGAGTTAAATTTGAGTTAATTGAAAACAGCAATTTACTCTGCTAAAATTAACAAAAACTTTGCTAAATATTTGTACACAAGCAGCAAACAAAAACTGTATTATCAACAAAATTTTTGCTATAATTTCTTTAAATTTAGTTGAATGAAATAAAAACAATATTTTGCTATAATTAAAAAAAATATTTGCTAAGAAATTTTAGACTGCTAACTTCAGTAAAGCAATTTTTATTCGCATAAAAAAAATCTAAAAAAAGCTTTAAAAGTTTTTATATTTTTTGTGATTTTTTTATGTAAAAATATTTAATTTTAAATTATTGTTTGCTAATTTGAGCAGAATAATTTGAAACTTTCAATTCTGTTAAATTTAGCTTAAATATAACAAAAACTTTGTAGATTAAACAGATTTATTTTTGCAATTATTTTCTTACTAATTTTAAGCAAAAAAAAAAATCTACTAATTTTAGCACTTTCTTCTGCAACGTCACTTTGAACAAATTTTTAGAGTTTTAGCAAAAAATGTTATTATTAGTGTCAAGATTTTTTGAAAAAAAATTATTTTTCTGTAGAGAAAAGTAAAACGAAAATAAATCAATTTGAAAAGTTTTGCAAAAGTTTTGTCAATTTTGGCCCCACGTAGTAAAGTAGTGTACGACTAGCAGTTAAATAATTATATGCTCGTATGTTGTTACTAATCCCCATGTTTGGTATTAAATATTTTACAAATTTTCTAAAGAAGCGTTTAAGCCTACAAGTGTGAGCGTAGGTCTGAAATTATGTATCTCAAGTGAATGATTGCGAAATGTAATTGACGTTCGCACGTTTTAGTTTTGAAAAAGGAAATCAAATGTTTTTCAATTGGTAATCACAATGAAGGTTGTGAGATCGGGTTGAAATTGTAAAATTATTTCATAATGATTTTGTAATCTTGCGATAAGATTTTCTTTAATTTTGTGAAAAAAATTTTTATACCAAATCGTGTTAATTCACCCCTAATTTAATTTATCTTTAAATTTAAAATTTTTAAAAATTGTATATTGTGTTTATATCTCAAAAACTAGAAACGACAAAATTTTAGAATAATTGCAACACATTCCTGAAAGTGGTTTGTTAGGACAATATCCTAAAAAATAAATATATAGTATGGCCTCGAACTGGAATAATTTTCATTTTCATTGCACAATTAAAGGTGGAGAAAAAAAAACATAATTTTTATTTTTAATAAAAATTATATCAAACTTGTAAAAATGCTATTCTTTTTGACGCTGGAAATTTTTTTAATCCGCAGTATAATAGTAGAGGTGGTTACCATTCCAATGCTTTTAAATGACAATGATCCGATGTATATTAAAGAAACTAAGAATGTTGAAGATTACCCACTTTTTGCATAATTTTTATTAAAAAAATCACGAATAAAACCATGTTTACTTTTAATTCGAGCAAAGACGAGGGCTGCTCAATAAGTCCATGACTTTTCGAACTTCCCATATGAAATGTAACACTGATATCATTAAGTACCACCTGTTAATAGACTACTGTCAAATTTTGAGCAAGTTCTGTCATTTACTTTGCGTTTAACAGCTGTTCAATACATACAACCTCGTGGATTTTTTAAAGATGGAAAAAAGTGAATTTCGGGTGCTCATTAAACATTATTTTTTTGCGAAAAAAAACCGTCAATCAAACCAAGGAAAAGCTTGATAAATACTATGGGGACTCTGCACCATCGATTTCAATGGTAAAAAGTGCTTTACTGACTTTCGTTGTGGTCGCACAAGCACAAATGACGCTGAAGGTTCTGGACGGCCAATTGAGGTCAATACACCCAAAAATGTCGAACAAATCCACGATATGGTACTGGCCGATCGAAGAGTAAAAGTGCGTGAGTTGGTTCATGCCATAGGCATTTCATATGGCAGTGTGGTTTCGATTTTAAATGATCAATTGGGTTTAAGAAAGCTGTCAGCAAGATGGGTGCCGCGTTTGCTCTCAATTGAGCATAAACGTAATCGCGGCCAGTAAGGTGATGGCAACAGTTTTTTTGGGATGCATGCTGGATAATCCTCATCGATTACCTTCAAGAGGGATAAACAATAAGCGACGAATATTATGCCAACTTAATGGGCTGATTTAACAAGGATTAAAAAAAAAAACGATCCCATATATCCAAGAAATGCCTTTTTTATGGAGCTCGAAAAATCCTATCTTTTGGAAGGGATACAAACATTGGATAAACGTTGAACTAAGTGTATTGAGTTAAAAGGAGATGTTAAAAAATGATTTTTTTTTTTTTGCAAAAAAAAACTGTGTTTTATTCAAAAAGTCACGGATTTATTGATCCGCCCTCGTAAAAACGACTATCTTTAAGTGGCTCCTTAGACATTCTGCGTGCAAAATATAATTCAAATCGGAAGACCCTATGTCAGATTTTGGCCGATCTATCATAGAATGACCAACATATATTTTTTTTTATAATTTTGATTTATTTGTTTAGATTTTTTTCATGTTAAAAAACATTTTTTTATATAAAATAATAATTTTTAAATAATCAAATTGTTTTTTTTATTACTTTTGATTCTTTTTGATTATTTTATCATAATCTCAAGTAATCTTTCCCTCCCCCTTCTGATTTCAAACGAACTTGGTATATATAATGTACATCATATAACTAAAACCTTGTCGAAATGTAGGACAGCTACTACCAGCGGATCTTGAAATATAGCATTTCAAAATATGAAAAATATTCAAAAATTTTAAAAAAGTAGTCGTACATAATATTTCATATGGCTTGTTTCATTTATAGCCAACTGAAAAATATTGAATTTGGGACAACACCCCTTCCAAATTTGTTCAAGTTTGGCAAAACTATTGTTTTTTATGCAACTAAGATTGACATAAATGTTTGGCTCGCTAGACCATCGATGCGCGAAGTATGGCATCTTAAAAATTTAAAACATCATAAAAAAGGTACAAAAATTACTTTACAAAATAAAAAAGTATTATTGTCACTTAAATGAATGAGGTCTCAAATTAAAGATGATAAAATTATCTTCAAAATTATATGCCACATGATTAATTTTTAAAAAGTTCAAAGGTCTAATTAACGTGACATAAGGTTCTCGGGAAAATATTTTTTAAAAAATGCATGTTAATGTTGAAGCCTTTTTAATACTGTCCGCAAGTGGCATGGTGGAGACAGTATTAGTTTATGATTTAGTGAGAAAAATGTAATTTTTTCAAACCATTCAGCCTACAGACCGATTTCTTAGATCTGTCTTCAGATAAATATTTCACGAGGTTAGTAGTAAGTACGCGGAACTCTGGCAAATTTTTAGAGAAGGCTGCCAACATTTTTTTTTTGTAATCGATTTTAAAATTAGCTCATTCGAAAAAAAAACACCTTATAACCTATGTAGCCAAAAAATCAAGGCAACATTTTCTACTATTTCACTGTGAACAGGGTGATCCAAAATGTAGTTTTACTGTTTTTGTCTAAAGTTATAACTTTTGTTGATTTTTCCTCATATTTTTTGTGTTTTCAGTGATATTAACTTAGGGTAATTTTCTAATTGTGCGTCGAATTAGCTGATATCAGATATAAATTTTTTATTCTATATTGCTTAGTAGATTTTTTTATAATTTTCAGATTAGGGTATGTTTTTAACGAAAATTTTCACATATGTTGGAGTATAACTAATTTGCTTCAAAAGTCTTCCAAACAGATTTTATATTCAAAGAAAAACTATATTCTCCGCTATAAGTGCATACTAAGAACTTTTGCGCAAATTTGCGCGCGGAGCTATTTTTTCGATAAAAGTTCCAAATTTTTTAAGTTGTTTTCAAATTTCATAGAAACTTCTATATTATCAATAAAATTATGTATTGTATAATGCAGAAGTCAATGATTTAAAAAAAATCTACTTGGGGCTTATTTTCCACCTTCAGTAGCTTTAACCATTAAATGCTCACTATACCTTTAAAGATACAACCTTGAAAAATATATGAAAAAATTTTGAAATCTGAGAAAATGTTGAAATGAAAAAATTTTGAGAAAATGTTGGGATTTGAAAAACATGGAGCTCTCCAGTGGCACCCTTGGACGACTCAGAGCGGTAGGAGCAAAATTTTATAGAACTTAAATTTATGTGTAGGAGCTTTCTTAGGAAGTGCAGATAGGAGGTATCTATGTTTTGAGAAAATGTTGGGTTTGAAAGAATATTGGGACTCGGTCATACATTTGGCTCATGTAGGGGATAGTTAGATCGGTTGAAGCAACATTTTATAAAAATTTAATTTTTCTATAGGAACCTCTTTTTTGTATTGGAGCCTCCTTAAAAAACATCAATTTAAATATCGACATGTCGTATTTTCAGTTTCATTTTAAATTTTTTCCAAAAATAAGGATCAAATATTTTTGAAGTAAGAATGCGTCTGCCAAATATTAAAGCAAGCTAATATCGTGAATTAAAAAATCGTTCGGTTTGACATGGAATGACTCACATGCGTAGTACACATACAAGAGAGTATGTTTTTATATTACTTAATAAGTGTTGCTTTTATATCCCCGTTGGCAATGTCTTAAAGACATCGTAGACGACGGGTACACGATTCATATTAAGTCGTTGAGACAGAGTGAGCGAAAACGTCCTAAATTATATCGTCTACGACCATATCAACGACAAACGCACCCAAATAAAACAATATTATTTACAGTTATATTAGTTTCTTGTTTTTATATACATCGAGGTTATTTTTCTGTTATTTTAAATTTATAACGAGCTTTCAACCTCCGTATATTTACAAAATATATATTAGCTAGGTTGATAATAGTATTTCGATCTGGCTAAAGATCTCATCAGAACCCGAAGTTTTAGAAAAGCTAGAGCCTCCATAATAGGCAGAACTTTAACAAAAAACCTATTAATCTTCAATTTTGCTCCATTCTTGTTTTCTTAGTAATCAAACACGTGGTTAGGTCTTTTCCTAACAAGCATCAAGACGTTACTAAACTTTGAAGACCAAAAATGTTCTATTTATATAAAAATTTTTAGTGTGTACTCTGGCTCAAGTAATATTTTTTACAGTTATATTAGTTTTTTGTTTTTATATACATCGAGATTACTTTTGTATTATTTTAAATTTATAACGAGCTTTCAACCTCCGTATAGTATTTCGATCTGGCTAAATATATCATCAGAACCCTAAGTTTTAGAAAAGCTAGAGCCTCCATAATAGGCAGAACTTTAACAAAAAACCTATTAATCTTCAATTTTTCTCCATTATATTATATTTTTTGGAATTTTTCACAGTAAAACTAGTATAAGATGAAAATGGAAAAGACGAATTCTTAGTTAATACAAAATAATAAGCAAACAAATTAGAAAACATTTCATTTACGTATATTAAGTTTCTGTTAATTCCAATTTGCTTTATATGAACTCTCGGTTAAAACAGACTGTTGCTGACAGTCCCACATATATAATGTTCCATTTTTGTTACCAAATTTTGGATTGTTTGCAATTTTTTCTGAACACACAACAATTATTTTTTAAAATTTTCCGCAACGAAATACAATACAATGATTTTACAAATGTCTCAAAACCGGGTTTTACTGTATATATTTTTTGCACTTTATTTTTGCTTAAATTCATTTTAATTGTTTTTAGTTACAAATCAAAAACTTTAAATTAAAAATCCAAATAAAAATTAATAAATAATTATAAATAATAAATAATTATAAAACCTATATTTTGTCGGTTTTTTTGATATCTAGAGGCAATGATGACAAATTTTGGTATTGGAAACATGTTTGTTGAGCCGATTTAATTCGATTTTGTGTATAAAATCTAAGAGAAAAGCCGTAGTTTAGCTATAAAGTTAAAAGTTCGGCCGCCGAACTATTTTCAATTTGGCCGAACTTTCTGAGGCCGAACAGTGAATTCATTGCTTAACTACAGACTTTTCTTCAAATTTGACACTCAAAATAGCATCTAATCAGCCCAATAAACATTTTTCCATCCGCCAAATTTGTCCATAATGCTTTAAAATACCGAATACAGACCAAATGCATTTTCTGGCCGAACTGTTCGGTCGGACTCTAGAAATTACCCATCACACGTACTTTTAAATTTCCATTAAATATTGTTGTTACGCTTGTTTGTTGTTTTTTTTTTTTTTTTTTTTGTAATTAATATCTTAATTTCTCCTCAATAATACTGCAGACAATTTAAAGACATTGTCGGTTATAAAGTTTTCAATGTGGTTTGAAAAATGACACAATAGATGCAACAATAATCGCTTGCTTTGTCCTTAATAAAATCATATATAAGACAAGCTTAGAAATTTGTCGCTTATCAAATCGTCAATAAAGTTTAAAACACTACCAAGTAAATGATCTTGTCGCTAAACTTACACTCGATATTAAGATATAGGCGACAAATTTCAAAATGTCGTCAAAACATCATTGATGAAACTGTCATCTAAGACTAGTTTGCCAACTGGGATATTATGCGGTTTGTTAAAACACACACCCATTCACCCACACTTATGCATAAACCCATTTTTTTCATTTACACTCTTATTTATTTTCTTTTCATTACAAAACCATGAGATAAAATTAACTACAACAACAATGGCAACTATAAAAAAATTGTTACGAAACAATCCTTAGTTTAAATGGATTAGTTACATTGTTAAGTGCCTTATGGATGTATAAAGAACCGCCAGTACAAGTTCTATATGAAGTACCCCAGTTGGCAAAGTAGTCTTAGATGACATTTTCATCAATGATCTTTTGACGACATTTCGAAATCGGTCGTCTATATTATAAATAATATCGATGATAAGTTTAATGACAAGATCATGTAATTTGTCGTATTTTAAACCTTATTGACGACTTGATAAGCGACAAATTCATAAACTCGTCTTACATTTGATTTTATTAAGGACAAACTTAGCGACTATTGCATCCACTTTGTAATGTTCCATACCACATTGACGATTTTATGAGCGATAATGTCTTTAAATTATCTGCAATGAGATTTCATTGAGGAATAATTGAGCGACATTTGTATGCATTTTGTCGTCGATAAGCAACAGTTTAAAGAAAAAATGAAAAATAATGGGAAAATAACCGGACAAGAAAAAACAACGTTTAAAAATGTTACAATATTTAGATGAATTTTAACAGTGATTCGTGTGAATTGCTGTGTTCTGATTAATAGCTTAATTTATTTATAAATTTATGTATTAACTTTTTATTATTATTTTTAATTTAAAGTTCTTAATTTGTAACTTAAAACAATAAAAATGAATTTAAGAAAAATTAAAGTGTCAAAAATACACACAGTAAAAACAATCTAACACAAATTTCTATGGGCCGTGAGAACTAGTCACAAAAATAGAGGTTCGTACTGATCAGTGTAAAATTTACTCAACATTAAAATTTACTTAAATTTAAAATTTTTAAAAACATTTTCAAAAATTGTGCTGACCTCTTATTGGATTTCTTATACTGTTTACGGAATGTTTAAAATTGCAGGAAAAATTTAATACAATCCGAAAGTTTTTATTAAAAGTTATATAAAGTTTTGTATGTGGGACTGTCAGAATAGTTCGTTTTAAGTTAGGGTTCATTCAAACAAAGCGAATTCGTATTAACAGATGTATTTTATATGAAACTTTTTCCCAACGTTTCGGGACTTGCAAATTAATTCGTATTTACCGAGAATTCGTTTTAGCCTATATTATACGAAATTTACAATACACAGAAAGAATTCCTCGGACAATTTTTAATGAAATTTTGTCCCTAAACTAATGAAATTTTCTTCACAATGTGAATGCAAAATTTCTTAAACTCCATGAAAGCGCTTCATAGTATTAATGAAACAGTTTTTAATATAATTTTTTTTATTAATCATATGAAATTTTTAATAAATTATATAAAGTTTTTTATAAAGTTTTATGAAAAATTTAATTAATTTAATGAAAAGTTTCAATGGACGATTTCTAGGCACAATTCATAGATTTAATGCTAAAAATTCATTGATGCAGATAATTCTCTTAGTGTAAAAGTAACAAAAAAGTAAATTTTTTTTTATTTTTTTTTCGTTGACGATATAATTCCAGACATTTTCGCTCACACTGTTAACGATAATATAGCAAAAAAGTAGCTTAAACATTCATCTACGACAAAGCGAAGTATATTGTCGCCCATGTGATCGTTAACGATAATATGAGCGATAATGTTGGTCAGATCATCGTGTATAATTATCGGGACATTTGTTTGCTTACACTGTCGCCAAAGTTTCTTCAACGAGTTACTATGGGTCGTCTACCCGTCGTCAAAGATGTATTCAAGACATTACCAATAGGGACATTTATACACTTACATACTCCCATTCACACTCACATACATACATACGACTTGTACATGTACACAAAACCATCATGCATTTTTATTAAAATGTTATACAAAAATAAAGAAGCATAAAAAAGAAATTTATATTTTAACACAAGAACAAGAAGTTTTTTATTTTTATTTAAAAACACACACTCATACACAAATTTAAAGCTATTTCTTTTTTGTTATAGCCGATGGTGTTAATGGTTTTATGAACAGAACATTTAAGTTTTTAAAAAAAAAATATAAAAATTATAACAGCAAAAATTATGTTGTATTAAGAAATTAAAAGAGAAAACATTATAAAGTTTAATGCTTTTTTAATATAAAAAATAATAATAAAAAAAATGTGACATAGAATAAGATGTTTCCTTGAAATGTAATTTCAATAGTTAAACTTTAAATTGAAATAATAAAAATACTAGTAAAAGTGTTAAATTCTTTTTTACCGAATATTTAAGTGGCCTACACAATGTTACAAAAAATAACCCAATAGGTAACATGGTGACTGTTAAGTAAATCGGCATGAATTGACCTCAAATGACGTAACGCTTTGAATTTATTCCGCAAACAGTTTGCTAAAATCAACCCTTATCGGAAGTCTACTCCAAAAGAGGATATTAACCAAAGCGAATTTTAATTGGCGAAAAATAATGATAGACAAAAATCTTTAAACTAATGAAACTTTTCTTCACAACATGAACGAAAAGTTTTATAAAACGAATTTAAAACTTCAAAATTTTTAATAAAACTTGTTTATTAGTTCTTCATTTAGTGAATGAAATTATTAATAAGTTAAATAACATTTTTTATAACATTTTATGAAAACCTGTCAATTCAAGATGAAACTTTCAAGATCGGCAATACATACAAGATAAGAACTTGCATTAAGTTAATGAAAAGTTGTAATGGGCGAGTTCCAATAAAGATAATTATTTCAGTGTACACTAGGGTGGGGCGATTTGAACATCTTAATGGGCGCTTCGCGTTTCTGATTCTTGGGATTGTACTGAGCAAAAAAGTCCACTAGACCATACGTCTACGAGCTTCCAGATTTTGACTTGCAAACAGAGTTTGACTTGCTTGTAACAATGTGTGGGATGGACATATCTCAGGAAGCGGGAGGCGCTTATACAAGATTATGGTATCAATCTCTTCTTTGGAAGATTCTCTAGCAGATTAATGCATCAATCATATTTGTGGGTACGGTTTAAGGGTTTCATTTTTAATTTCAAAATAGGCCTTTTTAGCTGTATTTTATGAAAGTAACCCTGTCCCTTTGCACTTTCACAAGGCCAAAACTGTCTGAAGAAGCGTTCCAATACTTTTGCGATGTACTAGAGAGTTCTTAACTATTGTCTTGTCTACAATTTTTGTCGTATTGGATCGAAAATCTCAATGGTTCGGCTGTTATAGGCCAAAATATCAAAAAAAAACGTGACAAAAGTCTGAGAAAAAACTCCAAGTCAAAATCTGTCTAGTGGACTTTTTTGCTCAGTACAATCCCAAGAATCAGAAACGAGAAGCGCCCATTAAGATTTTTTTCCTTCCATACTAATAGCCCCACCCTAGTGTACACGTCAAATTTCATGTTCATCTCTTCATCAGTTTGGGCCCGGTAATTAAGGAAGCACTCCTATTTTTCAACCCCATGGACAATTACACACGCACAGAGAAAAATTTAGCTATTAGCCAACTGAAATTCGGCTACTACTATTTAAATTCGGTTATTACAACTGAACATAAGTTTTCACAACAAAGTTCGACAAATTCAACTGAATTTTTGTTGTAACTCCCACCATATTCAGAAATATAATGTATAACTGAATTTATAAAATACACTTTTCAATTCGATTCGCACTTTATTTCTCTGTGTGCAAAAAAAAAATCTAAACTATTTCTAAATATTTAATTACACAGAAAACAGTCTAAGTTGTGGCCACCGAATTTGTTGCCAATCGAATTCTGACGGGTACGACGACTATCTGCATATTCAACTATATTTTTAGTCGTAAAAGCTAATATTCAGTTGTCCAATTCAATACACATATTTTTACGTTCCACAACATTTTATTGATATTATAAAACTGTTTTGATTTTTCAAGTATTGAACAGTGGCATGTTGGGTTGAAATGAGTCAAAAGTGGAGCTTAATTGATATTTTGGAATTTAATTTTTGTTGTACCAGATAATAAAAGATAAAATTCTGCATTCCCCAGTAAGTCAAAACCGCTCTTCTAAGTTATATACTTCTTCTGCACTGTTATATCAAAGTAAAAAAGTGAAAAAAAATAAATTTAGTACATTTCAAGTTCTTTTTTTTCGGTTAAAACTTAAAATCGAAATTTTTTTGATGGAACCGTTAACTTCAGATATTTTATTACACATTTAATACTTTTTTGTTATTTTATGTTTTTAGAAATGTCTTTGTTGTTGTGTTTTAAAATGTTCTAAATTTAGAGTATTGTTACAGGTTGTTTATTCTAATATTTTTTTTTAAATAAAATTCAGTTCGCGTATTCTGAAAAAAAAAAATTCCACGTTTACTGCTGTTTTTTTTAATATTTTAGATTTTATGGAAAAACTCTACACTTAGAATACTATGTAGGTAAAGACCACTGCAAATGTGGTTGAAAACATATAAAATTTCAGTTAAAGAAAGGACTACTTACATTACATTAAATTCAACTAACATTGTCATTTGTTTTTTAATGTTCTAAAACTGATTAACAATTGTAGTAAAAATAAACCACATGGTAGTAAAAAATAAACAAACATTTATATTTTTAAACAACAAAAAACGACTGCAAAAAATGAATGTAAAATCATAAAACAGTCATTTGATGGGGTTTGTTTTTTTAAATGAACTACAAGGTTAGTAAAAAATTTAATTTGTTCTATAAATGACTGACATTTACATTAAAAATAAAGAAACTGTATTGCAACCTAAACAACTACAGAAGTTCCCTGAGTGTAGTAACTTAAAATTCTTGTAAAAACAATATATTGATTTTGATTTTCTCTCTTCTTTATTTTCGACACAATTATTATTTTTAATGTGTTTAAATTTGTTAGAGACGGTGACGTAAGTGATATGAAGTTACGTCCACTCACGAAAAAATGTTTAGTAGTCACTGTAATTGTATATAAAATGGTTTTCAATAAGATTTATATCCATACAATTGAAATAAGTTAGAAATACATATGAAAATGAAAAAAATAAAAATTTTGTATTTCTAGAAAAAAAAAAAAAAAATAATAAATTAAATAACTTAAATATTTTTTAATAAAGATTAGTTATTTACCAATGTACAGAAGTTCTCATAAAAATATTGTTTTTGTAAATTTTTAAAATTTTTCCTCAATTCAATTTAAATTTTTTCCTCAATTCTTTAGTGCATTTGGATTTCCAACCATTTTCATACACTTTATGGCATAAAAGACCCCAAAAGTCCGCAATTGGACGTGCTTTTCGAACGTTTTGATGCTGGCGTGTTTTTGCATTAGGCCATTTCAACGTCTTTTTGGCATAAAGACAGCTTGCTAAATCCGGCCAAAATAATATGTTGTCTTTGGAGTGTCTATCTCTGATAAATTTTTCCAGTTTTACTAACCATTTACTAATACAAACATCCGCGTTTACCGCCATAGCTTTGGAATCCTGGATGTGAAGTTGTAATATACCTTTTGCAGAAATGGCTGCCCACACTAGTACTTTTGGTTCAAACTTCGTTTTGGCCGATTACCGTACCTTTGTCGGGAGTTTTTTTTTTCTAGTCATCAGAATAACATCCACAATTAATACTTTCGTTGTTCCAGCCAAAAGAAAAGTATTTTTCATCATCCAAAATTATTTGACCACTTTTTTTCATGAAGGTTTTTCTTAGTTGTCTGCATTTTGTTGATATTTCTGCCAATATGTTTTTATTTACCATATTTGCTTACTGTCTTCCTCTGGTATTGTTTCACGAGCATTTGAAGAAAGTTTTTGAAAATTGTTTGCGTGGAAACACGAAATTTTCTGTCCAACTTACGATTTGATGCCCCAATTTGATTAACCACTGATTTTTTCAATTTAACCAGCTCAGCTGCAATAAAGTTTTTTTGACATCCTTTCCTTTTTATCCAGGTTGATGCCACTTCATTTTCAAACTGTTTGAATAAGGAATATATTGCGCTACGTGGAACAAGTGGAAATGATGTAACACTTCGTTTCTATTATTCAAGCGTACAAGCATGTCATAGACATTTTTTCTAAACAGTTTTTTTCAACCACTTTCATTTTGAAATTTTTCACATTTGAATATTTACAATAATGCTTATAATATAAGATTTTATTGACATGTATTTTGAAAAATAAAAACATGCCTACTTAGCACTAATTTATTTTTAAATTTTATCCATTAACTTAGTTGGCATTGGTTATTTAATGAAATCCATACATGGTCGAATCATATTAATTGTATAGTTGGTTAAACCTATGGAATGCTACTATTTCACACCAATATAAGTCAGAATACTAATTGTCAAGGCTTATTTGATGCCATGTGTACCGTATGGATGTGAGGTTTTCTCCAACTGTGATTCAAATAGCATTAATCAATTAAACATGTGATTTAAAAATATCACTAGATATGGAATAAAAAGGTTCGAATCAATATTACCGCAAGTAAGGAAATTGTATGGTGTAACTTGGTGTAACCTGCTCAAAATTAGGAGTATTTTATTTATACATAATATTATATATGAGAAGGAGCCTAAGTTTGTGTATGAAAGGTTAACCTTTGCAAGATATGAGATGGGACACGGACTCAAATCTATCAAATATCATTCGCTTCTTTCTGAGTGACAATTTTTTTCCCCAACTGTGCAACTTTAGAACTCATTAACCCACAGAATTCAAGCTAATGGTAATGCATTCACGTTTAAAAGACATATTTTGATTTTTGTCCACATTAAAAATTTGTTTTCATAATGTTTCGTTTCACTTTCATAAATAGAAAAATTTTGCATGTTAAATGTTACCAAATACTTGTATTTAAACTATTACAATGTATTATTTATTTTTAAAATGTAACCAATACGACCGATATAACCGATTTTACTGTATATTTGTGATGCGCAAAATTAAAAAATTGGCTTCCCTGTTAAAACTCTCTGAATCGATAGAAAAATATCTGAACTATTTTATAGAAATTAAAAAATTACAAAAAGTGTTAGCCTTTTTTCAGATAAATATCATTAATTCCATGAAAGAGCATTTGCATTTTTTCATCTCATGTCATTGGATTGGTTCTATGTTGCGAACAGGGTGACTCTATGAAGCTATAAAGATCTTTGAAATTTAAAAGACACACAATTTATTCACGTTTTTAATTTTTCCAAAACTTTATAAAATAAAAATAAATTTAAGAACTTTGAAGAGCCACAGTTTGTTAAGTAGATGGTGTATTTAAAAAAAAAAGTTTCTGAAAGCTGCAGTAGAGTATTCTACGACCTGTAATCTAAAAAAAAAATGATTTGCTCTAAAAATGCATTTGTATTGCGTGCATTTTTCACTTCATAAGTTTTTTCATTAAGTGTCTTTTTAAATTATTGAAATGCGAAGGTAACTGACAGCGATTTAGCTGATCGAAGTGCTGTACCCAGTAAAAAACGCTGCTTGCAAGCAGGTTTGTAAGGGAGTAAGCCATAAAGAATCCCTTACAAACCAGTTTACATATGCCATGATTTTTATATGTCGAATTCCCACTTGGAAGCATTACTTTTGGACAAAATAAGCGCTGATTTAAGCGCTTATAATAAGCTGTGATTAAATGGCTTTCAGTAAAATCATATTTCATGTCTACATTATTACAATTTAAAATGTATTTTACATAAAATTCTACAGACATTAAATTTTTTTGTTTAAATTTTATACATATAAATACAATAATTATATTTATGTTTTTACCGCACCACGTGCTAGCTCTTCAGAAACAGATAAATTAATAATTATTTTTTATAACATACTCGAAAAGAACAAACACAATCGGAAATCACTCGGGAAAATTTATACAGATCGTTTATAATCTACGATATATAACTTTCTGCATTACAACCTGAATCCATGTAAGGGATTAGGGTAAGCTGCTTACCACCTGAATCCGTATAAGGGAAAACAGTAAGCTCGATTTTTTTTTGTTTATACGAAAAAAATTTATACCAAAATTATTCGTTTCTTTTGCTGCTTCTAAGTATAATCTTAAAATAAGCACTTGCATCAGCGCATTTGTTTTATTCTGCTTCTAAAAACACGAAATTTTTTTACTGGGATACTGTCTTAATGTATTTTCATATTTTGTTATAAATAATATTAACAATTGCATTTGCAGTACAAATGGATTTTTAAAAACAATCGCTTTTTTTAGGTTACAGTTCTTAAAAGAAGACAACTGTAGCTTTCAGAAACTTCTTAAATTTGAAATAGTATATCTTCTTAAGAAGTTATGGCTCTTCAAAGTTCACAACTTTTTTTTAGTTTTTTTGAAAACTGAAAAACGTGAATAAAACCCCGAAGGTTTTAAATTTTAAAGATCCAAGAACGGGATTAACTATGTAGCTTCATAGAGTATTCCTGTTGACGATTTGAAGAAAATCGAAAGACCATTGTTCAGAATATGAAAATTATTATTCAAAAAAAAAAAAAAAAAAAAAAATCACTGACGAAGGTTAAATAGGAGAAACTGCGCAGTCTGATTCAGAAAATTTAAAATTTACAATGCAGTTATGATTTCTAGAAAATACACTCATTCTTCTCTAACACGCCTTTCACAATTAAAATTAAATAAAATTGCATATTAATTATAATATTAATAGCAATTGTCTGAAAAAGACGTTAAAATTCAAACTCAAATGGAAATTATATAAGTTCGAGGCCATACTCTATATTTCTTTATTACGATATTGTCCTAACAAATAATCTATAGATTTTTTGTTGACCACTTTCAGGAATGTGTTGATAGATCTATTTCGGGAATTTTCTAGGTTCCCATCATCGGCACACGTTTTGAAAGAAGTGACAATCCCATGCAAAGCATCAAACATTCATATAAACTAGTTTTCTCACTAAATGAGAACTAATATATGTATGAGCTCAAGTGAGTTAAAGATTATCACCATTTGATCAAAAATAAATTGAAAACTAGTTTGTTATCTACAAGGTCTACCTTTGGTAGATGTTCAATACACGTTTTTTGTTTTTTTCTCCTTTTTATTTGCACACTTGTTTTGTTTAAAAAAAATGTAAAGGCGGAGTAAACAAGACCGTACTTTGTCTGTTATACAAGTTTGATATAATTTTTATGTAAAATAAAAATTATGTTTTTTCGAGCTTTAATTGTGCAATGAAAATGAAAATTATTGAAGTTCGAGACCATACTCTATATTTCTTTATTAGAATATTGTCCTAACAAATATTTACATTTATTAATGACTTTTATTTTTATAATTACTGTTAAAAAATAATAATTTGTTTTTTGATTGTTTTAAAATTCATGTATGAAAAGTCTACTTTTTAATGCTTTAAAATTGTAAATTTATGTGGATATCCTTTACTTATGACTTAATATTTTATTCATTAATAAAGGATTTTGAACGTAGTCTTTAAGGGGGATCAATAAAGTAACAGTTATTTTATAGTAAGACTTAGGGCCGTTATTACAACTTGCCTTTGAAGTAAATGTTAGTAAAAAGTAACTTTAGCTAAAATGAGGAATAAAGTGAGCTATAATGTTTTTTGTTATTACAACTTCCCAATAAAATAAAATGTGGCAGTACCAATCTAAAAACCGATTATTGGTTTATGAATTGGTTTATAAAAATACGTAGTGGCAACGTACTTTTATTTATTTCTTTACAAGCAAACAATAATTTGTGAAATTCGGTTGTGAAATTCGGTATTTTCTTCTTCTTATTTATAGAGCAGAAAATGTGGTAACTTTAAACACATAAAACTTACGTTGAAAGTTAAAGGCAACAATATCTTCCCTTTAGCTTATCGGTCACTTTTAGCTTAAAGTATACTTATAATAACGAAAAACTAATAATCTGTCAGATAACATCCGAACTTTAGCTATTGGCAAGTTGTAATAATGGTCCTTAATCAATTACTGTTATTTTTGTTTTTAAATTTAGAAAAATATTTTGAATTGTTAAAGTTGATTTTTTTTAGATCAAAATCAAATAATAAATATTAATAAGTAATCTTTAAGAATTCGTCTTTAGAAGTCTATATGTGTATGCAACATCGTAATAAAACCACATTAGTTAAGAGATTTTTTTTTAATTAAAATTAGCCTTTAACAGTTATTAAAGGTCTCTGAATTTAACAATAAGCATTATTTTTTATCTTTTTGTCCATGACTAGCATCGTTTAATTGGCTTTTCCAACATATGGTTGCTGTTTGCTAGCTAGTCTTTCAAACACCAAATTTAACTTATTAACACAAAATCATACAATGAATTTTAATTTGCCACAATCAGAGCTTAAAAAGAATTAATGCAATTTAAGATTAATTGGCGACTAATCTAATTCAGTATTACAAAATGTTCACATTATCATTCGCTTAAAGCATTTCTAATTGGTATTGAAATAATTTCTAACATGAATGATTCAAATGTTCTAATCATTCAACATATTACCAATTGAATATTTGGTATCAAGTATTTAGTATGAAATCATATTTTTTTTACAGATTAAATTTTGAGTAATTTGCTGTTGTACTCTGAAATAATTGGCTGAACAAAAAAATTAAAAATTTCATTATATGAATTAACCCCAAAATTTAAGTTTTTCGAAATTAAGCTGATGGATAAATTCCATAAGAATGCTTTAATATAATGAAATTTTAATCAAATTGGTTTAATTTAAAATTAGAGAATTAAAGAATTTATCCTTTTCCAGCTCTGGGTCACAATACTTTATTTTTATGCCACGGACATACATTAGTTTAATTTTGTACACGTGTCAGGCACATTCTGTGATTTTTGTTTGTCAATAAACTCAGCAACAACCAACCTCCTCCCGCAAGTAGTTGGAGGCAATTGTGAATGTGGGCGTAGGAGAAATTATTTAATATGCATCAACTTGGAATTTTTATTAAATTAACCATTCTTTTTCTTTATACATTGTAATTTTGTTACTTTATTATATTTTTTGTTGTTGTCAAATCTTATCTTTATTTTTATGACATCGTATCTTATTTCGTTATATTTTAAGCATATAAGTTTATTAGGTTGTCATCTATATTACTTTTAATTTTCAAGAAGATTTACGAATAAATAGTTTTTCTTATACAGTTAATTTTAAGTAGAGATGTCACGAATATTTGCCGCATAGTTCATTTATTTAGTTTACTATAAAAATACATTATATTTTAGATATTGACAAAAATAAATTGTACAATAATACTTTTTTTAAGCTGAAACACCCTATGAAATCGATGTAAACAGCCATATTTGACATTTTAAAGAAAAACATTTTGTGAGAAACTTGATTTTCTAAATTGTTTAAATAAAACAAAACAGATTGTTAAGCTATTTTCTATTGACCGAATAATTCTGTCGAATAGCGAATAGTAACCGAATATTTGTGACATCTCTAATTTTTTAGCATTATCGCATTATAATTACCGTAATATTATTACTACTATCTAGGATTTGTTTTTTATTTTCATAAGCGCATTTTCAGTGAATTGTGAATTTGAACCTTAATGAAATTTTTCAATAAACTAATGAACCCGATCATAAAAAAAGTTATATCTCAAGTAATAAATCATATCTTATTTGAAATAGATCAATACTTATTCTTATCCCAGTTCATCCCAAATCGAGGTATCCAGTAATATCCAAGTACATCCCTTAAATATATTACTGGGTGAAATTAGATCAAATTTTATCTCAAAATTGGGTGAATCAATTTGATATTAATTAAGATCCTGATTGATCCCAAAATATTCCATGGGATTAACTTAGATATAATTGGATCTACTTAATGCAAAAAGATTGAGAATAAATTTGACTTACTTTTTTAAAAAAATAAAAAAAAAAAATTTTCAGAAAAATAATTTAGACATCCATAAACTCAGGGAACTTCTGCTTTAAAAATATGTAGTTGTTTGGCTTGTAATACAGTTTCTTTATTTTTAGTGCAAATGTCAGTCATTTCTAGAACAAATTAAATTTTTTACAAACCTTGTAGTTCATTTAAAAAAACAAACCACATGAAGTGACTGTTTTATGATTTTACATTAATTTTTTACAGTAGTTTAAATGTTTCTAGGGAAAATCGTATTCTAGGGAAATCGTATTCTAGGGATCAAAATAAGAAACTTTGCCGAAGGAACCATACCTCTAAAACGAATTCTGATGTCCCGACTTTTGACCCAAAGGGTCAAATTTTGAAAAATTCCACTTTGACCCATTTAGAGTGCCTTAATCGAATCTAACCCAATCGAATATAATTTATACATTCATCTGCTGGAGCGTCTTCCGGAGAAGAAATAAAGACCCTAATCTTGGAAAGACTCCTCCTACTTTCTGAAATATCTTTATCCCGAGATTTTTTCATTTTGCTATAAAAACACGGCTAAAAAGGCCCTCTTTCAACTTAAATTTCAACCCCCTTAACGGTCACCTAGAATGATGATTTATGCATTAATCTGCTAGCGCGTCTCCCGGAGAAGAAGTAGCTCCATTAATCTTGGAGAGATTCCTCCTACTTTCTGAAATATCAAAGTAGGCTTTTTCAAAATTTGACCCTTTGGGTCTAAAGTCGGGACATCAGAATTCGTTTTAGAGGTATGATTCCTTCGGCAAAGTTTCTTATTTTGATCCCTAGAATACGATTTTCCTTGAACGTTGAGCAATTTTTAAATCGACCCGCCCTAGTATATACTCATATCTCAAACAAATCTTTATTTACTTATCTCTATTAATCTTGTGTCATATATGGAATCTTACATAATTATGTATTACATCATTTATTGTCTTATATAATTACATCTTAAGTTATATTATACGAGTACATACGGTTTAGAAGAAGAAGAGTTTAACCGGCGTATATGTAAAACCAATGTAAAACCAACGGAAAATTAATAATATTTAACAAAATATTTACTATTTAAAAAAGAATAACAAAATAAATTAGTGTTTTATAACTTTAAATACAATTAAATTAATATATCAAAATTAAGAAAAATTTAAGAAAAGTATTTTAAGGCAGCATTTTTAATAATGCGTGAGGCCTCCATTTTTTTAATTAATAAGAAAATTAGATCAGATATACTGTCTACCAGATTTATTCGAAGTTCTTCCTTTATACTTAGGTCTCCACGCATCAATAACTGCTTCTTTTGGATGAAAAACGTAAACTCGACGGGTTAATAATCCCCAAATATTCGCAATATGGTTTCGATCCGAAGAACATGCGGGCCATTCCAATAGTCTTATATTTTTTGATGATAGCCATTCCATTGTCTGACGACTTACATGTAATGAGACACTGCTCTATTACTATAATACTGTAATGTACTCAGAACAATTGATTCTGGTACTTGGAAATGCAAAATCAACCATAATGTCTAAACAAAAAGCGCCCCAAACCATTTCCGCCTCCGAAATTTCTTTTTGAGAAATATATTGGTTTCCTAAGTAGCTGTAAAAACCATCAAGATTAAATTTTTTCTCACCAGAAAAAAAGCTACCAAAAATTATTTAAAAATTGTCTTACAGAAAAAACTGCTAAATTTAGCAGATTTTTTTTTTACTAAATATAAGTAATATAAGAATAACAAAAATAAATCTGTCGGATTTAAAAATGCTTAGTTATATTTGAGATATATTTTAATTGAAAATAACAAAATAATCTGCTAAAATCAGCTGAAATATTTACTATTAGCAGACAAAAAAATCGTTAAAAAATGTAAAATTTTTAGTTTTTTTTTTTACTTTTTTTAATAATAAAAGTCTCTGCCCTATGAAATCGGCAATCTACAATTTTTTAGTAAAAATTTCTGTCGATTTTAACAACACTGTTTGCATTCTACTAAATTTGAGGTAAACATAGCAAAAATTTTGTTAATATTACAGATTTTATTTGCTATTTTGAGTCTACAAATATTATAATATTATACAAAATAGTTTTTGCTAATTTTACAGAGAAAACTGCTATTTTCAATTAAAGAAAGTTCATATCGAGTTAACTAAAATTTTGTAAAGTAAAATGATTTATTTTTGCTGTATTTAGCAAAAAAATATTCAAATTTAGCAGTGTTTTCTGTACGGACTTTTATAACTAATTTTTAGTTGCTTTTTCTGCTATTTTTTTACTATTACAAAAAAAGTGAAAAGGATTGAAAAACAAAGAATATTATGTCACTATTTTAATTTTTTTTTTGTGAAACCGGTTTTCAAAAACCGGTTTTTTATATTCGTTTTTTAGTAATAAAAAAATTATATATTATTTTTTTTTGTTGAATTTCAGATTAATAGAGTTTTCTATTTCACTAAAAGTTCAGAACAAGTTCCGAATTAAAAAAAAAATATATTTCGTTATTTAAATTTATTTTCATCGGGATAAACATTAATTGCATTTATAGTAATTAAATGTGCTAAAGTCCCATAAAAAATCTTTTGATATAGTCAAATATCTCGCATTTTCCAAATTGAGCTAAATTACACAAAATGTTAACTTTTAGAAATTAATAATGTTATGATCTCCAATTCTATATATTTCAGTTATGCAGGTTTTAACTACGTACTTTATTTTTCGATGTATTAAACAGTTTTTCCGCAAAATGTTATTAAACTTTGGCGCCTTTACATGCAGTTTTTACATACAAAATTTACAATCGTTCTGACATTTCTGATGAAATGTAATACCAACTCCTGTAGACATATGTATTTAAGGAACATATTTGATTCACAGAACTTAAAATTAAACCCGCTGATTAACGGGTTTTCTTGTTTTACACTTTTTAAAGTTTTACCTAATTTTTTTTTGTTAAATGGTTATGCAGTAGAGCGAACCTATTATAAAGAGGTTGCCTCATATTAAAAATGCGCGATTTGCCATAATTATACATGGCAGCATAGATTTCCGAGATAAACCCAGAGTTCAAATTTTGGTATAGTATTTGAATATATTTGAAAAGTATATATGCAAATCATCAGATAAAACTATGTATATTTCAACAAGTTTTTCTAACAAAAACCATACTTTTGTGACAAATTTGTACTGAAAAGAAGTTTTATGGTTGGAAAAGTTTCTGGAACTGTATACTATTGAAAAGCTTTCACATATCATACATAAAGTTGGAATTGGAGTTCATTTTGGAAAGCCATGTAAATTTTTTTACAAAAACGCCATTAGAAAATAGCCTTTTCGTACAGATATAAATCTTCTTACTGATTTTTTTCCATTACGTGAACATTTGATTGTGTCGATTGATTATTAAGCGATCAAATTCGCGAAAACCAAAAAAATTAGAAAAACCGCTTAAAAGCGGAGAGATATGGGTCATAAATATTACTAGTGCTATTGTCCTTATATTTCAGCAGAAACAAATCAGATTGATTGCATTTTAAAATTTTTGTATAAAAAAAACTGCATAAAGATGCGCCAAACTTTAAAGTCATATTGTAGAAAAACTTTACCATACAACGAAAATTAGAATAAGCCATTCAAATCAGTCTGGACCATCTGTGTAACAGTCCAACGCACAATAACTTTTTTTATTTTTTTTAAGATTTTTTTATTTTAAAATTATTTATTTTTAACTTTTTTTTATTTTTAATTTATATTTTTATATATATAGCATTTGTATTTTTGCCTAAAATTAATTTATTCTTATTTTTATTTGTTTTGTATGTTTTTAATTACTTACTTCATTACATATTAATCAATTACTTCTTATATTTATATTATATTATTATTATTATATTATTCCGTATTTTTCGAATTTTGGTTTTTCAGCTGATGTAAATAAATAAATAAAAAATGTGTTTCATCAATCTGGAAAGTTTCGTCGTGTAACTTGCATTAGTTTTGTATAAACTATTCGTTGAATATTGTCCTTCATATATATTTCAATATTTCTATATATAATTCTATTATATGTATTATTTATTGCTCATACGCCGAGGTACCTGACGTAGATTGAACACAGAAATATTCAAATATATATCAACTAATGTTTTAAGAAAGGCGTGCCAAGTTTCTTGGCAATCGCTTTGTCTCCCCTTCGGACATTATGAAGATTTTGCCTAATAGGATTATTGGCTTTATAGGTAGCTTGAATCTTTAGGGTAACTTTAGGCAGCACAAAAGACCTAAGTTGGTCGCGGTGCATAGTGCCATATAATCTAATCTAATTCAAATATATATGAAAGACAATATTAGACGAATATTTTCTCCAAAACTAATACGAGTTACACAATGAAACTTTCTGGATCAATAAAAAAGCATCTACAATTTTTTAATAAATAAAAAAATAAAGGAAATGTTTTCCTATTTTGAGATATACTAAAAACATTAATATACTAAAAAGAGCGCAATACATGCTAACCTGATTAATAAAAATGGATATGATGCTTTGTATAATCATAATTTAATATGTGCCTTTATATAGTTTGCGTTACTTTAGTTCTAATTTGATACTACCAGACTTTGCATTCGAATAATGGCGGAGATTTTATGGGATTTTTTATCTTGCAACATTGAATAACAAACACTAAAAAAAAGTGGCAATTTAAGTTAGATTTTTAAATACAAATCTAAAACTAAAGTAAAAACTCATTAGAGCTAGAGCAGCAGTAGAACTAAGTTTGAACGTCCTCCCAAAAACTGTTTCTTAATGTTACAAATGAGTCATTCTCTATAAAAACACCGAAAAAAATGAAAAATTGTTGCTGGACCATTTTGGATTTTGTTAAAATTTTGTGGAAATGTTCCTAAGGCTTCCCAGAACCAAAATCCAAGATTATTTAATTTTTGCACACGGCACTATCGGTTCACGCAAAATAAAAAAACTAAAAAGTCTTGTTTTTGTGCGTAGTGGTTTGAGCTGTTAAATTTTTTCTGCTAGAGATATATACATGATGAAGGCATCGTTTTAAAGCTGAAGGATTATAGTTTCTATCAAAAATATAAAATTTGATTTAATTCATACACCCGGAAAAAAACGTGGTATTGAAAATAAGCTTATTTCATTGGTTTTTAGTGTTTTTCAATGAACTCCAGTGTCGGCGCTAATGAATATAAAAGCATAATAATTCTCAGATACAAATTAGACATGTCGGAGAAAAATACGAAATTAAAATTGGCTCAATCTGGCAACTCGTTATGAAAAAATCGATACTTGAAATTCTGAAATTTTGAAAATTTGCATATTTCAGGCTACAATTTGGTCATGTTTGTTAGCAGATACAAACTTGAAAATTACAGAGTACTTACTCCCTACTTTTAACTTTATAACACTACAAGACCCGTTTAGGTATTTTCACTCCTCTCGGATTTACAGGGTTTTTAAAGAAAAGCCTTTTTTATTTTTATACTTTCCTCAATTGTTATATACAGAGAAATTAAAATAAAAACAAGTTGTATTATGAAGTAACAAAGAATAATTATGGACTAAAAAATATATTTAATAAATTCAGTAGATTTTTTAAGTTAAAAAATTTTGCAGTGGTGGTAGAAAATAGGCACATGGTATATTTTTATCATTTAAGGGAGAAAAGTTATAGTTTAAATGTGTGTAATTAAGAATCGTGGAATAAGTTTTATTTTATTTTAATAAAGTACATGTTCTTATAATATTCGTAGTTTCAAAGTTATCAGAAGCTGAAAACTTTCGTACTTTTAAATTTATTTTCATCGGGATAAACATTAATTGCATTTATAGTAATTAAATGTGCTAAAGTCCCAAAACTTATTTAACAAATTGTGAAACAATCTAATGTAGGCGTGTCCCTATCCGGATTTCATTCCTGCCTAAGGAAATCTTCAGGGGACTTTGTTATTCGAATTTCTAGAGATATTTGTTATGTTAAATCACAAACTCAATGAGAATTTCTTGTCCTCGTCTAGGAGCGAGATTCAAAATTTAAAATATCAAAGAAAAAACAAAAACAACAACAAAATATTGTCACAATTGGCTTTGTCATCTTCCAAATACTACTCTGTTTTTTTGACAGACCTAGCAATGTAGTGACGTTTATTCAAGTAAATCAACAATAGAAAATCATGTTTTCTATTAGTGTCAGTTACATTTAAATTTGCACAAGCACCTGCATATTTGTTATTTAACTGACTTTTAACTGACTGTGAGAAATCGGAGAGAAACTGTGGTAGTTTCTTGTATTTTTAATTGTGCAAACATCAATAAATCTTTTTGACAAAAAGTTTTCGATAGCATCAACATCAGAAATAGATACAAAAAAAAAATGTTATACCAGGAATTTGGGTGGAAGATGACAAAGCCAATTGTGACAATTTTTTGTTGTTGTTTTTGTTTTTTGTTTTTTCTTTGATATTTTAAATTTTGAATCTCGCTCCTAGACGAGGACAAGAAATTCTCATTGAGTTTGTGATTTAACATAACAAATATCTCTAGAAATATGTGAGTTGTTGGTTAGTTCGGTTCAAGATCATGAAAAATTTTTCATATTAACAGAAAAATTATAATTTTATTTGTGATAATTTACTTTAATTAACAGAAAAAACAATTAGAAAAAAGTTATTTGACACCTGCATGAATGGAGTTAACTTTCTAGCCCGCAACGGCCTTCATCAACATTCTTCGTGCCTTAAAGTGTTAAATTGTAAACATCATCTATTTAACTCAACTAGTTAGGTTAAAAATGTGCCGTAACTTAGTTTTCTGAGTATGACGAAATTTACTGCGAACTTATTTTCTATAAAGCTATGTTTAGTTGTTAATTATTACCACAGTTGCCAGTTCAACTAATTAAGTTGAAATTTGACTGGCAGTTATTTTCAAATGTCATCATATTCTATCTTTTATATTGTAAGTGAAGGAAAATCAAACATTGAAGATTTTATTCGTTTTTCAACATATGTCTAGCATATATATTAAGCGAATTTTTTCTAATTGTTTTTTCTGTTAATTAAAGTAAATTATCACAAATAAAATTATAATTTTTCTGTTAATATGAACAATTTTTCATGATCTTGAACCGAACTAACCAACAACTCACATACAATTTATATAGATCAACAATAAAAATTCACTATTATCTCTAGAAATTCTAATAACAAAGTCCCCTGAAGATTTCCTTGGGCAGGAATGAAATCCGGATAGGGACACGCCTACATCAGATTGCTTTTCACAATTTGTTAAATAAGTTTTGGGACTTTAGCACATTTAATTACTATAAATGCAATTAATGTTTATCCCGATGAAAATAAATTAAAAAAAAAAAAATCAAGCATTGCTGTAGATGTTAGGATATAATGATCCGCAGTTCGCTGTAGACTTGCTTTCCTTACAGTCCGCTTAATTGTACCTCCTGCTCCGTCGCAAGGACTTTTGCCATGAGAAGTGGCAAAAAAAGTGTCACTCTGCTTCTAAGCCGAAATCGTCTTTGTGATGACAAATGTTGATAATTTTTTTTTTATTTTTGTAAATTTTTTGTAAACATAAAAAATCTACTGAATTTATTAAATATATTTTTTAGTCCATAATTATTCTTTGTTACTTCATAATACAACTTGTTTTTATTTTAATTTCTCTGTATATAACAATTGAGGAAAGTATAAAAATACATACAAAAAATCAAAAAGGCTTTTCTTTAAAAACCCTGTAAATCCGAGAGGAGTGAAAATACCTAAGCGGGTCTTGAAGTGTTATAAAGTTAAAAGTAGGGAGTAAGTACTCTGTAATTTTCAAGTTTGTATCTTCTAACAAACATGACCAAATTGTAGCCTGAAATATGCAAATTTTCAAAATTTCAAAATTTCAAGTAACGATTTTTTCATAACGAGTTGCCAGATTGAGCCAATTTTAATTTTGTATTTTTCTCCGACATGTCTAATTTGTATCTGAGAATTATTATGCTTATATATTTATTAGCGCCGACACTGGAGTCCATTGAAAAACACTAAAAACCAATGAAATATGCTTATTTTCAATACCACGTTATTTTTCGGGTGTATGAATTAAGTCAAATTTTATATTTTTGATAGAAACTATGATCCTTCAGCTTTAAATCGACGCCTTCATCATGTAGATATCTCTAGCAGAAAAAATTTGACAGCTCAAACCACTACGCACAAAAACAAGACATTTTAGTTTTTTTATTTTGCGTGAACCGGTAGTGCCGTGCGCAAAAATTAAATCCTCTTGGATTTTGGGTTTTCAGACCCTAAATATCATTTCCAGTTAGTTTGAGTAAAATCTAAGATATGCCAGCTTTGCCGATTTGGTGATTTCATACAGAAGAACTCAAATGTAACAAGTTCCTTTTTTTTAAATAGAAAACATCTTGTTGTGTATAAGGTGTAGAAATTTAAGAACGAAAAATTAATCAATATGCGTACTCAAAAGAGAAACATTGGGAGAAGTTTCTTAAGTCGACTTAAGTCGTTTTATCAAAAGTCCGCATTTATAATTATTCACAAAATGCGATTAGAAATTGTTCAAGAATTTTGATGTAAGATATAATTATACGCAAAAGAAGTTTGCCAAATTTTCTAGTGTGAATCTGTTATCCAAAATTAAATTGTGTTATTTTAATTATGATGTTATATCTAAATATTTATTATTTTGTATTTTGCAATGTCTAGGCTTATATAAGGACATATTTAATTGGATTTATTTTATCTTATTCTAAATGCAATATAAAATTGTATATTGAACGAAATGCGACTAGACGCAGATATATATGATATCATATTAACATTATTCTACAAAAATAAACTGATATATGTATATATATAATTATGTCCGGTTAAATACATTGGCAGACAAAAACATAAAAGTGTATATAAGTGTATATTTTAATGTATTGTGATATACAAACGTTTTTACTCGGGCAACTACTACTTTTTGGGAAATAGAAAAAGTTGTTCCATTTTTTCTTAGTCTCTTATAGGAATACAAATACTGTTAGTTTGGCATTGCTGCGATGTACTATTTTTTGCTGGACAGTTGGCTTAAAAATCAACATATGATGAATTTCATATCAAAACCGATATTCGTTGAACCCGACCCCCTCAGAATTTGATGAAATTTAGCATACAGCTATATTTGACCTATACAAACACAGCCTCATGTTTAGAAATTGCATTTTTGACAATATGTGGGCGTGGCAAGGTATCGAAGTTTTTGAAAAATCACGATAACATGTACTTTTAATCTGAGATTACTACGGAATGGCTGAACCGATTTCAAAGATTTTGGTACCATTAGAAAGGCATTTCTCCTGTCAGCAATGTTTTTTTTTTACTTACGAATCGGGACTTGCGCTTAGCTATGAAATGATGTGGCACCAGCTTATTGATGTTTTTGCGCTCGGAATTATAGCATTGCAAATAAAAACCAAATTCAAACGGCGAAAGACCTTTATCATTGGGCTTCACAAACTTATAAGACCTCCATAGAAGTTGCTTATGCAGACGCTGACGACTATAACAAAACAAAAGAAGAGCTATTTTAAAGGTATAAAAACGCTAAAACTATTACAGGAACTCAAAGCTTCCATTCTTTTATACCTTTAGATGAAACTTCACTAAAAGTTAGCAAATATTCCGAAAGTCAAAGGTATGCGCAAAATTATATATTAAATCAAAAAAATGAAAATAAAAAAAAAAAATTTACCAAGGGTAAATCCATATTTTGGGGGTGTCTGAAAAATTTGATAATACGATTCTTGTTCTAATCCATTAGAATTACAAAAAAATATGTATAACTTTCAAAGTATAGTTACTTTATTCTTTTTTGTCACACAATGATATCAAAATATAAGGAAGTTAACAAGAGATGCATTTACTTAAAAAAATTTAAAAAAAAAAAGAAAAAAGAACGCCATTTTATTTTTTAGATATGTTGTATATATTAAATAGACGCTTCCTTTGAAGTGTTTTCCCAGTTTAAAGTTTTATTTTTGGCAAAAAAAAGTTTTCAGTGTAATATAAATGAAAACACATTATATCATATATACTTTTTTTTACTCGGGAAGTTTTCTTCACAAAGTGAATGAAAGAATTCTTAAGCTTGATGAAAAATCTTCATAATTTATATGAAACTATTTTTAATGAGACTTTTTTATTATGTGGATGAAATTTTTAATAATTAAACTGAACATTTTCGTAAAATTTTTGAAAACTTGAATTAACTCCATGTAAAGTTTCCAGCGACACTTCATAGATTTAATGTTAAAATGCATATAATTCTCTCAGTGTAGAAACATAAAACCTAATATTGTTCTAATGAAAATTGAAAGTTAAATTGTTGTTTTTACAAAATAAATGCCAGCCTTATAATGTATTTTACTATTCATTTGCATTGTTTTTAATATCTCGTGTATGAACGTGTCAATGTGTGTGTGTGTATGTGTGTGTGTGCATGTGTATGTGAGTGTATCTTTTGTTTTGATTTTTATTTCATTTTTATTACCTTATTGTCGCCTAATTCCTGATAAGTCATAGATACTGTTAATATTGCGTTTACAGTTTTTATATTTTTCAATGCATTTAAATGAGTATTTATTCTCTTGTTTGTTCTTTTCGTTTCATTGCCATTTATGACGGGGATGGAATTTTGCATTACTTTAGTGCTGCTTCCCTGTAGAAATTTTCTGTGTTTTTATAATCAGGATACAACAAATGCGCTGATGTAATTTTGAGAAGCAGCAATATAAAAGAAAAATTTTTGTATAAAAATTAACAAACAAATATTTTGAGCTTACTGTTATCCCTAACGAGGATGCAGGTTGTGAGCAGCTTACCAAAATCCCTTATAAGGATGCAGGTTGTAATGCAGAAAGTTTCATATCGTGGATTATAAACGATCTGTACCAATTCTACAGAGTGACTTCCGGTTGTGATCGGTGTTTTCGAGTAAGTAAAAAAAAATAATTTGTCATTTAACTGTTTCTGAAGAGCTGGCACGTGGAGCGGTAAAAAAACTGATTAAATAGATAAAAAATTAATATCTGTAGAATTTTATGCAAAACAAATTATGTGTATTAACTTTCAATCCATATAATGTAGACATGAAATATGATTTTACTGAAAGCCATGAAATTATGGGCATAATAAAATCCTAACTGGGAATTCACCATATAAAAATCATGGCATATGTAAGCAGGTTTGTAATTGATTCTATTTGGCTCCCTTACAAACCTGCTATCATGTAAGCAGTATTTTTTACTGAGTTAATTGTTAAAGCAGAGTTGTAGGCAATACCGCTCAAATGCCGTTATCGATTTTAAACCCTTTCATCTGACTATCGTTATACCTCAATTACCGATACCGAAATAATTGAAAAAACTTTATCCGTAAAATACAGTTACCGATCCGTTACCGAAATGAAAGAAAATATCGTTGCCCTTAGCGATTACCGAAACGAAATGAGTTGCCATCACTGGTGATTTCCGTACATATTTGGCAATTAATAAAAAGCACCGCATACTTTTATTAAAATTTTTTAGAATAATTTTAGACCTTACATAACGAAATCTGAAAATAGACATATTTTGAAACTTTATTAGATCTTTCAAGTATAAGATGGAATAATTATTCTCAAAACAAATACATTTTGTAGTACCTAAAATTTTTATAAAATATCGAATTTTATTTAAAAAAAAGTACCTAAAATCTAAAACGTTTTATTGTTAAAAAACTTTTTCGCAAAAAAAAAGTTATTTGAAACTTTATATAGTCGAATTGCCTTAGTTTTATTAAATGTCTTTAAAACGTTGATGTTAAGTTTCACTGTTAATACAAAAAAAAACAAAAAGAAATGTACCATCCCTGACTTATTTTCAACATGTTTTACATACACATACATACAGCTCATATAATGTCTGTGGAATGGTGTTTTGTATTTGGAGTAGATTTTTATCTTTTTAATACGATTTCTTTATGGCAAAAATTGTAATTAAATTGTAACGAAAATTGGAAAATAAAAGTGTGATTAAATGGAATAAATAAATTAAATTTAATAAGTTTTTTCTCTGAAGTTGTTGTCATATTCCTGTAATTGGCACGTGACATAAAATTAAACAGGATAACAAAATTTTAACATATTTTAGCTAATTTATTTATAAATTTATATTGTACATACTCTGGACAGGCTGATTTTAATGATGCAGCTACTTAAATTTTTATGGTAGAGTATTTTTGAAAATAGTCTTTAACATTTTACACAAGGGCTGTAACTTCTTCGCATTTGGCCGTAGCACAGTCATTAAAAGTTGACAAGAAAAATTATATCCGTTTTTTTTCGCTGTCATTAAAAAAATTTAAATGTAGTTTAAAATATATTTTTATTTAAAAATTTAATTTCGTAATCGTCATTTTGTTTATCAATATCCTTGCTTTACTCGAATCCGATGGAGGATGGGGAACATGCCGTTAAATTTCATTAAATCTGTTTCTCTTGGAAGGCTTAAAAAATTGTTTTCTTGAAATTTTTGTTCCAAAGCATTACTTTGCGTTTTTTTTTTCTCATTAAAACTTTTAAACTCATTAAAATTTGCAACCGTACATTTCGACTACAAATTTTTGTTATTTCATGTATTATCACTTTTATTCATTTCGATACTAATAATGTTATAATTACCTAAAATTATTTACATATTTCGAGTTTTTGTTGTAACAGTAATGGAGGGTAATCCCAAACCACTCAAAAGGTTAATTTTATTTTTATTTTTTTTTTAAATCCTATAATTACAAATTATATCCTATTAAACTAACCGAGCACTAGCTACTATGGATTTGGACGCGTTGTAGCGAAAACAAACCAGTGCCTCTGGTGGGAATCGAACCCACTACCCCCGCACTGATAAGCCAGCACGCTGCCAACTAGTCTACCGGGGCGCACAAGGTAACTTTATAATGTGGATTTCCCGTTTCTCGTCCAATATGACAAGATTAAAAAAAAAAAAATTTGGTTAGTGTCACAAAGTGGAAAAATTCCGCTTAATGTATTGGATAAAATACTTCTCTTGTGGAAAACTCCTTGAACGAAATTTTTAGAAATTCCTACAGGAAATAGTGAAAACTTAAAAATGTCGCTCCCTGGACGCCTTGAAAATACAATTTTAGTAAGAAACCGTAAATTTAAAATATGCGTTCACTACAAACGGCGTAAAATTTAATCAAAAGGTTAAAAGTCACTACCTAATGGCCTGTCAAAACAGTTGAAGTAAGGAACTTAACATTGTACGTTCCTTCTCCAGCGTAGACTAATTTTGGATTTTTTGAAATTACTACGGGGATGGGCAAAAGTCGCTTATATTCTTTTTTCTAGAAACATAACATAACAAACATATTCCAAAATGTATCACTTTGTATGATACATTTTGGAATTAAAAAAGAGGAAAAGGTTCCACCTTAATGACCTGCCCAAACCCCATGAAGTTAGAATCTTGAAAATTGGTATGGTGTTCCTATTTCCCGAGGAGACAAGCAAAACTATAAAAACATTTTCCATTCGAGCCCTTTAGATCGAAATCCTTTACCTACACTCATAGAATAAAGTAAGTAGAAAATTTAGTAAATCCGTTAGTAAACAACTTTGAAAGTTTTTTAAAAAAAAAATTAGTTCAAATTGAGATTTTAGTTCAAAATGTTACTATTTTAACTTAATGAAATATTAAATTTTTTTTAACAATTTTTTTTGTTAAATTTACACAAAAAAAAAATTAAAATTATTATTTTGAAAATCAAAACCATCGGAAGTCGTTGTAATGCAATGTTTGCATTTCAGTATTTGTGTATTTTTTTTATATTGTGTCCATATAAAGAAGTAAAGTGAAGTGAACACGTCGTATTAGAAAAATATTTAGAAATATTTATGCAAATGGTTTTATTATAAACTAATAAAAAATAAAACTATAAAAAAATATTCATGAGTTTTTCAAAAAAGGCAAAAAGGGATGGATTTTTTTCTGAATTGATGAACTATGATTAGTTTTTTTTTTTAATAATTTATAAATTTTGTATGTATAGTTGATCTTGTATAATTCCATTTCATTTATAGTTGATCTTTTAAATTTGATTTGATTTCCTTTTCAGGTTTGAAATCATAATCAAAATGTTACTATTACAAATAGTAAACATTAATTGTTACTAATGTAAGAGAATATGAAAAAACCTTGTGGGGATCAGCGCTAGAGGGAGTGCCGCACTTTCGATCTAAGCGAGAATGTCATCTTCAGTCTCATTCTAATCCACCACCCACCAGATACTCAAAATCAGCAAAAAATGCTGTAAATATAAGTATACAAAACAATCATAAAGGGTGTGAAATTTTTACAGTTTTTTTTAGTTAAAAATCTCGCCTTCTGAGATCAGCAATTTACAATTTTTTAGCAAACATTGCTGTTGATTTTAAAACAATAAAAATATATTATTATTTGCATTCTACGAAATTCAAGCGAAATATAGCAAAATATTTGTTAATATTACAGTTTTTTTTTTTGCTGTGTTTACATATATTTAGTAAACATGTTTGCTAATTTTTAGTGTACGATCGAAGACTTCGGCCAGAAATTGCTTTTTGACAATATTCGGTGTTTGAAATCACTATGTTCAAATTTGGCATTTGGAAAAATGTTTATTGGGCTTATGAGATGCAATTTTGAGTGTCAAATTTAAAGAATTCATAAAATTTGCGTCAAATGAGCGTTTTATACTTAGAAATTAATATATTCCAAAAGAAAACTAAATTTGCTAAATATTTTGGGAAGAAATTTTCCGTGTGCCGTAAACGGTTTGGAAGCGAGAATACTTCAAAATCAATATTTCGTAAAATTTCAAAAACTAATTATAAAAAAAAATAGTTTTCAAAAATCTAAAAAACCAAATTAAGTTGTAATAAAATATAAGTAAGATTGAAGATTTATCTTTAATAATAAGTCCTTACTTTAGTTCAAGGACTCGCATAATTTTATCAGGATTCCTCTAAAGGACATCATCTTAACTTATAAACTAATAGACGGATTTTTATGAAATTTTGCAGAAAGAAGACATTAAGTATTAATAAAAAGCCTTGAAGTTTGAACAAAATTGAAGTTTAGATACTTTTTCGCCTAATTTCGCTTTTTCCAAAAAGCGAAACTCGCGTTTTCTTCTTTAATATGAGCAGAAAAAAAAATTGTTTTTCGAGCGTGGTTATATCTTGGTAAGAGAAATATTTTTTGTCCAAAACTTCTCTTTTATATGCTTTAGTTTTCAAAATGCACCCTAAAATATTTTGGCTCATATGGCCTAAATTAGGCAAAGATAAACAATTTTGTTGAAGAACTTATTATTTGTTTTTCTAGTGGAGCACATTGTATGAAAAACATTGCAAAACATCGTTTGCCAGGTAGAGGCGGAAAAACTTCGGCGAGCAAGCCTTGAGCGTCAATTTACATAAAATGAGTTTTATTCTCTGACGGAAAAAATAAAACTCCTCAAATGAGTTTTAAAATAAAACTCCTCAATGAGTTTTATTTTAGACGGACAAAATAAAACTCAGCAAAACAGTTTTATTTAATGAAGGCGAAAAAAAACTCTCTTCTTAAGAGTTTCATCCGATCTTTTACGTTGAAAAATAACTGTTTTGGAAGTTTTTTTTTTCTTTTTAAGCCACAAAATAACTGTTATAAAGGAACTTTTTTGATATCACTTATAACCGTTACGGTCTCTGTAAAATATCGTTTTAGGCCGAAGTGTTCAGTCGAACACTACTAATTTAACAACGTATATTGCGTTTTGAATAAACTAAAATTCAACACTAATATGACTTAAGTTTTGTACAGTAAACAGTTTAATTTTTGCTGTTCTTATTTTTTTAATATTTAGCAAACAAAAAATATCTGTTTTTTTTAGCAGTTTCTTCTGCAACGTCATTTTAAACTAATTTTTAGTAGATTTTTCTGCTATTTTTACAGCTTTATTTCTATGAGTGTATATATAAATTTGGCATTAGATGATAGCTATTTTAAAGCCAACTTCACTAGTATACAAAACGTGTCTAAAGATTTTTAAGTTTTTTGATATTAATTGGCTTTTCTCAGCCCCAGTGTAGAAACGGTAATGACATATCATTATTTTTGGACTACCAGTAATGATATCAGCTTACTCCCTGCATTACTTTACTACTAATAATAATAACTTAACTAGTTAACTTCAATACAAAACAAAATGTGTTACACATAAATACTTATTTTTGTTATTCTTTTTCTTCTTATATAAAGGCAATCGGCTAACCTTTATAATTAAACCATGACTATGCCTAAAGTTTTCTGTTTTACTGTCATATTTAAGTAGGGTTTTTTCTTTTGTTGTTTTTTGGAGATTTTTTTTTTTTTCTAAAATATTTTTTTTTTTTAATTATTCTTATTTTAAACAAGCTTAAGATCATTTATTTATTAATTATAATTATTTATTTCCAATATTTCGTCTCCACATTGGGTGACTTCTTCAGGGCACAATTATTACAATTTGATTGACATATACATATAACAAATAAAAAAAAAAAATTGTTATATATATATAAGTTTTTTTTAATTATTAAAACAAGTTTTGTAATTAAATTGTAATAATTGTTCCCTGAAGAAGTCACCCAATGTGGAGACAAAATATTGGAAATAAATTATTATAATTAATAAATAAATGATCTTAAGCTTGTTTAAAATAAGAATATAAAAGAAGATCAAAGAAAACTTAACATTGTTTTTTTTTTCTTCTAAAATTTCGATTTTGATTTTGAGTTTTCTTTTCTCCCAACCATACCTCGTACATACATAAAAACTTTGGTCACTTTATATGTAGTATATCTTTGTCTTATATTCAAACGGTGCTATCTTCTTCCATAAAAACTTTCAGGAGAGTAAAAATACTGTTTAGTTTGCTCAAATTAAAAATATTTGCAAATCGACTTTCTACAATATTAATTAAAAACTGCTACTAAATTCAATACTATATCGCGCATTTACTTCAAGAACGTCACAACTCAAAAAGCATGATTTTGAAGTTAATGATGCAGAATTATTCGTTATATCAAGTATCATATTGAGTAAAAAAGTCGTATTGATATCTTGTATACTCACCTCTTGAGAGAAATTATGTCGTTATTTTTATCTTCAAGGTGGGAGTAAATTGAAAACTTTAAACTCGTTTTCTACAAAATCAAAATTTTTTAGTTATGACGATATTGAGGTAAATGAGCGATATGTAATTTTTTCTTAATAATTCGTGATATTAGCGACGTTACAGTAGATAGCTTCGTAATTTTATTTGAAATTGATCAAGATGAGTAGATAGATAAACCATTTAAATTAAAGGAAGTAAGGAAGTGATATTGAACATAATTTTTTAAATAATATTATACAGATTTGTACCATGGAAGCTGTGTTGTTTATTTCGTTAATAAGCAACTGACAAAACGTAATTATTGTTATATCGAGTATGCTAAATGCTCACTGTTTTAAAAAGCTAAAGCTGGCTTTCCCAATATTCGTGATAAAAGTTTCGATTTTAAAATGTAATACAAATTATATTTTTTGTAATTTATTGAATTTTAATCAACTAAACTCTATTGAATATTCACAATATTACATTATATTTACGGAATTATGTTATATTTTAAACTTTGATGCGAATCTTTACAATGCGTGGAACATGATGAGAAACACTATTTTAAAAGAAACTAAATCGATAAATAAAAAACGTTGGAAATAATTTACGAAAAACCGTGTTAGAATCAATTAACGCGTTTTTTCTAGCAATAAGTACGTTTCAGTTAAAAAATTTATCTAAATTCTATGACTTAAGCTATAAAAATTGTTTTTTCAATTAAAAAATTTATTGAATCAAATAATATTTTAATTGATTTTTTACCTATCACGGCAATGATAATATTAATTAAAACTTTTATTAAAAATTAAAAAGAAAAAAACTATAGATAACTATCTACAAAAAAAATTATGATAATTAAAAAAAAGTGTGTGAACGACACGTTGTATATACAAGGTGGCGCAAAAATAACCTTCCGATGTTTTTTGGCTGTAATTAAAAAAAAAAAATGAAAAACTTTGATTCTTCTTGTGGACTATTTTTATTTGGTATTTTAATTTTTTTTACATCAAGTCAAGAATATGATGTCATGTAAATGGCCGAAGCCAGAGTTGATTGTCATTTGAGCCCTTTTTATGGCATTTTCCATCACTTTGGCCAAAACTTCCGGCGATAGGTCCTCACATTCTTGACGGATATTGTCTTTAAGAGCTGCAATAATCTGAGGCTTGTTGACATAAACCCGCGACTTCAAAAAGCCCACAAAAAGAAGTCTGGAGCGGTCAAATCAGGCGATCTTGCTGGCCAGTGCAAATCGCCAAAACGGGAGATTAGGCGCCCGGGAAATGCATCCTTCAGCATATCGGTTGTGGCACGTGCAGTGTGTGCCGTTGCACCGTCCTGTTGGAACCACATGTTTTCCAATCCCAATTCATCAAGTTGCGGCAAAAAGAACTCGTTTATCATTGCTCTGTAGCGCTCACCATTCACAGTAGCCGTTTGGCCCGCGACGTCTTCGAAGAAAAAAGGTCCGATGACTCCTCCAGCGAAAACAGCACACCATACAGTGACTTTGAGCGGGTGTAATGGCTCTTCGTGGGTTACACGCGGATTTTCAGTGCCCCAGAAGCGTAAATTTTGCTTATTTACGTACCCGCTAAGATGGAAATGGGCCTCATCACTCATGATTATTTTTGATGAAAAATCATCTTCCTCTTGGTGGTGATTAAGGATGGCTTGAGCGTATGTTACACGCGATTGGCGGTCAGCAGCTAACAGCTGATGCACCGTCTGGACTTTGTACGGAAACATCTTCAAATCTTGTACTAAAATTCGCTGTAAAGACCGTCGACTGATACCCATTTGCGTGGCACGTCGTCTGGTCGATGTCGACGGCGCTTCCATGACATCCTCGGCTACAGCAGCAATATTCTCTGCAGAACGGCTACTCCGGGGTCTGCCACGCCTGGCAGCATCTCGTGTTGTGCCAGTCTCTTCGAGGCGAGCGGCTAAACGTCGCCGTGTTTCACCAGTAGGCGTTGGACGGCCAGGAAATCTGCGACGAAATTCATGTTGTGCCAAAGTCACCGACCGATTATTGGTCAATAAATAGTCACCAATATTCCGCGTTCTGGAGCAGTGTAGCGTAACATTGTTTATTAATGTGTATTTCGCATGTGTTTACTACACAAATGTCAAAACAGAACTGATATTAGGGGCCAATCGCAAAATTTATAGCATTTTCTGATAGGAGCATTTTTTTTGCGCCACCTTGTATATATATATGTATATAAAGGGTCCGCCATTTAACTTTTTTTTTTCAACTAGTGCTTATTTCGTGAATGGTAACACTTAGCTCATGTCTGATTTGACAGATAATTAGTTTTATCCTTCCGCTGAACGAATATGGTCCGTATGTTCGTTATCTTGTGAAAGAAGTGAAAAAAACTGGCATCCTCATCGATAAACCAAAGCGTGAAAAGCCAAAAACAGTGCATACACCCGATAATATTGCTGCTGTGGCAGAAAGTGTGCGTGAAGCACCATCAACATGAATTCACCGTCGTTCTCAACAATTGAACATTTCGGAGACATCATTGAGACGAATTTTGCATAAAGACCCTGGTATGACGCCATACAAAGTCCAATTGGTTCAGGAGTTCAAAAAAAAAGTTATTTGGCGGACCCTTTATATATATGTGTATATATATATGTATGCACAGCGCATACTCTAGGAACATTTATTCTTTCCCCCGCATAGTTGAGGGACATTTGCTTACTTTGGGGACTGTCCTCAAACTTTTCTTATATATATATGTATGCACGGCGCATACTTTAGGGACTTACCCAAAATTGTCCTCTAAGTATGCGGTGTATCGAACCAATTGTCCTCATCTTATACGCTAGATGTCTGAAAATGTATGAACACTTTGCGGACAGTCCCCAAAGTAGGCAATATATGTATGCATATCGCATACTGTTGGGACATTTATTCGTTCCCCCGCATAGTTTAGGGATCTTTGCTTATATGATGCACCATCTTCTATACCAAGTTTGGTTGAATTCAGAAGGGGTGGAAGAAATCGAGTGGTTAAATTTATATGTTTCCAATCAAAAACGTCTGTTTTTTAAATTAATTTTAAAGATTTTTTAAAATGACTAATTTGGAGAAGTCGACTGTTATTTTAATAATATAAAGTTGTTAATAAAGATAAAAAACAAATTGGAAAAATGATAATTCGAGATTTTGTCCTTTTGAGGACATTTTATGAAAACTGCTTATTTTGTCATTTTGATTATTTGATTAGACAATGATTGTCTTGTCTTTTATCTAAGACATCTTTAACCCTTAGGTTCTTGGATACAAAAAAAAAACCCGTGAAACTTAATTTTAATTATGACTACAAGATTCTAAAGCCATTAAATTTATGAAAAAAATCTATACTTATTTTATGTAACTTGATCCATACAGCGTAAATTTCTATATTTTTAACCTAAAATACTCACTAGGAAATTTACAGATAATTTTCCACTTGTAAAAAATTATTATTTTGTGTAGTTTTACTTTTCACTTTTCACCGTAAAACACCCTCTACACTCAAAAAAAAAAAAGTTTGTAAAGTCAGCAAAAAATTTTGCTGAGTCAGCAAAATTTTAGTCAGGAGGACGCTTGCAAAAAAGTTGCTAATGTCAGCAAAATCTTTTGCTGAAAATCAGCGAGCTGATTTTTAGCAACAAAATTTGTAGATTCAGCAAAAGTTTTGCTAACACTTAGTAGATTAGAAATACAAAAGCCTTGCTAAAAATTAATAAATTTTTTTGCTGAATTTTAGTAGACTGAAAAAAACGCAAAAAATTTGTAGAAAAATTGTAATTTAGTTAATTTATTTGCTGAAAATCATAAAACATGTTTTTGTGATTCTTTTAAAAATAATTTACTATAATAACGAAATATAAAAATTTTCATTTTTCCACATTGACGAAATGAATTAATTTAATATCTGAAAATATATAGACATAAATATATATAACATAACAAAAATTGTCTTTCAATTACTTACATCAATGGTTGTCTAAATGATGCTATCGCAACTGCCGAAGATAATTATAGAAACGAAAAAATAAACAAAAACAAACGAAACGAAAAAAAACAACCCTTTTTGCAATAAGAAAAAGGAACCATAAAAATCTACCTAAGATGTGTTGGTTTGTCTTTCACTTTACTCTGTCTACATTTCTGTATATGTTTGTTTGCAATTTGACCACACATATAAACATTTATTTTAAATAAATAAATATTTTATTTTGTCTTTTATTTAATTAATAGACAATTATTTTCACAAGCCGGTGACAACACAAAATTTAAGTTATTTTAATACTCAATTTTGTTTTATGTATGAAAAAGAGATACAAAAATTTCCATGGTTGATTTTTTTATATGTCTTATTAGAGTTGTACTTTTTAGTATCATTTTCCTCTTCTCTACTACATCTTGACATGCCGCGACATCTACTTCATTCTGCGTATATCTTTCAATCTGGTTGTCGTCCACACTATTAATGTGCTTATCAGCACAATTTTTTTTAGCAAAATTAATTAGTAAAACATTAGTATATTAGTAAAGCATTAGTATAAAACAGTTAAGTGCTGAATAAGTATAACAAAAATTTTAGCTGAAAACACGATTTTAGCAAAAAATTTTGCTAAAAAATAGTATATCTGATTTACAAGATGTTTTACTAACTTTTCTACTAACTTATTTTTTTGGGTGTAGGAAATTTACAGATTTTTATTAAATTTGGATATGTGGTACACACAGAGAAAAATTTAGCTATTTGCCAACTGAAATTCGGTTACTTCGACTCAAATTCGGTTATTAAAAATTTTAGTCGGTTGGTACGATTGAACACTAGTTTTCAAAACAAAGTTCGGTTAATTCAACTGAATTTTAGTTGCAATACCTAAAATATTCAGAAATCTAAAGTTAATATTGTTGTACTCACTGAAGTTATGAGTTGTTACCATTAAAATGCACTTTTAAATTCGGTTGGCACTTTATTTCTCTGCGTGTAGAGAATACTTAATTAACGAACAAGCACAAATCTTCTATTATGTTAAAGATTAAAAAGGAGGGGCCAAAAATAAGGCTTAAAAATAATATTGGGACTATAAACAATTACACTTGCTCGTTAGTTTTGTACCCTTTTTGGGCCACCTTTCGGCACGGGTTATCGTTGTCCCAAAAAAAAAAAAACTTTTTTTTCTTCAATTTAAAAACATTTGTAATAAAACCGTTGGGAGGGGGGTGTAATGAACAAAAATCGACAAATATTTTTCAAGGACATTTTAATGGATATGCACTTGTTAAAATAATAGAATTTGTAATATAAAAGTAGCCAATTACATACCTTAATGTTTTATTACAAAACTTATTACCGGGCAATGGAAAGTATTGATAGGAAACTTGATATTTTTTAATATAGTTAATAGAATTCATATAAAATATTATTATTAATTGAGGTGTTTTTTTTACTAATAACCATTATTTTATAGTACAAATATTATTTTGAATTTACAACCATTGCTTTAACCTTAAATGAAATTAATCCATTAATTTTTGCTTTCAAAATTATTATATTTAGTAATATTTTCCATAAAAGTAACAATTATATTGTAATGGCAAAAGGTTAAAGAAACTAACATGCAGTTTTTTTTTTTCGTTTTAGTATTTAATAAGGGAATGTTCACTAATGTGGTATTTGTGCTATATAAATAAAACTAAGTAGCATATTTTAAATCCAAATACAGCAGCTTATATGCCAACTCCATAGACATTTTCGGCTGTATATAATTTTTTATGGCAACTTTTTAAAAAAGTTATACGAGTATACCGGCTAAAAATTTTCATATATACTAGGGTGTCCCATTCAAAAAAAAATTTTGGGGATCATTCTTAATTTGAATACTCATAAGGCTAAGAATTTTTGAGAATTTTTTCAGATTTTTTGGAGGTGGTTTAGAGGTCGCGCAAATCGACTTTTTATCAAAAATTGAGCTTTTTGGGCTTTTTTCGAATTTTGCTTGAAATTTGGTAAAAAATCGATATTTCTTCAGCTTCTGAGTCAATATTCTTAAAGAAAATTTTCCGATCTTTAATTATATGTGCATAAATAATAAGTTTCGGCAATGATTTTGCACATTTTGACAATTTAATAACGGTTTTTCGTAAATTTTCAACAAATATGGAAAAGAATGCTTTATAACTTTTAAAATTTGTATAAAGATTAAAAAACCTAATGATGCAGTTTAATAGACTATTAAGTTCTAAATTAATTAGCAGAAAAAAAATTAATTTTCTCTCACCGTTCTCGAGTTATACCCTTTAAAAGCTTTGTACACATTGTATGAAATGTATAATACTATAAGGTGTGAACTAGGTTTGCATTGGTTTAAACTTTAAATAATTGGATTTAGAAAATGTTTTTACAAATAAAATAATAGTTACTTACCACTCATACATAACAATTATATTAAAAACAAAGAAAAATAGATTTGTTATAAATCATTTATTAGAGTTCTTGCGATGCTGCTCTACAACCTGCAGTAAACTCTGAAAGTCTGTTTCAGAAGTTGTGATATTGATATAACTATTAACCAAGGCCACACCACGTTCTGCGACATCATTTACAACTTGCAATTATTGAACTTTGTGTTTTGCTTCCTGAAATGATTTGTTTTTTTTCCCATTTTTCTGGATCCGTTTGTAAAAAATCAGTAGAAATGTTGCAGGCTTCAAAAAAAGTTAGGCTGGCTTTTGTAATAAAACACTGAATTTGTTTATTTTCAATCATGTCTTCTGTTAAATTTCCTTTCACTAATTCGTTATTATTATTTGGTTCATGTAGGTTTCTAAGCATTAAATGCAAAGTTTTGGTATCTATACGATCATCAAAAAACGACAGGGCAGCCAACTTCTCGGAAAGGTACCACTGATGACCCAGAAAGGTTTTCAGAGTCTCGCGTGCAACTTTTTCATTAAAGCGTTTGTAATCATACAATTGTTTCAAAAGTCTAAGGTCATTGAATGGAGCGTATCGGGAACACTGGCAAAGGTACCAATTTTAGGTGAATTTTAGTTCGAGCCATATCAGTGCCACCTAGTGATAACGGCTTTTTGGCTACTGTTTTTGCTGTCCACAACTTGACAACACTTAAAACTAAGCTTTGACATACAATAAACAAATTTTCAAATCTCATAATCTAAAGTTTACAACAAATCGGATGCCCAAATCTTATAGTACTAAAAATTTCATACAATGGGTGCAAAGTTTTAAAAGGGTATAACTCGAGAACGGTAAGAGAAAATTATATTGTTTTTTCTGCTAATTTATTAAAAACTTCATAATATTTTAAACTGCATCAATAGTTTTTTTAGTCTCCATACAAATTTTAAAAGTTATAAAGCATTCTTTTTCATATTTGTTGAAAATTTACAAAAACTGTTATATAATGTATCAAAATGTGCAAAATCCCTGACGAAACTTATTACTTATGCACATAAAATTAAAGATCGGAAAATTTTCTTTAAGAATATTTACTCAGAAGTCGAAAAATTACCGATTTTTTAGCAATTTTCAAGAATAATTCAATAAAAGCCCAAAAAGCTCGATTTTTGGTACAAAATCGGTTTGCGCGACCTCTAAACCACTTCCGAAAAATCTGATAAAATTCTCAAAAATACTTTACCTTATGAGTATCCAAATTAGGAAAGATCTTCCGAGAAAATCCAAATTTTTATTTTTTTTGGGACAACCTATTATATACGTCCATAAAGGTTTAATGTATGTTTGTACATGATTATAAACATGCATGCCCTACATGGATACATAAATCTAAATACATGCTTCCATATATCTCCATATATATGCGTTAATAAAATTTCAGGTAATACGAGGGTGGAACAATAAGTCCGTGACTTTTTGAATGAAACACAGTTTTTTTTGAAAAAAAAAAATAATTTATCTACATAATCTCCTTTTAGCTCAATACACTTAGTCCAACGTTTCTCCAATTTTTGTATCAATTCAAAAAAATGGGATCTTTCGAGGTCCATAAAATAGGCATTTGTTTGATCAATAATTTCATCGTTGGAGCTAAATCTCTTTCCACCGAGCCATTTCTTTAGGTTTGGAAATAGGAAATTGTCATATGGCGGTTGCCATATGTACCCACTCGTAGCGCAATTCATTGAATTTCGCCATTGACACTGCACATGTGTGCACCTGTGCATTATCTTGATGAAAAAGAACTATTTTCTTGGCCATATGGGGTCGTTTTTTTTTTTTTTTAAATCCTCGTTAAATCTGTCCAATAAGTTGGCATAATAGTCGCCGTTTATTGTTTTTCCCTTTTGAAGGTAATCGATGTGGATTATCTTGCGTGCACCCCAAAAAACTGTTGCCATCACCTTATTGGATGACAAACTTACCTTGGCCTGCTTCGGAGCCGGTTCACACTGAGAAACCCATTATTTAGACTGCTGCTTGCTCTCCGGAGTGTTGTAATGGATCCATGCTTCATCCACAGTTACAAAACGCCGCAAAAACTCATTCGAATTAAACCCAACTGATCATTTAAAATCGAAACCACACTGCCACATGAAATGCCTATGGCATCAAAAATCTCACGCACTTTTACTCTTCGGTCGGCCAACACCATATCGTGGATTTTTTTGACATTTACGGGTGTATTGACCTCAATTGGCCGTCCAGAACGTTCAGCGTCATTTGTACTTGTGCGACCACAACGAAAGTCAGTAAACCACTTTTTTACCATTGAAATCGATGATGCAGAGTCCCCATAGCATTTATCAAGCTTTTCCTTGGTTTAATTGACGGTTTTTTTCGCAAAAAATAATGTTTAATGAGCACTCGAAATTCACTTTTTTCCATTTTTAAAAAAATACACGAAGTTGTATGTTTAGAACTGCTGTTAAACGCAAAGTAAATGACGGAACTTGCTCAAAATTTGACAGTAGTCTACTTACAGGTGGTACTTGATGGGAGCACTTTTGCATTTCATATAACTACGAGGGAAGTTCGAAAAGTGACGGAATTATTGATCCGTCCTCGTATCTACATATATGAGCATACGCTTTCATGCAGTTCATGTAAATATTACATCAAATTTCGTTAATGCACTGCAATTTCGTTAAAATTGTCTACTACAAAAAAATTTTTGTATTTTGTAATTTCAACGAAGTTCAGATCAGAACTATTTTTCATGTTATGTTTTGCTAACTAGTTTTAAACTATTGCTAAAAAGTTTTCGATTTTTTCTTAGTTTTTTTAAATGACTTGTATTTTTGGCTGCAATTTGACAAAACAAGATCACATACTTCAATTCTCTAAATCTGTGAAAAATCGCGATACACTAAATTGCCCATGCTTAAGGTCAAAATTCAATTTTTTGTAAATTCTTTATTTTTTTTTTGCATACTAGTACAACATATATTTCCGGATGATTATTGATAAATTTCCTTGAAATTATTTCGTTAGGTCTAAAAATTATACATATTATTGATTTAATTGCACAACATTAAGTACAAAGTACAAAAGGAGTTCCTAAAAATTTTGAAAGTTTTTATTACAATTATGGGCCTAATAAAACCTTTCAGTTCAAACGGTGATTTTCTAAAATCACTTTAAAAGAAATTTTTGAAACTTTAAAATTGGAGATTTGAAAATAGTGTTTATAAATATTGACCCTTTTAGCAATAGTTTAAAACGAGTTAACAACACACAAGTTGAAAAATACTTCTTATCTGAGTTTCCTGAAAATAATAGAAAACCAAAATGTTTTTGTAGTAAATAACTTAATTAAATTTTAATTTTTGGTCTTGAATTTCTTGATTAAAAGGTCTGCAACACATCAGTTACCTGGGGAAATTGTTTTAAATCGCCTTTTCCTTAACCGATTCAGAATCACGATTCAGAATCACGATTGTTTTTAATTTAAATTCGTTTTAAAATATCAAAATTTTAGAGAAAATTTAGAAAAAGTCATATTTTTCAATTGTAATTTGTTGTTTGCAGGGCCAATGCCAATGGGCCAATGGGTGGCCTGGTCAAAATCTAATTTTTTTTCCTCCATACAAGCTTGGAGTACCCTAAGGGACATGCAAGCATGTCCTGTTAAAAATTAACATAAATGCACCCATTTCAGACATGCCTATTTACCACCATATAAGATTCATATATGTTCATAATAATTCATATGTATTCACATAATATTAATATTAATGTACACATGTGATCATGTATGGAAATGTATAGGCATGTATGACTATATATGTAAATATAAATTTTCGTTAATGCACACAGGTGAATTATATAAAATATATTATATGTTATTATAACATATAAGAATGGTTTATGAACACATATGAATCATGTATGGATGCATGTGGACATATGAAGAATTTGTCTTCATGTATAGATCCATACATGCCTATATTTAACTGGGTTTTCATGATCATGTACAAATATACATTGAACCTTTATGTATTCATAAATGGAAATTTTTAAAATTTTTAAAAAAAATGTAACATAAAGTCGAAATCACTTGAAAAAACATCTAATCAACATAAAATTCTATTTAAATTGAAATTTATTTTAGAATAAAAGTTTTTCTTTAAAACTTACACACAAAGAAATAAAGTGCCGAATGAATTGAAAAGTGTATATTAATGGTAACAACTTATAAATTCAGTTAGTACAACGGTATTTGCGTTAGATTTCTGGATATTTTGGATGTAGCAATTAAAATTCAGTTAAATTAACTGAACTTTGTAGTGAAAGCTAATGTTAAGTTGAACATTGTAATTCATAATAACCGAATTTGTGTCGTAGTAACCGAATTTCAGTTGGCAAATAGCTGGATTTTTTCTGTGTGTATAAACACTATTAATTTTCAAATCAGCCTAGACTAGTTTCTGCCTTTTTTTAATTTACAGGCGTCATCAGTGATTTTCATTTAAATTGTAGTAGTATTTGAGTCTTATAATTGTCAGATTGTCTCTATATGATACATTTTTTAAAAACCTGCACTCCTTCTTTGCTTATTAAAACATTTTATGTATCGTTGTATGTAATTTTAACTTTTTCAATTGCGGTAAACAAACGATATATTTTGTTCTTGTTGTGAAACATGTTTAAAAATTGACCAACAATTGACAAGAACAGTTAAAGTGATGAAAAAAAAGAATTAAAAAAAGAATAAAAATTTGGAAAAATTAAGAAAATATGGGTTATTGTCAAAAAATTTTAAATCCATTAAAACTGATATTATTTTTCAATAACTAGCGGAATTTTTTTTTTCAAAAGCGTGATATATGTTTGGATTAACAACACCTTTACTTGTATAAGTGCAAAATTTTAGGGCCATACGTCTATATTTCTAATTGCTATCAAACGGCTTTGAAGTCCCTAAATATTGGTTTATTATCGTCAAAAATCCTATTAATGTGCCATAATAAAAACAATTTGTTAACCCTAATTTTAAATATTTTTGAGAATATCCCATATATTAAAGCTCCACTTTAGGGAACTTTATGAAAATTTGGTTTTTTACATATTTGTGTTAGTAATTATATTTTTTATTGAATCAATTAGTTTTATTAAAATTGTGAATAATTGCAAAGATCCAACTTGCAAAATTCTTTAAAACTTGTTTGTTTTACACTTTTGATGTCTACTAAAACGATGCAATAAAAACGTTTGCAGTCGAAACTTTTTTAAAATAGTGATAGCTGAAATTAAAATCGATGACAGTTTACACATTTTAACATATTCATGCCACACGAAACAAACGAAAGATCCACTTTAGGGAACATGCCACAATAGGGAACATTCCCATATTTAATACAAAAAACTATGCAAATAACTACTAGGATACGAAGCAACTACTATTATAATATTTTATTCTAGCACACCCACCAATATGTAAATTACTTTGGCGGTTAAATACACAATTATACTCTATACAAAATATACCCTAGATGTACTTTTAATAAAAATACAAAGAAGAAGAAGAAGCACTCTTATAATACACACACACATTCACATGTCCACAATTATATAAATGTTAAAGTAAACGACACTTGTTGACAGGTTTCATGTGTGTGCATGTGTATGTATTAAATGATTGTGTGACATTTTGTCATTAGAGCAGCAAAATTCGAAAAAATGGGTAAAAACGAATGATCTGGGGACTTATATCATTAAGATTTGTTTTTTTTTTTACTGATTATAATATCAACCAAGTTCCTATATTTTTAATGATAAAAATGAAACAAATTTTGAAGTTTTATACAAAACGCAGACAAATATTTCCCCAATGTATTAGTTTTGTTTGCTTATAGTTAGATAAAATATTCATTAAATTTTTCTCTACTACCGTTCGCAAAAATAGTTTTGTATTTTTTAGCTTTTTATTAAAGTTTAATATAAATTTTCAGCTTGAGAAGAGTGAGTTAAAATTATTGAAAGAATTTACATATGCTAATATGACTGGAGTCGTTGTTGTACTTATTAGGGTATTCCAAATACTCGGGTTTGGTTTTGTTTGAGTAAACGAGTAATTCGATTTTGAGGTTTTTAACTTAGTCGCTTCATCGAGTAAGATTTAAAAATTACTCTGAGCAACTCGAATAATTTTAATAAATTTTTGTGTAGGTTTTGCGAGATGGTGTCTGAGACCTCGGAGCATGTTTTCGGCGAATGTCCCAGGCTTTGTGATAGGAGACTTAGGTTTCTAGGTGATCGCTTCATTTCGCCTTCCGACATCGCGAACATTTTGCCTAATAGGATAATTGGCTTTATAGGTAGCTTGAATCTGTAGGTAACTTTAGGCAGTACAAAAGACCTACATTGGTCGCGGTGCATAGTGCCTTCTGATCTAATCTAATAAATTTTTTAAAATATATTTTTCCCTAAAATATACATAAAAATATACAACACAGAAAAAATTCAAAATGTATTTTATCAAAACTAAAAATATACTTTAGGTAGTTAATTTCAACCTAAAAGTAAATTCTTTGGTAATATAAAATTGAGGTGTTTTACTTTTAATTTTTTTTATTAAATTTGACTGTAAGCATTTTTTGCAAATATCAAAAATAATACGTCACAGCCTTAGAAAAATAAAAAGAAAAATTATATTACTTTTTTGCCATCGATAAAGGTGTTATGATACTTGCTATTTTTTGTATTTTTTCTATATTGGAGAACAGTGCAAATATATTTGCATAGGAAAACTGAGTAAGTGTAAAGAGTATGATTATACCATAAAAAATCTTGATATGTCAAACAAATATACGTGTGTTATCGATAAATAATCTTAGACTGTCAAAAAAAATATAAAAATTTTTAGCTTAAAATTGACATTTCCAGATTAAATGTTAGCACTGTTGCCAACTTTTTTAGTTTTTGATCGAAAGTAGCGGGTTTTAACTTTTTTTTTGCGATTTTTAGCTTTTTTGACGGTTTTTGTGGGAACAAAACGTGGGTAATATTGTTTGTTTTGTTTACATTTTATTTTGAAATAACAAAAAAGTATTTCTTGTTCTTTTTCGCATTTGTTGTTTCTTTCAGTCAATCCTAAAAAAATCCAATACAAAAAATAGCAAGTATCATAACACCTTAAGCAATTTACAGCACCAAATGCTTTGAAGTTTGGATGAAAGTTTTTTTTTTTTTGGATTTTATTTTCTTGCAAAATAGATAATTTTTAATGTAAATATATATGTTATTAAGTTTAATAAAGATCCGAATAAAAGAAAAGAGTTAACGGCTAATTCCAAGCAGAGAACAGAATGAGACCATTCGTTTTTGTTGTCCATTCATACATTCATTGCTTTTGCATTGCTTTTATTCAACAACAACAGCTTATGCTGTTGCTGTTTATTCTATTTATTGTTTTTGTTGAATGCCTTTTTAACATTCATTTTTATAATGCCGTTACATGTCAAGCAATAAAATTAAATGATGACACATGAATAACATGAAATCAATCACAACATTCGCGTAGTATTCGTTGACCTGTAGCAATAATAATAATTTTTTTTTTTGTTTTATTTAACATGAAATACGTATAAATTTTTGTTCAATTTTATTAAACATGAAATATGTATACAATTTTTTAATTTTCTTAATACTGTAATACATATGTTTCACAAAAAAATTTGTTAACGTTTTTTTCATTTATCATTGAGACCATTCATACCAATCGTTGTGTATTCGTTGTTTTTGTGAGTGTTAAGTGAGGTTAATACTAGACAAGGAATGCAATGCATGGTTTTCGTTACACTCACTTTTCTCAATTCTGTCGATTGTTGCTTTATTGAAACGATGTGAGTTGACAACAATGTACTCATTTTTTGTGATTGCATTCAAAAGCATGAAATAAGGCACTCAAATCGTTCTCTGATTCCAAGCTTTACCACTAAAAGATGATGATGAATTCAGTTCAATTCGAATCTTGAAAAAAAATGTCAACACAGCCTAATAGTTATGCGACTGTTGCGATTTTTTATTTTTTGATGAATATTAAGATGTATAAAAATTTTGCTTAAATTCTGGACCTTTTGGTTTTAAATTTGTATATGGTTTCGATGTCTTTATAAACTAACAGTTCATGTGAGTATAACAAAGTCTGTAATTGTTCAAGGATATTTATATATAAGGATATTTATATCTATGTGAGTAACGTTTTTCAAAATAACCAGAAAAAAATATTTTTTGATCAGTACAGTAAATAAAGTTATACCCCTACTAAAAGAATATAATATTTAAATTGAAACGGTAACTGCCACATAACTTTATGTTTTATAAAAAACCAATCTTTTTAAAAAATACTAAACTGTTTACGAGTTTTTTATGAAATATAAACTGAAATGGAATAAATTGGTATTTACTCGATTAACCCGATTAATCGACCAAAATTATTCGAGTTATTCATTACTCGAAATTAACAATTTTAGTTTACTGGAACAAATTCAAATTCATCGATTAATCGCGTAATGGTTAACCGATTGAATACCCTAGTACTTATCATCAACCATGTGTTTTAGTACGTTGTAAAATAACGTAAAGTCAAGCAGCGTAGTTTGTTGCTGGTTTAAAGGCATTGTACTCTATATACTACTTCAATTTATACGAGTATTTAGCAGACTGTTGCTTATTTTTGTTTTGTTTATCAAGTTAATACTTCGATGGCTGTTGGTTTGCTCATATCAGGGTAGAGATACCATTAATTTTTTTGGGTGGATCAAATGAAAAATATTTAATTTTCTGTTAAATATCTTAAAAATTAAGCAATTACAAAATTTTATATTTAATTATCTTTAATATTTTATTGCGAAATTGATCAGTTTTTCTTGTAATTTAAATACGGTTACGTATAATTGATTTTAATGTTAAATATCACTCATACGCTACAAGGTCTTATAAAAACTGACAAATTGGTTAACGGGTCGTATGATTTATATTTGAGTATGTCAATAACTACAGTAATATTAAATCAGAAGTGTAGGACCGAAGTCGCTTATGTTAAAGCCGATTCCGAAATTCGGCGAAATTTACAATGATCGAGGTAAGCCGAAGTCGATTATAGTCAAAACAACATATTACACACAATTTTGTTCCGCACTTATAGTAATCCATATGTAAAATACACAAAAACTTTTGTTCATTTTACGAGCGTTTTAGTTATTTTGACACAACCCAAAATTTCGTAATAGAGTAAGTGCGAGTAATGTGGAGTAGGCGGTAATATGAAACACCCCTTTATTTCGGAAACTAAGAACTATTATATATAATGTTTGTTAGTGAAACCGTTGCATATTCATGTAAATTAATGTCACTCTTACATTTTAGAGACTAACCATAGTCGTTAGTTATTAATTATTTGAAAAGTAAAACTTTGTATGCTTAACTTTTTTTTATAGGTGTTAAGTATTTATTTGGTACAAAAAATGTTACATATGTTAATGTTTTGCCGTTGCGACTGAAAGAATATGAATTATGAAATTTTGTGATGCCATTAAAGTGTGTTAATATTAAGTTTAAAACTTTTTATTAATTTATTCAAAAATTTAGTTGCAGATCGGCTAATGTGGAATATCTTAAGGCTGGTAATCTGGCACTGTATTTCACAGTATCTTTTTAAAATTGAATATTCAAGTTTTAAATTGTATTTACTATTACTACACTCACAATATTTTTTCCTTAAATACTAAATTAACTGAAAATCAGTTAAAAACTACTTACTTATTTTTAGTTTAAAACAATTGTATTTTTTAGTTTATTTTCAACTGTTGAAAAATTAATTGACAAAATCCACAAAAACTATAGATTGTTTTCGTTTATTTCAATACTCAATATAATATAGCAATTTTTTGCTTTAAATAGAAAATTTTAACTGAATATTTTAACTATTACCGAAAGTCCGTTTATTTGTTTATTTTGTTTATTGAATAACAGACAGAAAGTTAAAAAAAATATATTTATTTTGTAATTTAACTGTATATTCCATTAAAACAACTTTACCGATTTTTTATGGAAAAGTTCTTGTGCGTGGACATGCAATAGTCCCCTGACGCATTCTTAAATAAATTATTTGTCTTTCCTATGTGATTTAAACTATTTCGTACATACACTGTCTCAAACAATTGTCCGTACCCCATACAACTAAAAATACATTTGAATATAGTTCGAATAAAGTCCAACAAGTAATAATAAAAATTGCCAATTAATAGTAAAATAAAAAAAGTTTCACTTTTATTTTTAACAAAAAACTTAAAAATAGTTCAAAATATTAACTCAAAAAAATGTCCTTACCCTATAAAAAAATTTACATATGTATTTATGAAATGTATATTATGATGATGTATGATGTCCTTAATATTTAGAGTGGTATCCTTTAGCAGCAATTACGTCTCTTAAGCGATTTTTCATTGATAAAGCCAGTTTTTCTGTGGTTTCTGCACCAATATTCCTCCATTCTTGAACGATGACATCTTTCAGCATTTGGCTATTAGTTTTTTTTTTATGCTGACGAATTTTGTTTTTCTAAAATACCCCATAGATGTTCTATGGGGTCTAAATCTGGTATCTGGGGAGGATCAGGCACCACTTCCTTAAAGTTGTGGAGCAGTCATTCTCGTACAACCATGGCAGTGTGCTTTGGGTCGTTATCGTGCAAGCAACGACAAGCGTCTGATCCTCCCAGAGTCCAGATTTAGACCCCATGGAACATATATGGGGTATTTTAGAAAAAAAATTCGCCAGCATAAAATAACTAATAAGCAAATGCAGTGTATATTATTCGCTAATTTTTATTCACTTGTGAAATAGTATTAAGTTTTACAAGAATGTATCTTCTCAACTATTTATTACTTTCATGAAACTATATTCTCCTCTGAAATGGGATACTCGCGTTTTTTTTTTTTAAATTTTGAAAATCTACCATTCTGAACTGAACATTCAAAAATTAAGTATTCAGACTTCCAGATTTTCGATAGATGTTATGTACTCTAGACTTAATAAATAACTTTGAAATCTAATCACGCCACAATTATTTCTGAAAGCAAAGCAAGTTCAAATCCAATAGAGAGCATGGCATAACTATAACGGTACACTTATTAGAGAGAGTTAATATCATTTAAATTTGTTTACACACCCTGAATTTCTAAGAAAAAAATAACATCAAAGTATTTAAAAAAAAAATTGTTTACATTTCAAAAAAGTAATAATAAAAAAAAATATTTTAAAAACAAATTCAAACTATTATAAATAAAACGAAATCATTTTTTTTTTTTTTTTGGCAACATACAATTATTTAACGCATTCGTGGATTAAAAGTTCCATAAAAACATAAGAATATAATGAAGGTAAATTACAAAAATATCGCTTTTATTAAACAAATTGATTAGATTCCAAAAAACTTTTAATTTTGTTTTGAGTTATTTGATATTTTGGGGTATGGGGTGTTTACATATTTTTCAATGTTTGTGTTTACATTTTTTTTTTCAATGAAGAGAACGCATTTTCTGATAAATCTACATGTAAATGATTTTGCCATGATAGAGAGTAAATTATACATTTTATATAATAAAAAACAAACAGTTTCTGTTGATATTTTTTTACACACGGATTGACTTCAATGCATGATATTAATGAATTTTTTTATAGTTTAAAGGGTTAGAGGGTTAAAATGAAATAAATTTTCGCGTATGCCGAAATATTTCAGGCTCAAAAATAGTTAAATCAAAAATGAGAATAAACATTTGTGCACTTTTTTATTGCAATTTAAACAAAAATAGAATTTCGCAGTTGGCGGGAAACTTTCGCTGCACCCCTAATTGTAAATATATATAAAACAAAATAAAAATATAAAAAAAAAATAAAAATTGTAAGTTTCATCGCTGAACTTTTTCGACGCCAGCGAAACACGTATTTCTTCATAGTTTTTTTATGGTTTACTCGACTATGGTATGCCAATTTTGATATCTGCAAAAAAAAAGTTAAAATTATATAGACCGTGTTTCTTGGCTTTATTGTGCCATTGAAAAAACATGCAATATAACGTGTAACTTTTCGTAAAAAGAAAAAGTGAATAATAAACAAGTTTCAAAGAATTTTTCATGTCGGATTTTTGCAAAACGGTAAGAATTTTATTCACAATTTTAATAAAGTGAATTGATTCCATAAACAAATTGATCGTAAAACAAAAATGTGAAAAACTAAATGTTCAAAAAATTAATATAATAATGTTCCCTAAAGTGGATTTTTGATATATTTTCTTCGTTTTTCTTTTTTTTTTGCCCACAAAGTTTTAGTTTTTTGAAACCGTTAACGCATCACTAACATATTTCACAACTAAAAATATCGGTTGTTTACCGGAATTAGAAAAGTTGATATTACATGCCAGCAAAAAATAACCAGGATTTGGTAAGCAGTAACTACATTTGCATGCTTCCCAAAATAGTGCTTCACCGCCTTGCATACAGTAAAGCAATTAGGGAAGGCATTCTGTTGTGCTTCCCAAAATGCCTTCTTTGAAGCAGTAAATAATGCTTACAATGAAGCATTAATATTGTCAACATACAAAAAAAGAGCTTCTTATTGCCTAGATTTATTTGAACGCAAGAAACGTACATTTGATACCCATATTGCCTATATAGTTGACATAGAGTTGCCACGTTTTCGAATTATTTGAAATATAAGCGAAATAGACTCTTCGCATAAAATCCAACCCGTTTTAAATATCGGAAAAAGCTCAAACACTCCCTCGATTAAATTAAAAAGGCATTGCTACACTCAGAAAAATAAATTAGTAGAAAAACTAGTAAAACGTCTTGTAAATCAAGTATTCTATTTCTCAGCAAATTTTTTGCTGAAATTATGTTTTCAGCTAGAATTTTAGTAATAATTATTCACCACTTCACAATTTTGAACTAATGCTTTACTAATATTTTACTAATGTTTTACTAATTTATGTTGCTAAAAAAATTGTGCTGATAAGCATATTAAAAGTGTGTACGAAAACTAGATTGACAGATATATGCAGAATCAAGCAGATGTCGCTGCATATCTAGATCTAGTAGAGCCGAGGAAAATTATAGTAAAAAGTACAACTCTTGTAAGACATATAAAATCAGGCATGGAAGATTTTTTTTTATATGTTTTTCATACAAAAGGACGCAAATAATGTGTATTCATATAAATTGTTGATCTAGCAAAGTTAAATATTGTATTGATTCCGTCTGGGCAAAGAAATTGGTTATTAATTAAATTAAAGACAAAATAAAATATATAAATTTAATATAAAAAAAAGTGTAGTTTTAAACAAATTTTTTATAGTTGTAATTTGTAGAATTTGGGAAAATTGAAAACAAATATATCTTTAGGTAGATAGACTAAAGCGAAAGAGAAGAACTCAAATCTCAGGTATTTTTTTTTTATATTTTCTTTCTGTATGTGCAAAAAAAAAAGGTTTTCTACGTATATGTTATAATTTGTTATTTTTTTCTTTTCTTTCTAGAATCAGTCCAAATTGTCATCATTCCTTAATAAAACGCCAGATTTAATGTTATTGAAAACACATGTTTATGAATAACGAAAATACTTGAATATCTTTAAGCATAACTTAAACACCAGTGAATGTGTCTTTAAAAAACCTTTCATCTGACAGCAAATTTGTCTATATTTACTTTTAATAAAACTAAAAAACCGCAGAATTGGGTAATTTTTTTCAAATTAGTCAAAATATTTGTACACAGAAAAAATTTTGTTCATAAATAGAACGAATTGCTTTCATTGATTTCAATTCTTAATATGTATGAAGAAGTTCATGCTACGTATGAAATTTTTTATATTTTTTTTTTAATTTTAAAAACTTAGAAAGCCAGAAGAAAATTGTTTTAATTTTAATTTATTTTTTTTTCTGTGAAATAAAAACGTTTCAAATTTTTCTTTTATAATAAAAAATCGTTATTCATTCTGAATTCTTGTTGTTTAATAAGTGATTTGTGAAAGAAAATAAGAAGCTGTTAACTATTAAGTAATTTAAAAAGATAAAAAAATGAAGTGTTTTATGTGCAAAGAAATTTGCACAACAGCGAGTAATTTAATAGTACACCTAAAAAGTGTGCATAAATCGAATCCCAATGGTGAATTTTACCGTACTCATGGCAAATGAAAATTTTGTGGAAGCGGTAGCTTTATTGCTGATATAATCCATAATTTTTGTTCACGATGTCCTAATTAGAACCTCTCTTTAGTGCTTCTAAATCAAAAAAAATATATTAATTCGTCATTACGATATCTCATCATCGAGGCAGCATTTCAGTAAAGCGTTTCAAAAAACTCATCTAATTATGATCCGAAATCATGAGTATTTTCTCCTGGGATATAGTGGTATTGTTCTATTTAACAAATTTATAATTTATGAACGTTATTTAATTTATTTATTCTCAATTTTTTGTATTTAAAAACAATAATAATAAAAATGAAGTTATTATGCATATAAAATCTAAAAAAAAAACCTTATACTTTAATGGGAAAATAGATAAAAAAATATTTTTAATTATGAAAATTACATAATATAGATAAATTTGGTACATACATATTATAAACATGTTTCGTGATATGTATAAACACATTCATAACTCGAATGAATAGTTTTTTGGAAACTAATTCAGGTTCGGTTTCATATTATGTATGAACAAGTTCATACTATAAATTAAAAAGTTTTGGGGGGAAAAAAATCATGTTCGATTCATACAGTTTATGAAAAAATTCATTCTGTGAATGATTTTTTTTTTCTGTGTATGTAGAAATATTTACTACTTAGAAGTCCAATACTGTAATCTGTGACAATTTTTTTTTACTAATGTGGTAGTATTTTGTAATGAAATCATCTTTTCTAACCATAAGTAATCAGAATAAATTCCGATTTAACCTGTTACATATGGTAACAGGTCATTCTGAGTTTCCTGGAGGCAGAATAAAAAGAGTGATCGCAGTTTTTTATACTTATCTTATTACTAAGAAATATGTAAAATATCTTTTCAAAATTCAACAAAAAAATTTCTATTGTGTTTTGGGTTAATCCGAAATAATAAAATCGAATAATTCCCATGAGCCAAAGTTAGCCCATCACTTGATTATAATTCCATTTATACTGGCTTACTGAGTGTTTTCTAAAAAGAAATATATTGGTATATGGCATGACATGGAAAGAGAAGGTAACTTTAAGTGTTTGTAAACTACTTAATGGTGTGTAAATTTACATCTTTACCGTTTAACCATATTACCATTTTACTATACCCGTACCTTTAGAAGTAGTTTTGTTCGTTGTTGTTGTGTTTTTTTAGTACTGAACTCAGCCAGAAGTATAGTAACGCTATATTAAGTTTATTTTTTTTTTTTGCTTTTTAATCTTATTTTACCAAACCTAAAAATAGACAAAATCATAAAAATATATATTTTCATTTTACACTACAATATGGAATAGTTTTTACGGGTTTTGTTATTGTGTATTTTGGTATGAAATTAATGTGATGTTGCATATGGCTGAAATAGATATTCCTTAATATGTGAAATATAAGTATTTAACTACCCCAGTAAAAAATTCTGCAGGTTTGTAAGGGAGTAAGCTAAAAAGAATCCCTTACAAGCTTCCTTACATATGCCATGATTTTTATATGGCGAATTCCCACTTGGAAGCATTACTTTTGGTCAAAATAAGCGCGGGTTTTAGCGCTTACAAAAAGCTGTGATATCATGGATTTCAGTAAAATCATATTTCATGTCCTAATTATTTCGATTAAAGTAATAATATAAATAATATATAATTTATTTTATATAAAATTCTACAGATATTAATTTAAGACATATTAATATAATATTTAAATTTTTTTTACCGCACCACGTGGTAGCTCTTCAGTAATGAAATTAATGTGACTAATTTTTTTAACATACTCGAAAACATCAAATATAATCGGAAATCAATCGTGAAAACTGGAACAGATCGTTTATAATATACGATATGAAACTTTCTGCATTACAACCTGCATCCTCGTAAGGGATTAGCGTAAGTTGCTTCCAACATGCATCCTTGTAAGGGAAAACAGTAAGCTCAACAAAATTTTCTGTTTATTTTTATACAAACATTATTCGTTTCTTTATATCAATATATCAATTTCTGCACTACCATATGATAGAAATCTAGTTTAAACTAGATTTAGATGGTTACTGTAAATGCAGCTTTAGAAAAACGTCTGTTAATACAAACTTGCTTAAGACGAACGCTAGTTTAAGACGAACTGTTTCTATCAGTCACATATACAAAATTTCATATAATTTCCCATTTTTTATATATATATTTTTTTTTTAATTTTAAACCAAACTCACTCATTCTTTCTTAAATGTATTGCAAACAATTTATTAAAGAAACTAAATTATTTCACAAATTTTTTAAAAATTCTCAATATTTTGTGGACAATTGAATAATAAAACAGAACTTTTAGCCTGGCTAATACGAACTTCACTTATAACTACTTTCTCTAGTCCCTCGGAGTTCTCCTTAACCATGGTTTACTTCCTTTGTATGTATTATGCGCCTAAAGTATTTGCTATTTAAAAACATGCAGAAAACAAACCCCAATGGTTCGGTTGCAGCTATCGCATTTTTCAGAAGTTATTCTATGGCAAAATTCTTTTAAGTCTTAGCAACCGAAACATTAGACAGGAAACAAAAATTAATAAATGTCGTTCGAGCTACATAACCAACTATATTAATTAAGACAACAATTTTCTATTAAGGAATTCACATTTCACTCTCATCTTAATAAAATCGTCTCAAATATTAAAGATTTACTTGCATAAAATTAAAAATGTTATTTAAACTTAAAATTACCAACTACATTATTTTCATAGATACATGAGTAATTCCAAAAAAAAAACTCGGCAACTGTTGAACCTGAAGTTAGATACCTATTATTTCTCAATGTTTTTTAATTGAGAGAATATTTGGACAGGGTTAGGTAGACTATTCTTAAACACAAAAGTCTTCACCTAAAGAATTGATGGGCATTTATTTAAATGTCGAAATATAAAAATAAATTGCTTGATATTAAGAGTTTTTTAATTATAAGTTTGATACAATTTTTATTGAAAATAAAAATTATGTTTTTTCGACCTTTAATTGTGCAATGCAAATGATAATTATTTAAGTTCGAGGCCATACTCTATATTTCTTTATTAGGATATTGACATAACAAATAATCTATAGAGTTTTTATTTTCAAATTTATTAATTGACCACTTATAGGAATGTGTTTTTAGATCTATTTCGGGAATTTTCCAGGTTCCCTTCATCAGAACAGGTTCGTAAAGAAATGACAATTCCAATTAGTTTTCCCACTAAATGAGAACTGATAAAGGGTCCGCCAAATAACTTTTTATTTTTGAACTCCTGAACCAATTGGAGTTTGTGTGGCGTCATACCAAGGTCTTTATGCAAAATTCGTCTCAATGATGTCTCCGAAATGTTCAATTGTTGAGAACGACAGTGAATTGATATTGATGGCGCTTCACACACACTTTCTGCCACAGCAGCAATATTCTCGGGTGTACGCACTGTTTTTGGCTTTTCACACTTTGGTTTATCGATGAGGATGCCAGTTTCTTTCACTTTTTTCACAAGATTACGAACATACGAACCATATTCGTTCAGCGGAAGGATAAAACTAATTATCTGTCAAATCAGACAAGAGCTAAGTGTTACCATTCACGAAATAAGCACTAGTTAAAAAAAAAAAACGTTAGATGGCGGACCCTTTATATGAGCTCTTCTTTTTATTGTCACACGTGTTTTGTTTTATTTAAAAACAAGATGTAAAGGGGAAGTAAACTAAGACCGTACTTGTTAGGAAAAGACCTTAACCACGTGCTTGATTACGAAGAAGACAAGAATGGAGCAAAATTAATGATTAATAGGTTTTTTGTTAAAGTTCTGCCTATTATGGAGGCTCTAACTTTTCTCAAACTTCGGGCTCTGATGAGATCTTTAGCCAGATCGAAATACTAGTATCAACCTAGCTAATATGTTTGATTTGCTTTATTTTTGTAAATATACGGAGGTTGGAAGCTCGTTATGAATTAAAAATACCGTACTTTATCTTTTTTACAAGTTTGATATAATTTTTATTACAAATAAAAATTAGGTTTTTTTGACCTTTAATTGTGCAATGAAAATGATGATTATTCAAGTTCGTTTTTTCATTCATTTAATTTTTTTCTCATAATTTTTAACTTTCAAATAAAAACCACTAAAAAATGGAGTCACTACACTTAGGAGATACATTCACTTCAAAAGAAAATAATGGTTTAAAAGTGAAAATCCAAAATTTCCGTTTCTTAAACTTCCGCAGTTCACATTAACAATTATAATTGAACTGTGGTTTTCTTAGTAACAGCATCTACCAGTCAAAAAGGAATTTTAAAACTTTCAAACTAAAAAATTTTATGAATTTTTTAAAAAATTTAGAAGTTTAAGAATTTTTTTTATCAAGACCATGATTTGACAACATAACCAGTTAGAAATTGCCAACCATAACAAAAAAAAAAAAAAAAAAATACTAATACTAATACTAATACTAATACTAATACTAATACTAATACTAATACTATACTAATACTAATACTAATACTAATACTAATACTAATACTAATACTAATACTAATACTAATACTAATACTATACTAATACTAATACTAATACTAATACTAATACTAATACTAATACTAATACTAATACTAATACTAATACTAATACTAATACTAATACTAATACTAATACTAATACTAATACTAATACTAATACTAATACTAATACTAATACTAATACTAATACTAATACTAATACTAATACTAATACTAATACGAATACTAATACTAATACTAATACTAAATACTAATACTAATACTAATACTAATACTAATACTAATACTATACTAATACTAATACGAATACTAATACTAATACTAATACTAATACTAATACTAATACTAATACTAATACTAATACTATACTAATACTAATACTAATACTAATACTAATACTAATACTAATACTAATACTAATACTAATACTAATACTAATACTAATACTAATACTAATACGAATACTAATACTAATACAATACTAATACTAACTATACTATACTAACTAATACTAATACTAATACTACTACTAATACTAATACTAATACTAATACTAATACTAATACTAATACTAATACTAATACTAATACTAATACGAATACTAATACTAATACTAATACTAATACTAATACTAATACTAATACTAAACTATACTAATACTACTAATACTAATACTAATACTAATACTAATACTAATACTAATACTAATACTAATACTAATATAATACTAATACTAATACTATACTAATACTAATACTAATACTAATACTAATACTAATACTAATACTATACTAATACTAATACTAATACTAATACTAATACTAATACTAATACTAATAACTAATACTAATACTAATACTAATACTAATACTAAATACTAATACTATACTAATACTAATACTAATACTAATACTAATACTAATACTAATACGTACTAATACTAATACTAATACTAATACTAATACTAATACTAATAGAAATAGGCTTTTTCGTAGGCTTTTTAGTCGTATTTTGGAGGAGGCGCTAGCCTCCTCCATGGGCTTTTTTTGCCGTATTTTGGGAGGCCCATGTTTAGAGGCCCTTATTTCTAGCAAAAAAAAAAAGCAAATGTTTGGAGGCGGATATCTCGGGAAGTAGGAGGAGGAGGTCCAAGGGGAGGTCTCAATGGCTTCCTTGGAACCTCCTCTAGCAGATCCATGCATCATTCATATGTTTGGGTGGCGCTAAGGGGTTAAATTTTGATTAAAGCAAAGTGCTATTCTAGCAAAAAAAAGCAAAAGTTTGGAGGCCGATATCTCAGGAAGTGGGCGGGGCAGGTCCAAGATTTTGGTCTCAAATGGCTTCCTTGGAACCTCCTCTAGCAGATCCATGCATCATTCATATGTTTGGGTGGGCGCTAAGGGGTTAAATTTTGATTAAAGCAAAGTGCTATTTCTAGCAAAAAAAAAGCAAAAGTTTGGAGGCCGATATCTCAGGAAGTGGGCGGGGCAGGTCCAAGATTTTGGTCTCAATGGCTTCCTTGGAACCTCCTCTAGCAGATCCATGCATCATTCATATGTTTGGGTGGGCGCTAAGGGGTTAAATTTTGATTAAAGCAAAGTGCTATTTCTAGCAAAAAAAAAAGCAAAAGTTTGGAGGCCGATATCTCAGGAAGTGGGCGGGGCAGGTCCAAGATTTTGGTCTCAATGGCTTCCTTGGAACCTCCTCTAGCAGATCCATGCATCATTCATATGTTTGGGTGGGCGCTAAGGGGTTAAATTTTGATTAAAGCAAAGTGCTATTTCTAGCAAAAAAAAAGCAAAAGTTTGGAGGCCGATATCTCAGGAAGTGGGCGGGGCAGGTCCAAGATTTTGGTCTCAATGGCTTCCTTGGAACCTCCTCTAGCAGATCCATGCATCATTCATATGTTTGGGTGGGCGCTAAGGGGTTAAATTTTGATTAAAGCAAAGTGCTATTTCTAGCAAAAAAAAAGCAAAAGTTTGGAGGCCGATATCTCAGGAAGTGGGCGGGGCAGGTCCAAGATTTTGGTCTCAATGGCTTCCTTGGAACCTCCTCTAGCAGATCCATGCATCATTCATATGTTTGGGTGGGCGCTAAGGGGTTAAATTTTGATTAAAGCAAAGTGCTATTTCTAGCAAAAAAAAAGCAAAAGTTTGGAGGCCGATATCTCAGGAAGTGGGCGGGGCAGGTCCAAGATTTTGGTCTCAATGGCTTCCTTGGAACCTCCTCTAGCAGATCCATGCATCATTCATATGTTTGGGTGGGCGCTAAGGGGTTAAATTTTGATTAAAGCAAAGTGCTATTTCTAGCAAAAAAAAAGCAAAAGTTTGGAGGCCGATATCTCAGGAAGTGGGCGGGGCAGGTCCAAGATTTTGGTCTCAATGGCTTCCTTGGAACCTCCTCTAGCAGATCCATGCATCATTCATATGTTTGGGTGGGCGCTAAGGGGTTTAAATTTTGATTAAAGCAAAGTGCTATTTCTAGCAAAAAAAAAGCAAAAGTTTGGAGGCCGATATCTCAGGAAGTGGGCGGGGCAGGTCCAAGATTTTGGTCTCAATGGCTTCCTTGGAACCTCCTCTAGCAGATCCATGCATCATTCATATGTTTGGGTGGGCGCTAAGGGGTTAAATTTTGATTAAAGCAAAGTGCTATTTCTAGCAAAAAAAAAGCAAAAGTTTGGAGGCCGATATCTCAGGAAGTGGGCGGGGCAGGTCCAAGATTTTGGTCTCAATGGCTTCCTTGGAACCTCCTCTAGCAGATCCATGCATCATTCATATGTTTGGGTGGGCGCTAAGGGGTTAAATTTTGATTAAAGCAAAGTGCTATTTCTAGCAAAAAAAAAGCAAAAGTTTGGAGGCCGATATCTCAGGAAGTGGGCGGGGCAGGTCCAAGATTTTGGTCTCAATGGCTTCCTTGGAACCTCCTCTAGCAGATCCATGCATCATTCATATGTTTGGGTGGGCGCTAAGGGGTTAAATTTTGATTAAAGCAAAGTGCTATTTCTAGCAAAAAAAAAAGCAAAAGTTTGGAGGCCGATATCTCAGGAAGTGGGCGGGGCAGGTCCAAGATTTTGGTCTCAATGGCTTCCTTGGAACCTCCTCTAGCAGATCCATGCATCATTCATATGTTTGGGTGGGCGCTAAGGGGTTAAATTTTGATTAAAGCAAAGTGCTATTTCTAGCAAAAAAAAAAGCAAAAGTTTGGAGGCCGATATCTCAGGAAGTGGGCGGGGCAGGTCCAAGATTTTGGTCTCAATGGCTTCCTTGGAACCTCCTCTAGCAGATCCATGCATCATTCATATGTTTGGGTGGGCGCTAAGGGGTTAAATTTTGATTAAAGCAAAGTGCTATTTCTAGCAAAAAAAAAGCAAAAGTTTGGAGGCCGATATCTCAGGAAGTGGGCGGGGCAGGTCCAAGATTTTGGTCTCAATGGCTTCCTTGGAACCTCCTCTAGCAGATCCATGCATCATTCATATGTTTGGGTGGGCGCTAAGGGGTTAAATTTTGATTAAAGCAAAGTGCTATTTCTAGCAAAAAAAAAGCAAAAGTTTGGAGGCCGATATCTCAGGAAGTGGGCGGGGCAGGTCCAAGATTTTGGTCTCAATGGCTTCCTTGGAACCTCCTCTAGCAGATCCATGCATCATTCATATGTTTGGGTGGGCGCTAAGGGGTTAAATTTTGATTAAAGCAAAGTGCTATTTCTAGCAAAAAAAAAGCAAAAGTTTGGAGGCCGATATCTCAGGAAGTGGGCGGGGCAGGTCCAAGATTTTGGTCTCAATGGCTTCCTTGGAACCTCCTCTAGCAGATCCATGCATCATTCATATGTTTGGGTGGGCGCTAAGGGGTTAAATTTTGATTAAAGCAAAGTGCTATTTCTTAGCAAAAAAAAAGCAAAAGTTTGGAGGCCGATATCTCAGGAAGTGGGCGGGGCAGAGGTCCAAGATTTTGGTCTCAATGGGCCTTCCTTGGAACCGTCCTCTAGCAGATCCATTGACATCAGTCATATGTTTAGGGTGGGCGCTAAGGGGTAAATTTGATTACACAAAGGTGCTATTTCTAGGCAAAAAAAAAAAAAAGCAAAATTTTGGAGGCCGATATCTCAGGAAGTGGGGCGGGGTCAGGTCAAGATTTTGGTCTCAAGATGGCTTCCTTGGAACCTCTAATACTAATACTAATACTAATATCTCATACTAAGACTAATACTATACTAATAAATAATAATCATACTAACTATACTATACTATACTAATACTAATCTAATCTAATACTAATACTAATCTAAATAATACTAATACTAATACTAATCTAATACTAATACTAATACTAATACTATACTATACTAATACTAATACTAAGATAATACTAAGACTAATACTAATACTAATACTAATACTAATACTAATACTAATACTAATACTAATACTAATACTAATACTAATACTAATACTAATACTAATACTAATACTAATACTAATACTGGCAAACCACTGCTATTTTTGTAAAACCCACCGTGCTAAAAATTACCAATGGCACAACTTTTATTGTACTAGAAAATCGCTATTTTATTCGTAAAGTATGTGTTGTGCCAGTGCCGCCGGCAAAATTCTTTGCCAATAGTTTTACCAATATGACAACCAATTAGAAACATTTTATTTTTATGTTTTATTATACTTCACACATTTGAATATGATGTAAATGACTAACATAAGACGGAATTGCTGCTTTTTAAATGTGTTTTATTACAAATATTGCTCAAAACTAATTAAATTTGAGGCTTTTTAAAAAACAACCAAATTTTTTTAATTTCCAACGTTATGACAACGTTGGCAAGTTCGCTCAAACCAACTGTTGGCCACTGTTATCAATCGGGTAACAGGACAATATTGTCAATATTGTCAATCCTACGCTCTGCCAACGCATAACCGACCGTAGCCGACACTTTGTTAACACTGAGCCGATTGTATTTTACAGCTTGGGTAGTTACCCAAGTAGAAGCTACAAACCGTACAAAAAAAATTGTACTGGCAAACCACTGTTATTTTTGAAATGCACACACTGTTAAAAATAACCAAAAGGACAACTAATATTGTACTATGGGACCTTGAATTACAAATGAGCGTTTCAGACAAGAGGCCAATGGCTTGGTGCTAAAACGTATTGTGAATGAGCGTTTTTGGCAGCTTGTGTCATTTGGTTGAAACGTAATCAAAAATAATAAATATTGCTTCAAACAAGTCGAATTTCGTACCAGATAAAGTGTTTTTGCGGGGAGTTCTTCTTCATTACTTTAATATGAAGAAAAGTGCTGCAGGGGATCATCGAATTGTGCCTGACGATAAAAAGTGGAAAAAGTGTTGGCCATGGATGGATGATTTTAACAAAGCTAACTGGGTCAATTACGCCAGATTTTTTAATAGACATCTTACTGTACCCGAAATTGATAATATTACAAATAGTGAACTTATTGATACTTTGATAAGGAATTTCAAGGAAGTTTTAAATAGTGCTATAGATTGCAGTGTGCCCAAAAAATATCCCTCTCATGTGAACAGGCCTCTGCCGCAATTTATAAGACATATGATTCAGCAGAGAAATAGTTATAGACGAGACTGGCAACGATACAGGTACTTAAACGATTGGTACGAAATAAAAGTACTCAATTTAAGAATTCGCGATGAGATTGAGAAATTTAGGAACAAATCGTGGAATCATTTATTGTCTCAATTAGACAAAAGTTCTCCTCCTTTTTGGAACTTGACAAAAATATTGAGGAAGAAGTCTTACAGTATTCCAATACTTAAAATGAACGATTCCCGTTATACCACCAACCAAGAGAAATGCGAAATCTTGGCTCAAACTTTTGCTTTAAATCATTCGATTTCAGCTAATCTAGGGGACCCTGTCACAGAATCTCTAGTGAACGATACTATTGAAACATTCAGATCAGTGCATGTAAACAATATAAGTGAAATGCTAACTAACACTTCTCAAATTATTAAATCTTTAAAAAATAGAAAGTCGCCTGGAATAGATGGCATTAACAACAGATGTTTAAAAGCACTCCCTCGTAAAGGCATTAAGTACTTAACAGTTATTATAAATGCTTGTCTCAAACTTTGCTATTTTCCTGTAGAGTTTAAAGAAGCTAAAGTTATTGCTATCAAAAAACCTGGTAAAGATCCGGGTAGCCCATTATCATATCGTCCTATAAGCTTGTTGTCATCGGTAAGCAAAATTCTTGAAAAAGTCATAAAATGCAAATTGGTAGATTTTATCGAAAGCAATAATATCCTTCCTTCTCAACAGTTTGGTTTTCGTAGAGAACACAATACTTCACACCCTTTGATAAGAATAAGAGACTTAGTTAATAGGAACTTCAAGGATCAAAAATCTACTGGGATGGTCCTACTTGACGTCAAAGCTGCTTTTGACTCAGTGTGGCACAAAGGACTAATTTTTAAAATGTTAAACTACAACTTCCCTACACCGATTACTAAAATAATTTACAGCTTCCTCTCCTGTCGAGCATACAAAGTTTATATTGGTTCTACTTGTTCTGACTTAATTTCTCTCCCAGCAGGGTGCCCTCAAGGTTCCTGTTTGTCACCTATTTTGTACAACTTGTATACGGCTGATTTTCCACAGATAGACTATTGTACCATGTCTATTTTTGCAGATGACACGGCGGTTCTTAGCTCAGCGATTCTAGCTGCAAACGTCATAAGTAATCTCCAAACAGCTCTAGCTGAATTACAATTATATTTTAATAAATGGAAAATAATGCTAAACGTCGATAAAACACAAGCAATATATTTTTCCAGAAAACGTAAGCCATGTTTTTTACCACAACAAAACATAAACTTCAATAACAATTTAATTTATTGGAAAAAAGATGTTAAATATTTAGGCGTTGTTCTCGATCCAAAGCTAAAGTTTCAAAACCACATATCATACATAACGAATAAAGTTAACATACAAACTCGTATATTGTACCCCTTCATAAATCGGAATTCAAGGCTCAGCATTGATAATAAGAAATTGATCTTAAAGGCTATTTTTCATGCTGTCATATTTTATGCAGCTCCTGTTTGGTCCACAAGTGCAAAATGCCATATACAAAAATTGCAAGTCTCGCAAAATAAGTTATTAAAATTGATGTACAAATTGCCATGGTTCTTCTCTACAGAACGTCTTCATGCTCTCGCAGATGTAGAATTAGTTAAAGTTAAGATTGAAAGGCTTACCCAGAATTTTAAGGTCAGATGCTCCAATTCTGATTATACCCATATTAATGAGCTGGTATCATTGTAGGTAGTTAAGTAGTATTAGTCGTTTTAATAAAAAGTCAAATAGGTTTTTGTAAATTTTTACCTCCGAAAATACTGATAATATATAATTTATAATTTTAGAAAGTACTAACTAATTACTAAGTAGAAAAAGAAAAAATTCTTGAACTCTTTACAATGTAAATTATACTTAAGTGAAATGTAAAATGATAAAGATATAAATAAATTGAATTGAAAATTGAATAATGCGTTACCCATAAGTTCCTACTTATTTATATCATTATTAGAAAATCTATTTTTGTACTCATTATTTGTTCAACTCAAATCTATAACTATATAAGAGTAGCGTGACTGAGATACTGAGTGACTGAGTGACTGAGGGCTGAGTGACTCAACATCGCCCAGCCAAAACCTCTGGACCTAGGAACTTGAAATTTGGTAAATATGTTCCTCCTCCGACTTAGACCTCCACTAAGAAGCGATTTTTTGATATTCCAACGGACAAGACCACAAAGTGGAAAAACTCCTCCTTTTTTGGAAAATAATGTCCCTTTTCCCCAGCCAAGACCTCTGGACCTAGGAACTTGAAATTTGGTACATATGTTCCTCCTCCGGCTTAGACCTCCACTAAGAAGCGATTTTTGTATATTCCTACGGAGAAGGCCAAAAAGTGGAAAACTCCTCCTTTTTCGGAAAATAGTGTCCATTTTTCCGAAAAAAGTACCTTTTTCCAAAAAAAAAAAAAGTACCGAAAACGAAGTCCAAAAAAAAGTACCTTCTTTCAAAAAAAGTACCTTCTTCCAAAAAAAGTACCAAGAGAAAAAGTACCAAAAACCTTAATTTTCAAAAAAAAAGTACCAAAAAATTTTTATTTTTACCAAAAAAAAAGTACCAAAACTATTGACAAAAAAGTACCAAAAAAGTTAAATTTTCCAAATAAGTACCAATTTCAAAAATGTCCCTTTCAAAAAAAGAGTACTGAAATTTTTAAAGAAAATAATTACCAAAAAAAGCCCCTTTCCCAAAAAAAAGTACCAAAAAATGTACCAAAAAAAAAAAGTACCAAAACTATTGGCAAAAAGGTACCAAAAAAATTAAATATTCTAAAAAAGTACTGATTTCAAAAATGTCCCTTTCCAAAAAAAAGTACCGAAATTTTCAAAAATAAATAATTGCCGAAAAAGTCCCTTATCCAAAATAAAAGTACCAAAAAATGAGAAAAAGTACAGAAAATGTTCATTTTCAAAAAAAAAGTACCAAAAAATTTTTCTTTTTACCAAAAAAAAAGTACCAAAAATATTGGCAAAAAAGTACAAAAAAAATTAAATATTCCAAAAATGTACTGATTTCAAAAATGTCCCTCTCCAAAAAAAGTACCGAAGTTTTCAAAAAAAGTTCCTTATCCAAAATAAAGGTACCAAAAAAATTTAATTTTCTTAAAATGTATCAATTTCAAAATGTCCCTTTCCAAAAAAAAAGTACCGAAATTTTCAAAAAAAAATTACCGAAAAAGCCTATTCCAAAAAAAGTACCAAAAAATGTACCCTTTTCAAAAAAGCACCAAAAAAATTTTCTCTTTCTGAAAAAGTACCAATTTCAAAATAGTACTTTTTCCAAAAAAAGTACCTTCTTCAAAAAAACTACATCTTCCAAGAGAAAAAGTACCGAAAACGTTAATTTTCAAAAAAAAGTACCAAAAAAATTAAATTTTATAAAAAAGTACCAATTTGAAAAATGTTTCTATCCAAAAAAAAGTAACGAAATTTAAAAAAAAAAATACTTACCGAAAACAGTTCCTTTTCCAAAAAAATTACCAAAAATTTTACCCTTTTCAGAAAAAGTACATTTTCCAGAGAAAAAGTACCGAAAAAGTTCATTTTCAAAAAAAAAAATATCAAAAAAATATTCCAAAAAAAGTACCGAAATTTTCAAATAAAATAATTGCCGAAAAATTCCCTCTTAAAAAAATACCAAAAAATGTACCCTTTTCAGAAAAAAGTACAAAAAACTGTTGTAAAAAAGTACCAAAAAGATTTTCTTTATCTAAAAACGTACCAATTTCAAAATAGTACTTTTCCCCTAAATAAGTACCTCTTTTTCAAACCATAAGTATCTTTTCCAAAAAAAATTACGAAAAAGTTCCCTTTTCAAAAAAAAACCTTTACCATTTTACCAAAAAAAAAAAAATTATTTTTCTGCGAAAGTACCAAATTCCAAAATAAAGTACCAAAAAAGTTTCTTTTTCCAAAAAAAGAGGTACCAAAAATGTTTCTTTTTCAAAAAAAATTGCAAAAAAAATTTAATTTTTTAAAAAAGTATTGGAAAACAGTACAAAAAAATAATTTTTCTAAAAAAGTACTAATGTAAAAAAAGTACTTATTCCAAAAAAATATCCTTTCCAAAAAAAAGTATTTTTCGCACAAAAGTATTTTTTCCAAAAAAAGTACACAAAAAATAAATTTTTCTAAAAAAAAGTACCAATTTCAAATATGTACTCCTTCCAAAAATCATTTCCATTTTTCAAACAAAAAGTACCAAAAGTATTAAATTTTTCTAAAAATGTAGCAATTTCTTCTTTCTGTATCTTCCAAAAAAGAGTACCAAAAAAAGTACATTTTCCGAAAAAAAAAAATACCGAAAAAGTACGGTATTTTTTTAGTAAGTAAAATTCTACCAACAAAATTTAGTTTTCAAAATGAGTATCAATTTCAAAAAAGTGCTTCTTCCCAAAAAACACCTTTTCCAAAAAAAGATACAATTTCCAAACAAAACAGAAAATAAATAAAATTTTCTAAAAAAATACCAATTTCAAAAAGAACTTTTTCCATAAAAAACAGTAATTTTTCCGCAAAAAATACCTTTTCCTAAAAAAATTTCCAATTTCAAAACAATACTTTTTCCATAAAAAAAATAATATTAGCGAAAATTTTTTAGCTTTTCCAAAACAAAGTAACAAAAAAAAAATTACTTTTTCTAAAAAAGTACCATCTTCAAAAAAATACAGAAAAAATACATTTTTTCAAAAATTAAATTACAGTTTGAAAAAATTACTTTTTCCAAAAAAATTTATAATTTTTGAAGTGCTTTTGCCATTTTTTTTTGTATTTAAAATTAAAAAAAAAATGAAAAAAACAACACTCAATGAAAAAAATTCCCGGTTCAACGAATGTCAAACTTTTCACACTGAAGTAACGCTTTAACAAACAAGTCGAACGAAAATAAAAAATATATAAATTTAAAAAATATAAATAATAATTGCATAGTTTTGTTTTTTATTCGGTTTGTTGTTTAACGAATACTCGATTTAACGAACAACCTAGACGTCCTGTAATTCGTTTAACCAGAATTCTACAAAATTTTCTACAAATATAATTTATAATTACGTTCTAATTTTCTACACTTTTTCCCGTATAAACTTTATTTTAGTGGTTTTTTACACTTATCGTGTTACAATCTTAGACTACAAATAGAGGTTAAAATATTTCGTGTATATTTTTTTTTTTTCATATTAATGTATAAAATCTATACATATAAAGAAGTGGTGTGAGTGACTGACTCAACATCGCCCAGCCTAGACTCCTGGACCTAGAAACTTAAAATTTACAAGGGATTTTCCAATATTTCAATGGAGAGTGCCAAAAAGTGGAAAAAGTTTTCCGTTTTTGCATAAAAAGTAACGGCATTTTTAAAAAACTAACCGTTACTTTTTTAACACATAAAAGTAACGGTTTTTTTAAAGAAACAGTTTAATCAACAACTAACGGTTTTTGTTTTTTAAGTAGCGATATTTTTCAAAAAATAACGGGTTTAAAAACGTAACTGTTGTTTAAAAAAAATAGCGGGTTTTAAAAAAATATAATGCGCTTTTTTTAAGTAACTTTACTTTTCAAAAAAAGAACGGGTTTTTAAAACAAAAAGAAACGTTTTTTTTTCAAAAAAGTAACGTTTTTTTAAGTATTTTTTTTTCAAAACTTAACGGTTTTTGTCATGGTACTTTTCAAAAGAATAACGGGTTTAAAAAAAAGTTTTTTTTTTCACAATGTGGAACTTTTTTTTAAGTAACAGTAGTTTTTATCTGTCTATCTATTTATATAAAAGAGTAGTGTGATATACTGAGTGACTCAACATCGCCCATCCTAGCACCTGCTCCTAGAAACTTTAAATTTGGCATATAGGTTCCTCCTGGGAAGGTACCCTCCACTAAGATGGGATTTTTTTATATTACATCGGAGATGGCTAAAAAGTGGGAAACTGGGCCAAATAACCGAAAAATTGGTATACAGTTTCCTCCTGGAAAGGAGAATTCAAATAAGACGGAATTTTTTGATATTCCAACGAAGATGGCCAAAAAGTATTCACATAATAAATATCATATTCCAAAAAATATCGTTTTCAAAAAAAAATACTTTTTTAAAAAAAAAAGTACTTTTTCCACAAAAAAAGTACTTTTTCCACAAAAAAATACGTTTTTATAAACAAGTGCTTTTACCAAAAAAATGGACTTTTCCCGAAAAAGGTGCTTTCACCAGAAAAAAGACTTTTTCGAAAAAAAAAATGCTTTTACAAAAAAGTTGTCAAAAACAAAAAAAAAAAAAATACTTTTTCAAAAAAAAAGTTAAGATTTTTTTTCAAAAAACTACATACTATTCTAAAAAATAATTTTATTTTTTTTGATAACAAATTTTCAAAAATCTAAAAAACTGTAAGTTTGTAAAAATTTGAAGAATACATATAACAATTTTCATGTTATATTAATTTTCATGATCATGGCACGATGGGTTATTTCCAAAAAGTTCTTTAAACAAGTACTTACTAATTAAACATGGCCAAATGAAGACCTCCACTAAAAGTAAAGAGTCCCATTTTACGACCATTGGCTAAAAAGTAGAAATATAGGCTAATACACTGAAAATGCACTTATTGAATTTTCCACTCAAAACGTGGTATTACCGGGATTTAAAATGTTTAAGAAGTGCTCATCTTAATCAAACTGTTAAGCTAAATCTGAAACTTAAAATTTAAGTTGTTTCCAAAATAGGCAGATCAGTAAAAATTTGGTTTTTGAAAAATTTTATAAGAACATGGAAACTCGATTAATTGATAGTCGAAACATTGAATTTTATATGTAGTTATAAAAACATGCGCACTGAGAAGGGCTAATTAGGAACTCGGAGATGAAGAGGATAGAATGTTAAAAACCCCTAAAATAATTAAATGTTTGCCTTTAAGACATCGAAAAAGTTTTTGCATAAATTGATACCATTTTTTCACAAAAATATTATATTTAAGTTTCAATATTTCAAGTAGTTCCAAAAATAATAGTCTTTTGAACTAAAAACTTCATTCACATTGTATGTATTTTTTAATTTTCATTAGCATTGTTCTCAAACCTTATTTTTTTATAAATCAATTTTAATCTAAATTGAAAAAAAAAAAAAAAACAACAGAAAAAATTACAAAATGTATTCCCGTTTTTTTGGCTCAGAAAAAGTATTTTTGTTAATTATTACAATTTTTAATTTAAGTACAAAATAAGTACATCTACAGTCTTATTTCTACTTCTAATTTACACACAATTTTATTCAAGCTAAAATCAATGCTACATTGATGTTAAATATAATAAAATAAGTTGGTCTTTCATTTGCGCCATTACTTTTTAATGTTGGACTCTTTGTTCATACGGGTCGCGGAAGCTTTACCAGCCCTGGTCCATATATATATTAAGAGCATTTGTGGATACCCCGATGAAACGAAAATTTTGACTGTTTTATAAAATAGAATATTTTTCGAAAAAATTTCGTGGCTCCTGGTCCTAACCAAGGTCCAATTTTTGATAGGGATGTCGTTATCACGGGCGTAGGGTAAAGGCAGGAGTAATACATATTTTCATCGACTTTCCTTTAACTTTATCAGTTTTCAAGCTATAGGTCATATTCTAAAATCAGATAAGGAGCGCAGTCTTGAATACTTCAGATAAGCTGATGGCGCCATTTACCAGGTAATATCATATTTTAACAATAAAATTTAACAAATAAATTCTGGAAAATAGTTTTGAAAAATAACACTCAAAAATGGTTAAGCCACAGGAAATTTTTACTATTTTGTTAAAGAAGATTAACTTAAATCTATGCTTAAGTCAGTTTTTAAATACAAAATGGGTTCAAAAATAGTCAACTCGATTTAAAACACATTCAATAGATTTTTTATGTTTATTGTTTTGGAAATACATGGAATTCCGTTCTGAAATTTTAGTATAACAGTTTTTGTAGAAAAGTTTCTACTATCGACTTACGAAAAAAAAACTTGGAATTCTGGAAGGCCCATAATGAAGATGTACTCTTAAAATTAAAAAGTGAAAAATTTAAAAAATAAATTTATGATCGGGAGATAAAAATCGTATAGGACCAAATTTTGTTTACAGGTTCCACAATTTCCTGCTTTTGTTTTCATTGGTTGCCCAGGACCAAATATTTTTTACAGGTTCCCAATTTCATGCTTTTGTGTTCATTTGTTAAAAAGAGTAAATAATTTTGCTGCAGTTGAAACCTACAAGTTTTAAGTGAATATGTAAATTTCTTTCAGAGTTGTAAAGAATACCATTTACCAACTTTTGCTCTTTTTTAAACCTATAGCTTCTAAATATTCAAAATCTTCTATATCTTAAAAATCCTAGACGCCGTTAACGGTAGTTTTTAATATCGGAATATATAAAGATTTCATCTTTTAATAATTAAACATTAAAATTGTTTGCTTAATTCCAAGTTCCTAGCTTCAGTGGTTTGAACTTTGTGATTAATGGCTATTTATCCTATTACTATGGTTTTATATTAAATTCCAAAAAGTTTTTCTTCAGTGAATTACCTGAAGTGTTTTGGACAAAAGGAGACTTTTCCCCGTAAACATTTCCAAAAATCCCATCTTAGTGGATGTATATACGAGGGGAAGAACCTACATGCCGAATTTCAAGTTCCTAGCTGCAGCGGCTTGGCCATGGTGATTAAGGGGACATTTTTTTCTTTGTGCCAGATTCTCATTGAGTTTTTATAGGGAATTCCAAAAAGTGTATTTTAAGTGCATTATCCATTACTCTATTTGAAATTACAGATTTCTAGCAGAAGAGGTTTAAGCAGAAAGATAAGATGGATATTTTTTATCGTAACAATTTCCAAAAATAGTCTACGATTTCAGATTTCTAGCGAAGAGGTTTAAGCAGAACGTTAAGCAAAACACTTTTTTGTTTTTTTATGCAACCTTTTAATTACTTCCAAAAATCATGTTTCCGAGAATTGTGTCTACGCCGAAGACAGAGCCTTTATACCAAATTTGAAGTTCCAAGCCCATGCGGTTAAAGCTGGGAGATTACTTATTAACATTTGAACCCCATTTTAACTATGTTTTTATTTCAAAAAGTAGTTAATTAGTCTGTACATCAACACATATTTTATACTGGCGGACAATGCCCACAAGGTTGTTAGCGTAGATAATACGTTTTTTTTTTTGCGTTAAAGTTCAAAATGTAATTTTTATTGGACAATACAATAAAGTATTACCTATTTTATTTAACAGATTTGCAGAAATTTTTTACTCAGCGAAGCCTGCTTCGGACATACCGCAGAGTAAAAAACCCCTAAGTCCGGCCGCAGGCCGGCTACGCAGAAAAAACTTTAATACTCACACAATCTTCTTTTAAAATTTGTCTTTGAAGAATATGTATATTTTTTACTGGGGATTATTAGCATAATAATGTTAGGCATAGTTCCTATGTTGGTTTGAGAGTTATGATAGAAACATTTCAATTCATAATTCCCAAATTGGAAATTGGGATAATGTCATGTCATTCCTGCCTAAAAATGTAGATCCCCAAATGAATAACTTCTTATAAAAATCGTCCAGGCCCAAATATTTTTTTTTACAAATTTTTTGCTTTTGTGTTCATTTGTCAAAAAGAGTATATAATTTTGAAGCACTTGGAACCTAAAAATTTCAAGAGAATAGGAAAATGTATTTAAAAGTTATGAATAAGTACCAACTTTTACCCCTTTTTATACAGTTAACTTCTGAATATCCAAAATATTTTATAACCTAATTTTTATTATACTTGACTAGCTTAAAAGTCCGAGATATCGTTACCAATAGTTTTTAATGTCGGAATACATTAAAAAGAAAATGATTTCCTGTTTCAAATGGTTCGAAATGGTTCGAGAAGATGTTTTAAATTTTAAGCATAAAGCAATTGTATATGTCATTAAGAGGACACTTTTCACCTTTAAATCCCTATTTATGACAAGTTTTGAATAAAAACGCAGAAAGTATATCTTAAGTGAATTACGATATAATTACCTAATGGTTTTGATTATGATGTTAAATAGAGATTGTCCGTTTTTGCCCCTCTCTTGGTTGATGTCTACGCTTAAGAGAACCTAAATGGAAAATCTCAAGTTCCCAGCTCCTACGATTTGAGCCGGGCTATTAACGGTCACTTTTCCTTTTTAACCCCATTTATACAACGTTTTAATTGTAAGTTCAAAGAAACACATATTTTAAAAGTCAGATTTGTAGCCAAATGTTATTTGGCAAAATATTAAAAAGTAGATTTGCCCTTCACCGTAAGAAATTTCACCATATAAATTTCTTATTAGATAATGTCTGCTCCAGACGAGGAACCTTCAAGTCAAATTCAAGTTCCTTACTCCAGCGGTTTAAGCTTTGTGATTAGTCCCAATTTTAAGCCCCGCTTTTATGGTGAGTTCCAAAAAAATATTCTTCAATGTTTTCCTTTTTATCCATCCCCGCTAAGTTTACAAAAATCCCGTCTTAGTGGATGTCTTATTTAATAACAATTTGAAGTTGAATATATTTTTACCATTTTTATCAAGATTTTATTGGAAATTTCAAAAAGTATATTTTCGATAAATTAGCGCATACATCAGGGAATACATATCTTAAAATAAACATTTCTATACAAAAGGGTTGGGCAGTAAATCAAGAGGAAACCTTTTCACTTTTTGCTCCATTACGTAAACATTTCCAATAATCCCATATTTGTGGATGTCTACGCCAGAGGAGGAACGTACATGCCGAATTTCAAAATCAAGCGGTTTGGGCTGAGTGGTTACGGAAACATATTTGCCTTTGCACCACATTTTTATCAAGTTTTATTGGAAGTTCCTAAAGGCAAATTTTAGATTTCCAGCTGAAGGGGTTTAAGTAGGACGATAAGGGGACGACTTTTTATCCTTTTTGTCCTAACAATTTCCATAGGTCGTGATTAGTTGTACACGATCAAGAAGGAACCTCCATGACAAATTGAAGTTCCAAGCTCCAGTGGCTTAGATTGGGTGGTGAGCCTGTACTAAATCCCTTTTAAATACAATTTTTACTATGTTTTTATTGCATATTTTAGAAATTATTTTTCCAGTAAATTAGTCCATATACCAAAGAGCACATAATTATAGTAACGGGCAATCCCTTTACAGCGTTTTAATTAGAAGTTCAAAGAAACACATTTTAAAAGTCAAATTTCTAGCTAAATGTTATTTGGGATGGACATTTAAAGGAAGATTTCGCTCTCACGGTAAGAATTTCTTTAAATTTATTCTTAGATAATGTCTTCGCCGGTCGAGGAACTTTCAAACCAAATTTCAAGTTCCTTACTCCAGCGGTTTAAGCTTTGTAATTAATCCCAATTTTTCTTATTAAAACCCCTTTTTACTGTAATTCCATCTTTGTGAGTGGATGAGAAACCTACATGCCGTATTAAAAAATCAAGCGGTTTGGGCTGTGTGATTAAGGGAACATATTACCCTTTTTTGTTTAAAATTCCTAAAGGTATATTTTAAGTGCTGTAGCCCATAGATTACTGGCTAATGCACTTGAAATTTCAGATTTTTAGCCAAAGGGGTTTAAACAGGACGATAAGGGGAGGACTCTTTATCTTTTTGTACTACATACTAACAATTTCCTAAAATCGTGATTAGATGTATGTGATGGAGAAGGAACCTCAATGATAAATTTGAAGTTCCAAGCTCCAGCGTTTTAGGCAGCGAGATTTGGCGGTATTAATATCTTATGAATACCATTTTACCATATTTTTATTGCATATTTTAGAAATTATCTTTTCATTAAATTAGAACTCATACCAATGAACACATAAGTAATGGTAACGTGAAAGCTCACTAGGTTGTTATCATAGATAACACGTTGTTTTGCCTTAAAGTTTAAAATGTAATTTCTATTGGAAAACGGAATAAAGTATTTACTTTTTTATTTTACAGCCTTCCATAAATGTTTTACTCAGGGAAGCTGTCTTTGGACATACCACAGAATAGAAAAATCCTAAACCTGGCCGCAGTCCGTCTACGCAGAAAAACTGTAATATATTGGGGGTTAAGACAAACATATTTTCATTCGTAATTCCCAAATTGTAAATAGTGATAATGCCAGGCCATACCTGCCTAAAGGTTTGGATGCCATCTCTACTACATTGTGTTTTATTTTCCTTAAATTATTAAATTCTTATCCAAAATCAATTACATTTTAAACTTGAAGGCAAAACAATGTTGTCCCCATGCTAACAATGCAGCGGGCATACCCCTATTAGTACTAAAAATACATCTTAATCCGCTATAGTTCGTACCATAGTGTGGACGTATCCCAACGTCATAGGGATGAGCCCTCTTGGTCGGTTAGGGTGGGTAACCGTCCGTAAAAAATGTTTATACAAACAAAAACTAATTAAAATTATTAATTATAGGTAAATAAAAACCAAACACAAACTACATTGTTATGAAGCTTCAAACTCCTGCAGCTAGAGTTTGCAGGCAAGGATTTGGATCTGTGATCAACATCACATGAATTCTGTATAATATCCCACATGTTGGTCATAATATAAAAAAATATTCACAAAACTTACAATGAATAAAAATTTTTAGGCAGAACTACACGCAGAAAAAAGAACATCGTTTTATAATAGTTTTAGAGCATCATGTAATGACTACAATTCGTAGCAATCATATTATGATCCTAAATGACGATAAAATCGCCTTCGGTAATCGTAATATGATCATCCAGAGTCATGTATATGATAATAAAATCAAAGTATGATAATTTCAATCAATCATACCTTTTCTCTGCGTGTAGGGGCACTCCGGGCAAGCCCGGCTTTAGCCGGCTTGTATATATATATATCTACTTATTTTTGATTTTTTGTATCCTGGAACGGAATGAAATTTTGAGTACGCTAGGCATGTAAGTTTTTATTCTATGAAGTATAGCATGCCGAGATAGCTCAAATGGTGGATATCGGGTTCGAATCCCAGAGGACCAATTCAGAGGACAAATGTAGAAGAGGTAGAAGATTTACCCACATTTTATATATACCCTCCTCCCCCTGAATCCGCGCCTGCACTGCAGCAAGAAAGTCCTTGTGTGGTATGGAGCAAATAACATTAATTTTGTACTAAGGAAAGCAAATACCCCAAACTGCCTAGAGCAAAGACCAGTTGAAAGACATTGGGCTCTTGTTAAAAGAGAAGTGAGATCCACACAAACGGTTTCCAATGACATGGATGATTTTAATCAGAGATGGAAAACCTGCTCCGAGAAGATTGCAGAAAGTATTTTAAAGTCCCTAATGAAAGGGTTTCCCGAAGAGGTCAATAAATTTATAAAGGTGGAATAAAACTGATTTTTATTTGCTTGTCAACTAGAATAATTTTTTTATTAATAAAAAAGGTTTTAACGACCATACATTTTATTTTATTAATTTTTGTGTGTTAAAATTTTTTCGAACGCACACCTTATGTTTCTCCTATAGGCCAAAAGCAGCACAAAATTTATTTTCGGTCATAGGTCATAGTTTCGTCAAAAAATCTTCAACGGTTTATGTTCGGTCCTCAAAGGGTTAAAAACAATCCTTATAAAAAAAAATTTTAATAATGAGTTACCCCAAACCCAATTAAATATCATAAAACCGGCAAAGAATGTATGTTTTACAAAATAATAGCGGCTTTCTTTTTAAGTTCTAGAATATGACAAAACATTTTTTTGAGTGTATTTTTATATTTTTTGGTGATTAATATAATAACTCTTGCAACTTTATTTAAATCCGCGCAAACTGTAATATTAATATTTTTAATTTGATTTAATCTTAAAATCACCATAATTTTTGCGGCGTTAAAGATAAATGATTAACGCGGATGGATGTATCATGCTTACACTTGCATAAAATCATGCATACCATTTTTCTTTTAATATTATGCCTGCAAATGTCGAAAACTTTTAAAATTCATCATATGTTCCATCGAATATTAATTTTATTGCACGTATTAAATATAGGGGACAAAAGGGTGAAAATACTTCGCAATGGCGACCTGCCCAACCCACTGAATTTCTCCTTCGACACACAGTGGGTTCGATGATAGCCAGAGCGGCAATTAATTCAGGGAACGCGTAGTTTTAAACTTATGGCGTTTTCTTTTCTGACAAAAATGTCACACTTTTTTATGCTTTGCACTTAAATTTCCTTTGTTGTGTTCTTTTCTAAAATAAGGTGGCCACCCTAAGAGTGAGCCGTGTTTCTTTTCAAAAATGTTGCCATAAAAAAGGCAAAAAGTGCAATTTTAGCGCCCTCAAATTATTTACAGGGTTTTTTTTGCCCTCTTTTTTCGATTTATCAATCTCTTGTGAATATATTATAAAGTTGTTTGAGAGAAAACTCTCACCTTGGTAGCCGAAGGGTAGTGTGCTGGCTTCTGATGCATAAGGTCCTAGGTTTAAACCGTCATTGGACCACTTTTTTTTTTTCTTATTATAATTTTGGAGTTTTATTCATTTTGTTTTATGTTTTATGTTATATTTTATTTTTTCTGTTTGCAAGTATTTCTTAATTTTTGACCTAAAATTCATTAAAAAAACCAAATTATAATAAAAATTATAAAAAAAAACTTAAAACTTAATAAAAAAAAACAAGTTTTCAATTTATTTTTTGATCAATGGTTATAATTATTAACTTCAAACTCATATGTATATTAGTTCTCATGTAGTGTGTAGACTAGTTCATATGAATGTTTGATGTTTGGCATGGGATTGTTACCGCTTTCAAAACGTGTTCTGATAATGAGAACCAAGAAAATTCCCGAAATAGATCTATCAACACATTCCTGAAAGGGTCAAATAATAAATTTGAAAACAAAAAACTCTATAGATTATTTGTTAGGACAATATCCGAATGAAGAAATATAGAGTATGGCGAATTGAATAATTTTCATTTTCATTGCACAATTAAAGGTCGAAAAAAAACATAATTTTTATTTTTAATAAAAATTATAACAAACTTGAAAAAAAAAAATAGTTATTAAAAAAAAATTCTTTCATGTTGGCTGAGATTCGAACCGGGACTGCCATAACAATTTTGTATAAACACATATGTTTAAAGAAAGCAATATGTGATTAAATTGTATTCTATTCTGTTTGTAAAAATGAAGCATTTTATTGGGGCAAGGGTGAAATGTTTGAAATGGTTGCACTTTAAAATGCAAAACTTTTTTCCAGAAAAGGAAACACCATTAGAAATGTGTTGCTGATCAGTTATCATAAATACATAAAAACATAGCATTTTAGAAAAAAATTAGAAAAAATGTTTTAACCTGTTCGGTACTTTTCTGTTTTTCGGAAAAAAGATCTTAGTTGCCAATTTGGCTGTAACTTTGGAACGAAAAGCGATGAATTAATAAATAAAATTGGAATTTAGAGCGTACTTAATGAGTTATTTAAAATTTTTAAAAATAACTATATAACACGAATTAATATTAGTATACATTTAATTTAAAATCCAAATTTTGATTTTCAATAAATCCCATAAATATACAAATTGCGCTCAGAAAAGTCAAGAACGAAAATATTATAATTTTTTATTGACGAATAATCCTATTCTTAGGCCTATTCTGGGGGCTCTAGCTTTTCTAAAACTTCGGGTTCTGGTGAGATATTTAGCCAGAACAAAACACTAATATCAGCCTAGCTAATATATTTGATTTCCTTTATTTTTTTAAATTTACGAATGTTGAAAGCTCGTTATAAATTAAAAATAACATTAAGTTAATCTCGATGTATATAAAAACAAAAAGCTAATAAAACTGTAAAAAATTATTTAAATTATTTTAGTAATTTTTATAAACATAATTTATTTAAGTGCGCCCCGGTAGGCTAGTTGGTAGCGTGCTGGCTTATCAGTGCGGGGGTCGTGGGTTCGATTCCCACCAGAGGCACTGGTCTGTTTTCGCTACAACGCGCCGAAGGCCATAGTAGCTAGTGCTCGGTTAGGGAAATAGTATATAATTTGTAATTATATGATTATTAATTAATAAAATAAATAAAAAAAAAATTTATTTAAAAACATTAAAATTAAATTCAAAATCTATTTCTTTTTAGCATTTTTATTTTTTAAGAATTTGAGTATTTGTCATAGTTTTATTGGTTTAAATTCACTCCATTTGTCTGTCTTTTTAATACTGACACAACGACCTCTACTGGTTTCATTATCAATATAACATTTTTAGGCTTCAGTAAATTCAACAAAAAAAAAAAAAAATATATATAAAAAAAGTTTGTATTTTGTCAATTCAAAATAGCAAAATTTTTAACTTAAATCCCATTTTAAACTAAAAATATGTTAAAAACTTGCAAAGTTTGATTACTAATGCTTTTACTAATTTGTCTACTATTTTTTTTTATGAGTGTACTTTAAATTTGTTTTTAAATATCTAAATACATAATATTCTGTGTGTTTAAAATTTGAAGTTCATCATACGTTTCTAACATAGTGTTTTTCATACGACATTTAACGTTTATAATGGCGGTGTTTGTGTGTTTTGTGTAAATATCCTTCTTTATTTTACATAGTAAATGGGTTTAAAGTTTTACATTTCAATTTACTCATATTATGTGCTACATTGTAATTGTAGTTGTAGTTGTGTTTGTTTTTCTTTTTTTATTGCTACTACATATAAACATGATCATATTCTTTAGGTTGTTACGTTACATTCGTTTTTTTTATTATTTAATTAAGTTTTCTCCATAGTGGTAACAAGGGATTTTTATCGTTTAAATAACTTTAGCAGAAAAAAAAAGAAATGACAAAATTACTGGGTATGGTTGTTCGTTCGTATCCGGTTGTTATTTTTTCTATGTAATTGCACTAAATTGTGGCCTAGGGAACTTGACACCGTAATTATTGAAAAAAAATAACCTATGCCAACTAAGTAAATGGATAAAATTCAAATATAAATTACTGCCAATTAGGCATGTTTTTTTTTCCAAAATGTATATCAATAAAATCTTATATTATTAGCATTATTATATTTAAAAGTGAAAAAATTCAAAAGTGAAAAAATTCAAAATGAAAGTGGTTGAAAAAAAAACATTTTAAGAAAAAATGTATATGACATGCTTGGACGATATCCTAGAAACGAAGTGTTACATCATTTCCTTAAGGAACAAGTGATACTTCTGATGTGGCATCAACCAATATCAAAAAGGAAGGACGTCCAAAAAAATTTACCGCAACTGAGCTTGTTAAATTGAAAAAACGGGCGGTTAATCAATTGGGGGGCATTAAATCGTAAGTTGATCAGAAAATTTCGGGTTTCTAAGGAAACAATTCGCGAAAACTTACTCAAACTGCACCTGAAAACTACCAGAGGGAGACAGTAGCCAAATACAGTAAAAACAATTGGCAGAAATACCAACAAAATGCAGACAACTGAGAAAAAACTTTATGAAAAAAAGTGTTCACATAATTTTGGATGAAGAAAAATACTTTTCTTTTGTCTGGAACAACGAAAGTATTAATTGTGGATTTTTTATTCTGATGACTAGAAAAAAACTCCCGACAAAGGCACGGTAATCGGCCAAAAACGAAGTTTGAACCAAAAGTACTAGTGTGGGCAGCCATTTCTGCAAAAGGTATATTACAATTTCACATCCAGGATTCGAAAGCTATGGCGGTAAACGCGAATGTTTGTATTAATAAATGGTTAATAAAACTGGAAAAATTTATCAGAGATAGACACTCTAAAGACGACATATTATTTTGGCTAGATTTTGGAAGCTGTCATTATGCCAAAAACTCGTTACCGAAATACATAAATCCTTTAAACGTTCTAAAAGCACGTCTAATTGAAGACTTTTATGCCAAAAAGTGTATGAAAATGGTTGGGAAGCCAAATGCACTGAAGAATGGAAGAAAAAATTTATAAAAGCCCAGGTGATAATGATAATATATGTTAATATATGTACATGCATGATTCCATGTATGAGCATATATTGTTTCATATATCTAACAAAAAGTTCATATATGGTAATTAGAGTGTCCCTTAAGTATAAATGTTGGTAAAGTTGATATGTCCCTCACAGTTTTAGTATTTGACATGGATATAGCTAAAATGTAGTTTAAGGCCTCTACGTCACGCCTTCCCTAAACGACTAGGACTTAAAAAGCGAAACATGCGTTTACAATCTGGAAAAAATGATTTTTTTCAGTGTTTGCTAATTTTTTTAAATGTAATAGTTTTTATTCTAAATTATAAATTATTCGATATAACCATAATATTATGTATTTAATAAGGTATTATAATCCAAAATCTTGCCCAGTAATAAATACTGCCCCAGACCACTAATGTGCTAATTATTACTTGACCGAAAAATTCTAGCACACGTCTTAAAGTTTTTTGAAATTGATTACTACAATATAATTTTTTATTCAAAAGACTCAAAATTGAGAAATGTGCAAGAAGTTTTTTTTTTTTTTTGGATGTCGTTAACCTGTCTTAAGGTAATGTCAAAAACGGACAACATTTTTGGGATGCTTTTCAAATCTCTAATTTCAAATTTTAAAAAGTTTTCTTTAACAGAATCGAAAAAAATGATATTTGCACTCCAGGGTCTTGTTTAAACATCTTAGAGACTAAAAGTAAAAAAAAAAAATTTAATTATGCCCCAGTACATTTGGGTAGGGCAAACGTTTTGATTTTTACAGATTTCCAGGAAATTGTGTTTTTGATACTATCAAGGCTTATTTGTTGTCATAAAATATTTAAAATCGAAAATTAGCTACTTTAGTAACTTTTGTAGTTTTATTTTATAACAGTAACTCAAATTTTTTGAACATCATTAACCCAAGTGGCCCCAAATGACCCCAGAATTATTTATTTTAATTTACAATAAAGGTCAAAGCTTTGCTTACTACTATTGAATTTTGTGCGCCCCGGTAGGCTAGTTGGTAGCAGTGCGGGGGTCGTGGGTTCGATTCCCACTAGAGGCACTGGTTTGTTTTCGCTACAACGCGCCGAAAGCCTTAGTAGCTAGTGCTCGGTTAGGGTAATATTATATGAATTATATAATTATTAATTAATGAAAAAAAAAAAAATAAAAAATACTATTGAATTTTAAGAAATGTGGTCTAAAATATTATAACACAACATCTGAAGATTCAGTGGCGATAATTTTGAGCAAATTGAACAACGTTAACCCGTGCTGTGCCGCATTCAGATCAAAGGAGATATTGCGGGAATTAATATATATATTTTAACAAAAAATATTTAAGTCCTTTTTTTACAAACCTTGCTACAGCCATTTTTTAAATTCCTTAAAAAATATTTTGAGCTAAATCAACCCTTAGATGCTCTTGGTGCCAAAGTAACCCTCTGTTGAAAAAACTTTAAACTATTACAATATTTAAATTAAAATTGCAAAAACTGAAAAAAAGTAATTTTTCCCCATATAAACGCATGTTTAGCTCTTTAAGGCCTAGTCGCTTAGAGTTGTCGTAGAGGCTTATAATTACACATGAGTTATATTCAAGTCAAATATAAAAAAATTAGAAGGTACCGTATTAACATTTCCAACATTTAAACTTATGAAACACTCTAAGGGACACTCTAATGGTAATGTATGATATCATGTAATTTATATAACTTTGACTTAGAAAAAATGCCATTATTGTAAAGGGTCCGCCATCTAACGTTTTTTTTTGAACTAGTGCTTATTTCGTGAATGGTAACACTTAGCTCATGTCTGATTTGACAGATAATTAGTTTTATCCTTCCGCTGAACGAATATGGTTGTGTATACGCTTGAACAACGCTGGGAAATATTGCGACATTACTTTGAAAATCATGGTAATTTTGCAGAATGTGTGCGAAAATTGCGTACGGATTTTGGAAGAAGAGAAGCACCGTCAGCTCCGTATGTTCGTTATCCTGTGAAAAAGTGAAAGAAACTGGCATCCTCATCGATAAACCAAAGCGTGAAAAGCCAAAAACAGTGCGTACAACCGAGAATATTGCTGCTGTGGCAGAAAGTGTGCGTGAAGCGCCATCAACATCAATTAACCGTCGTTCTCAACAATTGAACATTTCGGAGACATCATTGAGACGAATTTAGCATAAAGACCTTGGTATGACGCCATACAAAGTCCAATTCGTTCAGGAGTTGAAGCCAACTGACCATCCAATGCGTTTTCGATAAGTAGGCCTGCGATCGACTTACAGAAGATGCAGATTTTGCCAAAAAAAATCATCTTTTCAGATGAAGCTAATTTTGATCTTGGCGGGTATGTAAACAAGCAAAATTGTCGCATTTGGGGGCACAGAAAACTGGCACGCATACATTGAAAAGCCGATACACCCAAAACGAGTCACTGTTTGGTGCGGATTTTGGTCCAGAGGCATAATTGGGCCATTTTTCTTCGAAAATGAGCAAGATCGTGTAGGCTATTGCATGGCCAGCCGAGGCAGCCATTTGAATGAAATTATTTTCCATTATTAACCGGAAGGATTGTACTTTCAAATAAAAAAGAAACTTGAGAAAATATTCAGTAGTTTTTTTATAGCATTTTCAAAAAAAAAAAGTTATTTGGCGGACCCTTTATATAGATCAATAGAATTTAATAACTAGTGTGCCTTAAAGTTGTTTAAAGCTTGATTTTTAAGTCGCAGAATGGAAAACTGATTTATTTTTAAAAAGTTGTATAAGCGTTATAACTCTATATAAAAACCCGAAGTTCTATTTCAAATTAAGTTTTATTTATATCTAAAATAGAGATAATAAAATATTCATTTTATTTTTTGCAAAAATTTGTTTCATGATTACATCTGATATACAGCGTTACGCGGTTTTTTTAACCACTAGGTTTTTATGGTGAACAGGGAATTTTGTATATAAAAATCTGAATAAAAAAACGTGTCATTTTAAAAATCTCAATAAAAAAAAACTTATCATTTTGAGTGTTTAGAGGTATCTGTTCTAAAAAATTTTGCTATGTAAGGAACGATTTTGATTTTGTTGTTTGTCTCTGAGGTCCGATTAAATAAAAAACAATTATATTATTTGTATTGCGCAATAGTTTTTTTTTAATAGTTTTTCAATTTAATTTAATTAATTTTTAATTTAATCAATTTTTAATTTTTAATAGTTTTTCCATTTAAACCAGTGTTTCTCAATGGGGGCGCTCGCCCCACTGGTGGGCAATTTCAACATTTCAGGGGGCAATGAGCTAATTTTTGTAAGTTTTTTAACTTTTCATGTTTTTTTAATATATACAAATAAAATCCTGCAAAATAAAAAAAAATCTGTATTTTTATATACTTACTTATGTATACATTTCCATCGTCATATATAGTAGAAACCGGACTTAGTGTCATTAGTGATTTGTTATTAAAAAAAGAAATCGTCTGGAAATCACAATCACGGGGACTTACGATTAAAATTAACAAAATTAGTTCCTGATTTAAAAACCCTTTGCAGCCTGCACCAAGCTCAGGGATCTTATTAATTCTTAGAGTATTATTAATTCTATCTTTATAACAAAAATATATGTACATACATCCATTGAATAAACAAATTGTTAGGTGTGTTTTTTTATTTAAAGTACTCTCTATTGTACAGAAAAAAATGAGGGGGACATGGAAAATTGTTTAAACCCAAAAGTGGGGGCACGGTCCAAAAAAGGTCTATACTGTGTTATAAATAAAAATACTTTTTTCAAAAAAAAAAAAAAAAAAGAATTAGTTTTTTAATTACAAGCGTTTTTAAATTGTCCAACTACTAAATAGGCATAGGTTATATCTAATGAACTTTCTTCTTTGATAGAAAGTAAAATGTAAGTAGGTGGATATTTTTTGGTGTAGGTGAATTTAATGGATATGTTTATTAGCAAATTTAAAAAGCGAGTTTATATTATAAAATTAAACAAAATATACAATATCGTTAGCTGAAATGCAAAACCACGTAACTAACAAAAAATACAAACCCGGTTTTATTGATGATTATGATTCATTTGCCTAAACTACATGCCTACACAATATTTTGAAATTCTACGATAAAAATGTAGATGTTTTATAAAAAAAGTTCGAATCTTATATGTTTCTGTTTTCGAGCATTTATTTGGTTGCCCTATAAAATATTGAAGTTGGGTTGAATGATTTTCTATACAAAATTGTTTAGTTTTTATGATTAAATGTTTTATTAACAACATTGTTAAAATATCTGTGAACGTTTTTTGCTTCTCCTGTAAAAAAGTAAATCTGTTAGTTACGTGCTTTTACATTTTAGGTGACGATATATAACATTTAATAATAAATTTGCTATATTTCGCTTTAGTAAATTTAAGAATTAAACTCTTTACCGCTAGTTACAAACACGCAGACAAAATGTTAGCCAATAAATTGGGAAAAATGCTTTTTGTATAAATAAATTATATGACGAATTTCAAACATTTTTGAGACTGATTGAAAATATTTAAAATTTTTTTTTTAATCATTTATATTTTAATGCGCAAAAAAGTGGCTGTTTTATGTTTCAAGTTAAGTTAAAATATTAAAATACCAGTTATGGAGTAGATTTATTTAAAACTACATTAATTGCTGATATTGAACCAACAAAAAATATTAATGCACACAAACATTTTTCTTGTCATAAATTATAACTTAAAAACAAAAACGCGATTATTTTTTGCCGCGTTAATGATATTTAGTTGGATTTAGTATTACTTATTTGCAAGAAATCATATTAAATACTCTTGAATTCGCAAATTAAAAATTTTATATACACAGAGAAAATTTTGTTGGACGAGTTTTAATGAAACATTTCACTGAACTAATAAAGTTTTCTTCACAAAGTGAATGAAAAATCTGTTTTTAATGAAACTTTTTCATTAGGCGTATCACAGTGGTTCCAAACACAAAAAACATGGTAATAAATATAGATGTTTTAAACTACTGGTCCAATCGGGAAATGGTGTTCCCAAAAATTGAAAAGCGGGAGCTAACCTTTAAGGAAAATGTTTCTGTGGTCACCCTGTTTTAACACAGGGTGTGCTACAGGGTGTCAAAGTTGACCATCTCGAGTATGAAAGAGCTTTAAAGGGGTATAACTTCTATAACCATGCATCGATTTTAGTGTTTTTTGGACTTTTTTAAATCTAGGTTACGAGACAAAGCAAAAACATGCTTCATGTACCATAGTAACTCTTACAGTTAAAAAAATATTTCACTTTGAATTTCAAAATCTTCATTTTTCGCCTTGACTTTTTTAATAGTTTTGCCAATAGATTATTCATTTTTCAAAGAAAATGCTCAAAATTTTTTCAAGTCATTCTAATGACCTTTCTTAAACTCCTAAAGAAAACTTTTTTGAATTATCTTAAGCCGTTTCGCAGTGATACTATTTTAAACTCAAAAATTAAAAGTGTGTTCTGAAAAATGGGGTTTTTTGGTCAGATAAGGGGTAACTTCACACACCTTTATATATATTTTGCTGATATTTTTTGGATTAGTTTTTTACATAGTTTGATAGAGTAGACTTCAAAAATGCTTAATGGTATAGTTTAAAGCATTTTTGGATATGCACCCTACGTCCAGCATTGGTCGAAAATGATGAATTTTTGAACGGAATTCTATGTTTATGACCGTGATAAAAAAAAGTCACGCCACTTAGAGACGATTTGAAATTTTTATACTGTAAAGAGATTTATTCTAATGAGTTTGCCACTTCATTTGCCGCCGCCCGCTCAAAAACGTAGCCTGGAGAGCAAATTTTGTGGAAAAAGTCATTTTTTCAAAAGCCTTTTTTTGATTTATAAAAAAAGCGTACTTATATTATCAATTTCAGCAAGATTTTATTTTATTTTTAATAAAACGTAAATAATTGTCCTACATTCCAAAAATCTTTTCGATATTGCTTATGGTTATTTTTACATAAAACATCAAAGTTCAATGTAGTATATCTAACTATAATTAATTGTACATTTATTGGCTTTTGCTTTCGGTAATGTTAAAAAATTTAAATAATTTCAGAAATTTTTTTACATATTATTAAATTAGACTTAGTTATCAATTCAACGATGCATAAATCGTTTATCTAGTGTAATAAATGAATTCAAACTATTGCGCTTAAATCAGGCATTTCAGGTCAAATTGCAGTATTTAACAAATTTATATATTCAGGTATACAGAGCGTGTTGCATTATATTTCTCTAAAAGGGTTACGGGTTTTTTTATTTTTTTAATACTATTTCAAAAACCTAATAAGATATAAATGCAGGTAGAAAATGCGTTTTATGATGTAACATTTGCATAATATATTGTTCTAATTTTCCATATAAAACAGGTAAATAACTACCATATATTCATTTATTTGAAAGACAAAATAATGTTTTTTTTTTGTTCTAAAGATAAGGTTTTATTAAATTTAACTGGTACAGTAGTAATTGTGCTAAAAATATGAATATATTCCTAAGGACTACACATTTTCTACAAAGTAGTCTGAAGTATCAAAAGTTAAAAGGTCGTTTATATGCATAGATTCAGAATCTTCCTTTTCAATGTCTATGCTTATTTTTGGTAACCATTTTGTTCTTATGGAGTAAAGTACTGGATCCGATGATATTAATAAAAATTCCATCAAATCGGAATTTTGAGCTATTCTGGAGCACTTACGTGTGTTAAAAAGCCTAAAATGTTTGACGTCTCTATTTCTGGCCTCCTGGGCTTCTTCAGTCAGTTCGCCTAAAGGCAACATACTGTTTTCTATTATTTCTTTGGCATGAGCTAATACTTTATGTACTGTTGGTGTCATTGGCCTCCAAGAGTACATGGTGAGTATAATGTCTTTTGTTTCATTGGCAAAGAGTTTAAATTTAGCCACATTAATAGGTTTTTTACTGTTAATGACTGCTAATATAACTTTAAAACGTTTTAGTAGGTTTTTATCGAGACCCGTAATTGAGGAGGTAGTTTCTGGATCTTCGAAAAAACGCCTTGCTGTATTTCCGTCATTGGAACTTCCAAACCCCTGAAGGGGCGTATCAATGATTAATCCAAGTCTTAATTTAAATTCATCTTGAATTCTTTTCTTCTCTTCTTTTCTCATGTTGTGTAGATCAGTGTTTTTGTTTACGGAAAGGCTTAGGTTTCCTGGAATAAGGCGGTATTTGAGATCGTATGCGAGGTGTAAACAATATTCCATAAATCTTATTCTGGCATGAAGTGGCGATATCCCAAACCTCAGAGCGTTTTCGTTCATAGAAATTGTATCACTATCTTCATGAAACTGTGAACTTAATTTTCCACATATATTACATTTCCAAGTAGATGTTGTGTCTGTAATTGCATTTGCAACTTTTCCATCAATCATTGTAAGTTGTGGTTGAAATGAAACTTTAATAACTTGTCCAGATATTTCCACGTAAAGTGGAGACAAGCTCGAAATTTCCCTTTCTATTGAATCTACTAAACTTTGTGTTGAAATCATGTCTTCTTTTACATATTCAAATCGTATTGGACGACATAAAAATTTAGATCCAGGGGTTAAATTCGTCCATATATCATTTGCAGACGAGGTTGATGGTAATTTATTATACAACCGCATTCTTAACGGCACAAAAGAAGCCATAAAAATTGATGAAAAACTTTTTTCTTTGCTGCTTCCAGATGGTTGTTTGTATTCGGAAAACCCAGATGTGCCATCACAGCCCCATTTGAACATTAACACGACATCAGATTGCTTGCATCTTTCAATATCTTTGCTGCTAAATGTGGACATAATTCTAGAAACAGTATTGTCAATTAACTGTGATAGTTCAACTTTTGCGCCTTCAATAGAGGCATGCACTGGGGATGTTATTGGTTTTAAAATATTTTCTTTTGTTTCTTTTATTGCTTTACTGCTAGGAAAAATATCATATCCTTTTTCAATGAGAGCTTTTCTTAAAATACCATATTTATTTCTCGTTAACCCCAAATTTAGAAAAAGAGCTAATGCATCTTCACTGGTAAAGGAAGTTGATGATTTTGGTGTTGGAATACTTTGTATCATGCGCTTCAAACGCTTAGGAGACGCAGTTGGTAGGACGTCGACAATTTTCCCTGTTTCTTTAGGCTGTATACGTGTCAAAGCTGCTTTAAAAGAATCCTTTATTTCATTAGCGGAGTGTGTGTTAATCATTTCTTCCTGTTTTACCTTCTTAGTCCTAATCTGGACCTCTTCATAATCTTTTTTAGGGCGGCCCCTTTTTTTCTGTTCAATAACTACTGACATCTCCTTATTAAGCCAATCTTGACTCTTCTTCATAAATTTTTGTATAGAATAATCGGAATCTTTAATCCTTTTTTCATAAATTTTGTAAAAATTTTCAATTTCATCTGGCTTTATATTTAAGCCATACGAGTAGACAATGGTATCAATCAGTTTTCCTATTTTTTCCGATCGTATATCAGTATTGGCAAGAGTATCCCAAATTACTTTACAAAGGGAGCTATATTTTATTGTAACCTCCATGACTGCTTAACTCAAATAACCTCCTTTTAAAATTACTACGCTTATATATTACAAATATTTGTTTTTTTATAAACAAAAAATCGAGCAGGTACTGGATTTGTAAAAACAAAAAACTGAAATAGGTAAAATAAAAAAAAACGCATTATATTAGCCCATTAAAACAATATGTTATGCAAATGTTACATCATAAAACGCATTTTCTACCTGCATTTATATCTTATTAGGTTTTTGAAATAGTATTAAAAAATAAAAAAACCCGTAACCCTTTTAGAGAAATATAATGCAACACGCTCTGTATACCTGAATATATAAATTTGTTAAATACTGCAATTTGACCTGAAATGCCTGATTTAAGCGCAATAGTTTGAATTCATTTATTACACTAGATAAACGATTTATGCATCGTTGAATTGATAACTAAGTCTAATTTAATAATATGTAAAAAAATTTCTGAAATTATTTAAATTTTTTAACATTACCGAAAGCAAAAGCCAATAAATGTACAATTAATTATAGTTAGATATACTACATTGAACTTTGATGTTTTATGTAAAAATAACCATAAGCAATATCGGAAAGATTTTTGGAATGTAGGACAATTATTTACGTTTTATTAAAAATAAAATAAAATCTTGCTGAAATTGATAATATAAGTACGCTTTTTTTATAAATCAAAAAAAGGCTTTTGAAAAAATGACTTTTTCCACAAAATTTGCTCTCCAGGCTACGTTTTTGAGCGGGCGGCGGCAAATGAAGTGGCAAACTCATTAGAATAAATCTCTTTACAGTATAAAAATTTCAAATCGTCTCTAAGTGGCGTGACTTTTTTTTATCACGGTCATAAACATAGAATTCCGTTCAAAAATTCATCATTTTCGACCAATGCTGGACGTAGGGTGCATATCCAAAAATGCTTTAAACTATACCATTAAGCATTTTTGAAGTCTACTCTATCAAACTATGTAAAAAACTAATCCAAAAAATATCAGCAAAATATATATAAAGGTGTGTGAAGTTACCCCTTATCTGACCAAAAAACCCCATTTTTCAGAACACACTTTTAATTTTTGAGTTTAAAATAGTATCACTGCGAAACGGCTTAAGATAATTCAAAAAAGTTTTCTTTAGGAGTTTAAGAAAGGTCATTAGAATGACTTGAAAAAATTTTGAGCATTTTCTTTGAAAAATGAATAATCTATTGGCAAAACTATTAAAAAAGTCAAGGCGAAAAATGAAGATTTTGAAATTCAAAGTGAAATATTTTTTTAACTGTAAGAGTTACTATGGTACATGAAGCATGTTTTTGCTTTGTCTCGTAACCTAGATTTAAAAAAGTCCAAAAAACACTAAAATCGATGCATGGTTATAGAAGTTATACCCCTTTAAAGCTCTTTCATACTCGAGATGGTCAACTTTGACACCCTGTAGCACACCCTGTGTTAAAACAGGGTGACCACAGAAACATTTTCCTTAAAGGTTAGCTCCCGCTTTTCAATTTTTGGGAACACCATTTCCCGATTGGACCAGTAGTTTAAAACATCTATATTTATTACCATGTTTTTGTGTTTGGAACCACTGTGCGTATGTAGTTTTTAGTACATAAATGAGATTTTTAATACAATTTCATGAGAAGTTGCATTAATTGAATGAAAAGTTTCAATAGACGTGTTCTAGTAAAATTTCGTAGATCCAATGTGGAACTTCATTGATATCATGAAAATAACGTAAAGATGTTTTTTAAGGTTTCGAAAAATTTGTTTTATCCACAAAGTTTTAAGTCCTTCAGATTTGTTGATGCCTTTTGGATTTTAAAATTAAGCATATTTAAATATTTTATTTGGTGTACATTTTGACGGAATTTATACAGAGCTTAAGTTGACACAAAGCCACATGCGTTTCGTCGCACCTGATGGGAATAAAAAAAATTTAACTATTTTGCACTTTATATGAATTAAGTTATGGCGTTTTCTTTTCTGGCAAAAAATGTAACATTTTGTTTGCCCTTTCTAAAAAATTGCACTTTTTGTGTTCTTTTCTAAAAAATTGACAGCACTTTAAAAAGGAATCATGTTCTTTTAAAAATATGTCGCCCTATTAACATGCAAAAATGTTGCCATTTTCACCCTTTATAAAATGATGGGGTGAAAATGTTGCACTATAAAACAGCTGATTTTATAGTTTTGTTTTGAAACAAAAAAATATTTAAAGACGATAATTAACAATTTTTGTTTTATAAATTATAATAATTTTAAAAAATATACATTTAAATTGTTAAAAATGGAAAAAGCTGCTGTAGTGATATGCGTAAACAATGTTGTTGGGGTACTAATGGATTCTTCCTCATCATCAGATGAAGAGGAAATGATTAGTGGTCCTATTGCTGGCATATATTCCGCATACAAATCCAAAAGGAGTCTGCTTTCTCCATCCGACCATACTAAACAAGAGAGATTAGATATAATTTTGTTTTTTCTTTATAATCTTTTCATTTGTACATACGCTGAACTTTTTTGTACAAATACGAGCTTCCATCAATTCCTGAATCCATTTTAAATAAAAAAATAATTAATTAAAAACAATTTGAATGCCAATTTGTAATTTGCCGCTTTTTTATTTTTCAACTTTTTTTCTTTTATATACAAATCAGCTGTTCTAAAGCAGGGCAGCATTTTTTTTTTTTTGTATAAATTCATGTTTTATTGTAACTATGAATATGGCAACATATTCAGAGGGTCATGACAACATTATTTAAATGTCACTTATAAAAATGCAACATTTTTTTGCCAGAAAAGAAAACGCCATTAGTCTTAAAGGTACCTAGTTATGTTCTTAAGCCATGATTTAAAAAAAAGCTAAAAAAATTAAATTTCGCAAAATTTTTTAAAAAGTTTGATCTCAAAAGTCTTAAAATACCTTTTTGACTCGGTGGTGCTGTTTACTAAGAAACTCAGTTCAAGCTAACCAATTTAGAACATAATTGTGAATGTTAGACACAAAAACCATACATTTTCAAAAAAGTTACACAAGCTGCTTAGGAGTTTTTTGTGGGATGTTTTAGGATCGATCAGGATCTTAAGTTACATATTATTGGATTCCCCGATTTTGAGATCAATTTTTGTTTAATATAATCCGGTAATATGTTTTAGGAATCTAATTGGATATTACTGGATACCCCAATTTGAGATTAACGTGGATAATATATCTATCTATATAAAATGCGATAGCATTTTATATTTGAGATACAATTTTTTGATCGGGTGTATAAAGTTATACAATACTGGTCTCAAAACTCAATTCCATTAAACGACTTAGAAACTATATGAAATAAACTGCGAAAATTTAAAAATGGCAAAATTTTGGTTTCATTTGAAGACCACCATATCTCCTAAATCTAGTGGCTATATGTTTTATTGGTTTGGATCTAAAAGTTAAAAAATATGAGCAAAAAAAAAAAAAAAAATGCGTGAAAAACTCTTGTAACTTTCAAGTATTTTTTTTTAATTTTCCGACATTTAAATGGCCATCAATTCTTTTGGTGAATTCATTTCAACATGAAACTTAGCATGTGATAGCTTTTAAGTAGATCCAACGCAACCCTGTCCATCAATTTATGAAACTTTGAGAAATTCGAGTCATCCAATGTCAGTTTCAACAGGTGCCGAACATTTTTAAAGTAGCTCATATACATTTTTACATTTTCGGACAAAACCTTGAACAATTTTCACCAAGTTCTTGGATTAAAATATATAAACTTACATAGTTTATATAACATAAATAGTATACATCAAGTCTTCCTTAATTACACTACTCAAAAAATTTTAACTTTTTTGCAGAACATTTCATTGCAATGTAAAATTTTTAATAGACTTAGGTACGCTGAATTCCAATCTGTGAAACATGTTTTTTTCTAATTTGTAGTTTTTGAAATATTTTGGTTTTTATATCAACGTTAACACAATTTTTCCGAATAATTTTCTTAATTTTTCTAAATTTAACTGCACAGTCATCGCTTTTTTTTTTAAAAAATATAAACCTATACAATATTATCTTCCATTTGGGCACAATCATGCCGGTGTTTGTTTCAGGATATCTTACCGATTTTGCAAGGAGATTAAAAACTTTTCATGCTTAGTACTATCCTTATAGATTTTATGTATGCTTAAAGAATTTAAAATTTTAGTACTGAGCATAAACTAAACATTCCACTGAACTGATTTTTGTGTTAAAATTGCAAATGCATTGAAAATATCGTGAAATATTAAAAAATTGTATATAAAAAATTGGCGTATGTAACGGAAATAAAAATCCGAGATGTTTCAGAAACTACAAATTAGAAAATTTTGTTCTGCCAAAATTAAACTTACAAGAAAACTACATAGTGCTGAGTCCAAAAATTTGAATTAAACTTGGATATGTTGTAAAGGACAATAAATATTAGACACGTATATTTTTAGGTGCGCAATCGTAAAGTGGGGTCAAAAACTACCCAGTTTTTGCTTTTTTTAAATACTTCTCTTATATACGTTTCACTAAGTATATCAACTGAGAAATATGTGAAAAAAGTCAGTGTAAGTCCGTATACCACATTTATATTTGAAGTTGTTATTTGTATTTGTATTTGTATTTTTATTAAAGTATTTGATTTTCTAATACAACAAGATACAGTATCTTATAAATTACAGTATTAGAATCTGACAAGTTAGAGTATAATTTAGTACACTAATTTGAGAAGCAATATTTAATTTAATAATATTATATAAGTATAAAGAAAAATAATTTTGAATTTAAAGAACAATAAAAAATAAAAAACAATAAAAAATAAAAAACAAAAAATTTAAATTGTCAGGAATAATGTTTTCTTAGTAATCTTTTGAATTTTATTGCGTTGATGGTTTTTTTGCAAATCATATGGAATATGGTTCCAGAGATGGATTGTTAGAATAAAGAACTGCTGTTCAGAAGCTGTATTTCGGTGTTGAAATTGAATTATACAATTATTTCTGGGTGATAACGTGAGTGTTAGCCGATCAAAAAGGTATTTGGGTTCTTTGGTCATAACTATTTTGTGAAGAAAAACTAAGTTTTTAAACTTTAGGTAGTTATCCAGTGAAATGCCCAAAATACGACAAGAATACCTAGAGACACTATCAAATCTTGAAAGACCAAAGATGTACCGTGTGATGTTATTATAGGTAGTGTTTAGCTTTCTTGTGTCATTTGTATTACAACCAGCGAAAACTTCAGAAGAGTACAGTAAGGTTGGTAATAGATAGGTTTTTGCCAATAGCATTCGTATTTTCGGCGGAGTGAAATATTGAGTTACCCATAAGCTTCTTAGCATACCGTAGATTCTACCACAAGTTTGATTTACGTGGTTAGACCAAGTAAGTGTTTTATTGAATACGACGCCTAGATTTTTAACAGTATTTACTATATCAATTTTTGAGCCACCAAGAAAAATGTTTATTTCGTGATCAATTTTAACCGACTTTTTACATATGATTATGCACTTTGATTTCTTTGGATTAAGACGTAAACCATTGGCTGGTTTGAGTTCAAATTATCATATAATAATGCTTATGTAACTTCATCGAGGGGGTGTCTGGGCTTTTTTAAATTTTCGTCATCGTTCGGATTTAACACGACTTTTCACGAAGTGCTTTTACAGCACCTATATTAAATATTTCCAGAAAGAGGCAATCCTAGGCACACAACTTATCCAATATGGGTATCAAAATTTTTGTTTTGAAAATCTGAATTTCTTAAATTTTAAATATTTTTCATATGCTCTAATTTGTGACACCTCCCAGCCTTTTAAACCCCTAAACGCATTGTTTGTCTTCAACACCATACCCAAATTACATTAAAATCTGCAAATTCAACATAAACTTTTACAAAATATTTCTTATAAAGGCAGGTTCTGTACAAATAGTCAAATCCTTCAGTACTAATGTTAATATAAGAATAATAATAAATAATAAAGAAATATAGAGTATGGCCTCTAACTTGAATAATTTTCATTTTCATTGCACAATTAAAGGTCAAAAAAAAAAACATAATTTTTATTTTTTATTAAAAAATAGACAAGCTACAGTCTCCCCCTGTTTTGATTATAAACGAAACAAAAAATAAAAAGGAAGAAAAAAAAAACAAAAAACGTGTATTGAATATTCACCAGAGGTGGACCTTGCACATAACAAACAAGTTTTTATTTTTTTTTTTTTGATCAATGGTTATAATCTTTAACTGCAAGCTTATATGAATGTTTGATGTTTGGTATGGGATTGTTACCGCTTTCAAAACGTGTCCTGATGATGGGAACCTAGAAAATTCCCGAAATAGATCTATCAACACATTCCTGAAAGGGTCAAAAAATAAATTTGAAAACAAAAAACTCTATAGATTATTTGTTAGGACAATATCCTAATAAAGAAATATGGCCTCGAACTTGAATAATTTTCATTTTCATTTCATTTTCGTTAATAAAACATTTTTATATGAAAATCATTTTTTTTTCATCTCGGTATTTGATTCATGTGGAAAATTAGTCAAAATGTAAAGTTAATTTCTAAATATTACAGTACATTTTAAATAGATTTGCAATTTTATTACAAACATTTTTTCATTGGAATGTCTAGTTTATGCAAAGTGGTAAAATATTTAAAAATTATTACGAGACTTAAAATTTATAAAGAAAAACTTAAAAAAGTAAAATTTTCAAATTAAAGTAAAATTTTTAAATTCCTTGCAATACCAGAACGATATCCTGATTCAAACGCCATCATGATTATACTCAAATTAATGATAATTTTGTGTAAATTTAAATTCTAATACATATTGTTTATGATGTTGCAGATGTATTTGAAAAACAGTTTTTTGGTCCGTTGAGTAGTGTTATTGACAAACTTTTTTTTGTGTGTACACAAAATAATTTAAATTCTAACATTTTCTTATATTTTCAGGCAATTAACTCAAATATTTTATTCATGACTGATTAATTCAGGTAAAAATAATATATTTAATTAATATAAATTTTTTCAAACATACAAATTATCTCTTAAATATGTTATATAAAACACCTTCAACTGTACTCCCAAAAGTATGTCATGCATAAAAAGTCAATAAATTGTATAGCATACTTTAAGGCCACATATGAAAAATAAAACTTTTCTACCACTATCTAGTATTTCATGGCAATTTAGCACACAAACAAAAGGAAACAATATAGGAGCATAAAACAATTAACAATAAAACCAAAAGTTATGTGTACATTATCAAAATACAAAATAATGAAACCAAATAAGCATGAATAATTATTAAACGAAAAATCCTAAAAACTATTTTACTAGTTTAGCAATTAAAAGCATGACAAACATTTTTGCCTGTTAAATATGTACAAATAAGCAGTGAAATAAAATACATCCAAAATAAGAACAAAAAAAAAGGAAAAATAAAACTAAAGTCGACAAAAATCTTTATTATGAGACATTTTCATTTACCTTGTTTAGTCCTAGACTATAATTAAATTTCCTCTGCTAAACTTATAATTACATTCACAAACATGAAAACAAGTTAAAATACCTAAATATACGTAGGGTGTTTGTTGGTTTTTCGAAGATGGTTTTTCACAGTCTATAAAATTAAATATTTTTGCAACGCTCTTCATGAAGAAAATATTTAAAAACAGTTTCTGTGAATTTAAAAAGCTTCAATAAATATTTCATAAAATCCAAATTAATAAGAAAATAAAAACAGCTAAAACAACAGTCATAAATTCCGAAAATTTATTTTTTTCGTACTAAAAACCCTAGATAGCCCAAATGCTATCTCATACCTAAATTTTATCAAAATAGTGTAGTTTATCTGGAAATACCTTTCGTGTTAGTTTTAAAGTATATTTTCTTAGGCATGTTTTAATTTTGTTTCTCTTTAGGACTTTTTTTAAATTGAATTTGTCTTAAAGTTTTTTATAAAATTTGGAAAATGTGAACAGTTCGAATACTTTCGATTGTGAAATACAAACACTTCAAGTTATCCCAGTAAAAAACGCTGCTTACCAGCAAGCAGGTTTGTAAGGGAGTAGGCCAAATATAATCCCTTACAAACCTGCTTACATATGCCATGATTTTTATATGGCGAATTCCCACTTGGAAGCATTACTTTTGGGCAAAATAAGCGCGGGTTGAAGCGCTTACAAAAAGCTGTGATTTCATGGCTTTCAGTAAAATCATATTTCATGTCTACATTATTACGATTAAAAGTAATAATATAAATAATATATAATTTATTTTACATAAAATTCTACAGACATTAATTTTAGACATAATATAATAATTTTTTTTACCGCACCTCGTGGTAGCTCTTCAGGAACAGTGAAACGACTAATTATTTTTTTAACATACTCTAAAACAGCAAACACAATCGGAAAGCACTCGGGAAAACTGGTTAAGATCGCTTATAATCTACGACATGAAACTGTCTGCATTACAACCTGCATCCTCGTAAGGGATTAACGTAAGCTGCTTACAACCTGCGTCATTGTAAGGGAAAACAGTAAGCTCAACAAAATTTTTTGTTTATTTTTATGCGAACAACATAATAGTAAGCACCTTCTTCAGCACATTTGTTTTATCCTGCTTCTAAAAACACGAAAATTTTTTGCTGGGATTATACCCTCTACCATATGTGATAAGCACAGAATACAAAAATGAACAATCAATGTACACACACAAGACAGATTCGTTGTGGCAACCGAATTTGCCGACAACCGAGTTTTGGTAGTTACGCGCACTATCACATTATTCCGTTGTAGTTACCGACTTTTACAGTTAGACCAACTATACTAGCACATCGTATGAACGTTGTTGCAGCCGAACCACTCCTTGATCGAATTATGCATTCAGTAGATAGACCGATTTTTTTTTTTTATAAATTAAATAAAAAACACTGTTTCCATTATTTTGTTTTATTTATTAGTTAACAGAATAAAACCATATAGATGGAGATTACAAAAATAAATAAAAATATGATATTTAAGTATACATAATATAATTATAGTCAGATTATCGGCGCACAGTGTTGCGAAACCGGAAGTTTTTGGAAATCATATTGCCTAAACTGTAATTTTAATTGTATCGATGAGAAACTTCTGCAGATTGGTCAGAATGAAATCCCAAACAGAATGAGTGAAAAAAAAAATGTACACCGAAAAAAATTGTTGGGTCAAATTTTCAACAAAATCAAAAAAAAAAAAATTTTCGAAAAATTTACAAAAAAAATTTATTTTAATTGTTCTTTTATTTCTGATAAATACCCTATGATTAGTTTTTTAAATAAACTATAGGGTGGTCCGAACAAGAATTATAAACGTCAAATTTTCATGATTTTTCGATATTTGTTGAAAAACTCTGAAATTTTATATAAAACCAAAATCTATTTCATTTCTTATTTGAAAGGTGGCAATAAAAGCTTTAATTTGATACCGGTTTGAAGTCAATAGCTTCAGTTTTAAGAGAGTTATGCTCATTTCTGTGGAGTGCTAGAATAGATGTAGAATAAAAAAAAAAATTGAAGATACTATTTTATAACACAGGCATATTTTATTGCATTCTACAGAAAAATTACAAATTATCAGTTATCTACCAATAAGTTCATTGCTTCCTCTGATAATTCCAGGTGTTTCTTCGCCTTCCGTATTCTCCTACTTGTGATTGCGGGATCAGAATTGGCGAGCAGATAATGTAATATGTCTTCACAATTGTCTTTTCTTGATGTTTTCCTCGCATGGTAAAAAAAAATTAGTGACAAAAAAGAAAACACTGAAGATGGCGATTAGCCGAAACCGGTCTGAAAATAATAAAAATTTGACGTGGGATGACGGCAAGTCACCCAAAAACCAAGATGATTAAATTATTCAATAAGTGATTCCGAGAATTTCCGTTCTATTTCTATGGAATAAATACTGAGAGTGATATACTAAAATCGCTATAACTCCCAGGAGGGTTGGTATCGGCAGCTGATTTTTTCACAGTTCGTTGAAAACAAATTATGTAACATTTCTGTAGTGGTTTGGAAGTGGGACTCTCTGGGACTTTTTAGATATTGCTTACCTAACCCAAATTTAAAGGAAAAATGGACCTTTAGTCGGGTTTTCGCTCTAAAAAAGGTGCATATGAAAATGTCTCAAACAACATTCCTTTTTTTTACAGAAGATACTTGTCCGAAGGCAGATTTTTTTTCCAAATCAAAATATCTGTCACCAAAATCAAATGAGATCATTTTGAATACAGCCCTGAAATCCCCTCTTTTCGTGAAAATTTTGTATATTTGACTTCTAAAATCAATTAAAAATCAACGGGCCAACATAAAAATAAGCTTTATGTGTTTTTTGTTTACCTTGGAATGTCTGTGACAAAATTGCATCATTAAAAACACTGAAAAAAATAATCGGAAAAAAGTTACTTTTCCACTAGCCGCAACACAGTGCGGCGGTAAATTATCGAAAAATGAGAAATGGTTCTTTAAATGAGAAGAAATTAAAATTGCTAAGGAGTATTGTTACCTAGGAGTTACATTAACTCCGAAAATGATTTTTAAAAAACATGTGGAAATTATAAATGAAGCTGCAAAATGTAGTATTAACCAAACGTGGGCAAATTTCTTAAATAAAAGAATTATATCTCTCGTATCGAAATGGAAATTATTCCAGGCAGTCTGTAGAGGTATACAAACGTATGGTGCCCAGGTGTGGGGTTTCTCACATTTTAATGATGTTGACAAACTTCAACTCTACTTCATTAAAAAATTATTAAGACTCCCAAACTTCACGCCAACTTATATACTAAGATTAGAAACATGTATTGAAAGTGGTCATTTATACACTCTTGATCTACATTTACGATATGTAAGCAGAACCCTTTTTGAATATAAAGAGAATCGGCTGCCATACAAGCTAACAAATGTACTCCTACGCCACGAATTATACTGGGGGAAAGAGATGAACAACATTGGTCGGGAATATAACATAAAGTGGACAGCTGTAACATTTAGTAAGACTCAGTGGAGTGCAAATCGTTTGAATCTGCTTAGCTCACTGAAAGATAAATACTACCGAGAATATATGGCAAAAACCTCACAAACGGAAAGAATTTATAAAAAAATTAGATGTAATAAATGAAAATACATACTTGATCGGAGAAACAAATATAGAAGATATAATGTGGATTTTTAAAGCTAGAAGTGGTTTAATAGCTCTCAATGGCAATAGGTTTCAAATAAATGGCTCAAATTTATTTCTCTCTGTAATATTAATGAAATTGAAAATAAAGAGCATTTTCTAGGTCGGTGTAGGGATCTAAGAGAGTTTAGAATTATGTATATGGGAAAGTCTGAATTCAGTGAAAACGAAATTATTGATGTATTAAATGGTATTACAGTAGACTGGAATTTTTTGGCAAACTATATAAAGCCATGTGTTAATTATAGAAATTTTTTAGTAACTGAATATAATTTTTAAACATTTATATTACATATCATTCAAACTATCTTTTGTATTATTTTAAATAGTAAGTCGACTGACGACATATAGTCAAAGTCGCTCATTACTCACAATATTCTTATTTTAAGAAAGTATGCTTTTTGTAATAATATGTATATTGCTAAATTTAAATAAAGAATACTTCTACTACTACTATTAGTCAGATTTGGAAAATTACTTCAGATTTTGAAAATAATTTCCCTCGTATATAGAGAATATTTAATAATCTTGAAAAAGAAAAATTCTTAGATGTCGAGTACCTTGGTTCTTCTTTAGTCTAAACCTAATATTTAAAATAAATGATAAATAACCATTACACAATAAAAAGAAACACCAGTTCATGTTTTGTTCCAGTTAATTTTGAAACTCATTTATATTTTTATATTAACGGTGTTTAAAAATTATATACAAAAGATCAAAAGATTTGTTTTCATTAAATTTTACTATATATATTTATATACATAATGATATATTTTGTCATATATAATTATATATAAAAGAGATATAATTACGTTTGTCTAGCTGTACCATATACAATTGCATATGATCATATATGGTAGACTATATAGTCATATATAGATCTATATATATTTTCATATATTATATGATCAGATATACAAACTAGGCTTAGATATAACATACGATATTTGATGATATATTGTGCCAACATATATCGTAATATATTGCCAGACATACAAGCATATATAATGCTATCAAGTTGTAGTATGTAGAAAAGAAAGTGCTTTAAGTTATTTAGTTTAACAATATGATGTAAAACATACAAAATGAATCCATAATTGAAATCCGCCAGATTTCCCCAAAAAAAAGTTTTGTTCGTATCGCAAGCGAAAATCTTGATAATTTTATAGAAAATTTTTATTACGCCGTTAGCATATTTTTGTCGGAAACTAAAAGCATTCTACTTTATACCGTTTTTATCCAGCATTTTAGCGCCATTTTAACTCATAAATAAGTTTGCAGTTTTTCGCCCCTCTGTTTTGTTTTTTTTTTATATAATTTTATTATCATCATAGTGCGATACATTGGCGACCAGAATTATAAAAATACATCTGACATTCGTGTCGCCACTAAATTAAGATTTTTAAAACATTATTGATATCATTGTTTCTAAAATAATTTTTAATACAAGACTCAAATTTAATACAAGATTCAATATTTTTCTTTAAACTTTTTTTGCAGTAGTTCTGGAACTAGTTTTTTTTTATTTTTTTTAAAAGAGAGGCAACACTCAGGAAATACTTCCTATATTTAGTGTGTTGCTTTCTTTGGAAAGGGATAGTATAGAGATGAAAGGTGGGGAAAGATGAAGGGCTTCAGACATGGCAACACTGTAATTGCGCGAGATGATAAATCTTAGAACAGTTGTTGCTCGCCACCTGATGGAGAGTTGAAGATTAAGATTTTTTGAAGCATTAAATAAATAATGCTCAACTAGTTCTTAATCACTAGCTCTCAAAGCAGCTCAAAGGTGTTGTTAAAAAGCTCAATAACTTTCTCTGGCATGTGCACTAGAACTAGTTATACCATCGCTAGTTCTAAGAATGCTATTAAGTAACCTGATATGACTCCCCTAGAAGTAGTTCTGGAAATAGCAATTTTATAATTGCTTCCAAAAACTTTCCTGGGCAGTGTATTTATTCAAAAGTATTTTAATTAGGTTTTTGTCTTTAGTATGGAATTGAGTGCACATTAAATATTTAGTTAATAAATTTTATTTCAACCAATTAAATTGACTCAAACTTGAATTAATTACTTTTGTGACATATAACACAGCGCTACAAAATGTACCCCTTAAATCGAAAACAAGAGACCTTAAATATTTCGTCCACACTGATTTTAATGACGTACGCAGTGTTTTTACTAATCGGGTAGATTTTGCATGTTTTAAGGAAGTTCTTTATACATAAATTTTTATAAATATGATATTTTCCCTCAGTTTTCTTTGGCAAATACTGATAGGATCTTTAGGTTTAACAACCAAATCAGCCGTTTTTCAGTTTTTACTATATTGTACTATTATTGCACAGTGTATCATCTCATTTTACAAAGGATAAAAGAGTTTTTGTCCCAAAGCAAAAAAAAAATATGAACAATTATTTCGTGTGAAAAAGACATAATAAAAAATAAAGTGCAGTTTATGGGTAAAATACTAAAGGCACTTAAAATTTATGTGAAAGTAAATCGAAAAAGGATGCCCTATGTGTTCATCTGTTAGAATAATATGTAAAAAAAATACTCAGAAAATTACGTGAAATCAAAGAAATTAATATTTGCTAAAGTTAGTTTAACAAAAGCTTTCACTACAGTGAATGTCTAGCAAATATTTCAAATTTTATTTTAAAAAATCATACAAATACCCAGTAAAATAGTAAAATCCAAATAATAGGTTGGAGAACAACTTATACTGTAGTATAACAGGTTATAATTTCTGTTCTACAGCCGATTCTTTTTATATAGAACAGGTTCAGAGATAAGTTTTTATTCTTAAAATAAAATGCTATAATATTTGATAGTCATTCACTGTAGTGCAAGTTTTTGTTAAACTAACTTTTTGCAGATTTTTATTAATTTAAATGAAAAATGATTTTAGCCCTTTCGATAATAAATTAAATAGATTCAAAATAATTAAATAAAATTCATTAAGTATTTTTAAAATATTTTAAATCAGAGTTACAATTTTTCAATTTTGGAATGCTGAATAAACTTTTAAAGTTTTTTTTTTCTGATTTCTACAAATTTAAATGACAAATTGTTTTTTCTATTTGGATATTAAATTAAATTGATTCTAAGTAATTAAATTAGATTAAGTAACTATTTTTGATATAGGAGCGGAATTGAAACTTGATTGGTTTTATGTATTTGGAAATGAAATTTTTTTAAATTCCGAAAGTTGAATGCACACTTTATGTGTTATTTTTGAATTTTTTGTTTTCGATGTTTGATGTTTTGACAGGGTGTGTCATAAGCACAAAATGTTATTTACATTTTATATTTACGAAAAATTACAATTAATATTGCATTTTCTGCAACGAAAATTGTGTGCAAGAAAAATTATGTGCATTCAAGAAAATTTTGTGCATTCAAGTCGAAACTTTTTTAAAATGGTGATAGCGGAAATTAAGCTCGATAACAGTTGACAGTTTTAACATATTCATGAAACAACACGAACAAAAAAGAAAAGGTCAACTTAAGGGAACATGTCACAATATTAAATATCCCTTGAATGTTTTCTATTAAAATTTTGGTTAAATTAAATGTGTTCGAGCCGGAAATCGAACCTGGGTCTACAAATTGTTGGTTTAACATCAGACCTAACTTGACATATTATATTTTTGATATTGAAATTGTTTATATCAGTTTCTAGACTGTTTAGAAAGCTTCTTGCTTTAAAAACATACAATAATCTATCAGTGGTATTCATGGTACAAAAAATACTGTACATGGCTTATAACTTATCACACAACTGTCGTTTTTATATAGAAAAGCATAAACTCAATAGAAAAAAATCTCATAACACATGTAGACTAAATATTAGTAAGATGCTTATTAAGTCATTAATTAGTCTACACTGAAACCTTTATACCCATCTCATGCTTTTATAATATCAAAAAAAAAAAAACAAAAAAAAAAACCACAACAACAAGGACGACAAGGACGACAAAAAATAATACTAAACCACCCAGTAAAACAGTAAAATCCAAACAACAGGCTGCAGAACAACTTATACTTTATTTTAAATAGGTTTTAATTTATGTTCTACAACCGATTCTTTTTATTTGGACTTTGTCCTATTTACAACATGCTCTTTACTTTCAAAGAAGAACAGGTTTGCTTTAGAACCGGTTCTAGAAGCAGTATAAAACTGGTTCTGGGACACTGAAGCCTTCCATTTTAACTCCCATAAACCTGTTCTAGAACCGGTTCTATGCAACCGGTTGTAAAATAAGCTGTTCTGGAATATATTCAGAGTGAACCAGTTCCAAATTATTTTGCTGGGCAAATGCAAAAGTTATTCGACAACATTCTTTTTTTTTATATACGACGAGTACTTTCTTTCTTTTTTTTGGATGGTTGGCAAACAACACTTAAGTGTTTAGTTTATGTTATACTAGCATACAAACATACATCTATGTAAAGAGTGTTTTTTATACAGGTATAGAACTTTAAGTTGGCAAAACTTTTTTAACTGGCGGAAATTTTGTCAGCTGTCACGGGTTTTATGTTTAGTTTGGTTTGGCATTTCAACATGAATAGACTAACGACTGAACAACGCTTCCAAATTGTTCAAATTTATTTTGAAAATCATGGTTCTGTTCGAAATACGTATCGCTCACTACGCCCATTCGCTCACTACGTCCATCAGAGCAATTAACTCGATTAACTAGAGAACATTTTCGCACCACGTCGTACAGTGCGTACGTGGAATGCGTGGAATCATTGGTCCGCACTTTTTAAAAACGATGCTGGTCAGAATGTAACAGCACACAGAGAAAAATGTAGCTATTTGCCAACTGAAATTCGGATACTACGATTCAAATTCGTTTATTTCGAATTTCAGTCGATTGGTAAAACTGAACGTTAGTTTTCACAACAAAGTTATTTTAATTCAACTGAGTTTTTGTTGATAGACCCATAATATTTAGATATCTAACATAAATAGTTACCATTAATATACAGTTTTCAATTCGGTTGACATTTTATTTCTCTGTGTGAGTCAATGATGACTGCTACAGAGCCATGATTACTGACTTTTTCGTTCATCAATTGAGTAACCATTATGTGCAGGAGCTGTGGTTTCAACAAGACTGTTCAACATGTCACACAGCTCGTGCCACAATTGATTTATTGAAGGAAACGTTTGGTAACCGCATAGTTTCACTTTTCGGACCAGTGAATTGGCCTCCAAAATCGTGCGATTTAACGCCACTGGACTATTTTCTGTGGGGATATGTGAAGTCGCCAGTCTACGCCGATAAGCCCGAAACGATTGCCCACTTGATGGATAACATTCGCCGCGTTATTGCCAATATACGGCCACAAATGTTGGAAAAAGTCATCGAAAATTGGACCTCCAGATAAGACTACGTCCGAACCAGCCGTGGCGGTCATATGCCAAAAGTCATATTTAAATTATAATGTCAGGAGATTATCTTTCGAACAAAGTAAATTTCACATCAATTTAATAAATTCATCTTTGTTCTATACCTCTATAAAAAACACCCTTTATATATAAATATTTTTAGTAAATAGAGCATATGTGTATGGTTTGGATTGTCTAAGTACATATGTATGTATATAAAATCATGAATGGTAACCAATTTGATGCGGGTATCGGTAAGGGTAACGCTACTTTCGTTTATTTCGGTAACGGTATTTTAGGGGTAACGATATTTCAGTTATATTGGCATCAGCTTTTTTAGCGTTAACGCTATTTGAATTATTTCGGTAATGGTATTTTATCGGTAACTGTATTTTAGTTATTTCGGTAACGTTCTTCTAAGGATAACTGTTTCACATGAACACCGATATTTTTAAGTCCCATTATGTCTGAATTCCAATGAGTGGCTAGTTTATGATCAATGTTTGTGAAGATATATTTATTAACAGTGATTTTATATTTTTTATCTTGTCAAATTATTTTGGTGGCGTTATTTTACGGATAACGCAATTTAATTATTTCGGTAAAGGTATTTTCGAGTTATTTCGGTAAGGGCATTTTAAGGCTATAGGTTTTTTAGTTATATCTGTAACAATATTTCACGGATTACGATATTTCAATTATTATGGTAACTATATTCTAGGGATAACGATAGTCAGTTGAAAGGGATTTGAATCGATGACGGTATTTTAGCGGTATTGCATGCCATCCCTGATATAAATATGTATGTATATATGTGTTTCTTTTTATATATATAACAGTATTTACCACTTATAGTGTGTATGTGTGTATTGTCATTAAATGTCAGATACAAAAATTTGTGTTGTTAAGGATTTTCTTTTAATTTTGAAAGCAACAAAATTATCTCCAGAAAAAAGTTATCAAAAAACACAATATCTTATGTTAAGTACTTGACACACACATATACACACATACACACACACGCAAACTTAAATTGCTTTATTAAATGGTATACAATTTCCTAAATAATCAGTTGAATATTAACCAAATCTTCTTTGCATTGCTAAGTATTAAAATGAAAAACATTTCGAAATCGTCTCTGTTTCGAATTTTCTTGTATAATGGCAATTATAGTTAGTAGGAACTCAATTAATTTAATATTTTAACATGATTTGTTTTATGTAATGAATTAAAATCTTGTACAAAATTTGCAATAGTCCTTTTTTTTTGAATTCTCATACTTGGCTATTATAACAACAATTAGTGTATTTCTTATACATACATACAGTGGGATATATCACAAAGATTTTGGACACAGTTCAGTCATTTTTTATTCAGCATTCTGACTACAATAAAATTTGGATCAGGCATAAGCGACGTAATATCAGCCTTAACTTTGGACGTTGAACCAACCTCACAGTTGGATATCGGAAGTGGCTATAGATACTTCTACATATACATAATTTAAAGGATAAGTCCCTTTCATTCCCCGTTTTAAATGTAGACATGACAGCAACAAATGTAAAAAATTCCATTTTTGGAAATTTTGATTTTATTTTGGCGAACTGTCTTAGATTGCTTAGAGGAAATCTTAAATTCTGATATCAATTTCATATTTGGATTGTGTTTACTAATAAATACTTTATTGAATAGTGAAATTTTATACTTTAACATTAACCGCAATTGTTACCTTTCTATTAGGATTTCCTAAGTTTTTATTCTACCAAAAGAGCTAAAAGGAATTATTTTTAAAATTATCGTAGTCTAGATATGGTTACTCTATGGTTATTTCTTTTTTAATTAATTATAAATCACTTATACGATATCTTTATAACTCCTTAACAGGAAATCTTCAGATTGTAACATTTATGCAAAAATTTCAAATGGGAATATCTCGAGAACTACACTCACAACATATTTTCTGTTATCCATTCAAGCTTATTTATAAAGTTTCACGTTAAGTTTGTTTTCAAATGAAGAATCAATTAAAATACAAAGGAATATATTTTTAAACTTTTTCTATCGGAAGTTTGAAGAACAAACTATAAAAATAGGAGTTAAATATTGGCAGTAAAATTTTGAATTTTATTTTTTCTCTTTAAGAAGAAAAAGTGAAATAATTTCCATTAACTCAGGGAACTTCTGTTTTAAAAATATGTAGTTTCTAGCATTTTTAAATTTATTGAAACTACTTCTTCGCGAAAAGCAAGCTATACACATAATAGCATTTAAAAAAGTAGTAGATAACTTAAATATAAATAATTTTACGAATTAACTTCATAAAGCACATAACGAAAATTCAAATTAATACAAATTAACTCAAATTACAAAAAAAAGCATAAATTCTATAAAATGTTTTTGAAAAGCGACACATTTTTTTATAAACCACCACGTCTACGACCCCCTGTAGGACCTCCTTGCCAAGCACCAAGTCCACCACCAGGAGCACCCGGTGGACCGCCACGACCAACACCTGGTGGACCACCTCTGCCTCGACCTCGGGCTTGAGCTCGAAGTATTACGGCTTTCCCTCTACCTGACGTATCACCAAGTCCCTTGCCCGTTTGTTCCTTAAACATTGGGGCATTTTTCAACATGTCTGGCAGTATAAGGAAGCGTATTTTTGATCCACGTATATACACATTTTCTAAATTCGCAGTACGGCCATCACGATAGGTTACAGTAATTTGTGTCATTTGGCAATTCATATTATCCTCAGCCCTTCAGCCTCGTGCAACACTTTAAATGGTACACCAATAGACATATTTTCTATTTAGTATTTATATTTTTCTTATAATCTGGTATGTGATGAATTTCACTTTCGATCGAAATTGAAAATGCAATCGATTTTAATTTGCTTCAGAAAATACACAAAAGAATAAAACCTTTGTCAATCATTTTAGTTAAATGAAATATTTCAATTTATGATATTAAATGTTGTTTAAAATTAAATTGTTGCGAAATAATGACATAAAAATTTTTGATTTCGATCGAAAGTGAAATTCATCACATACCAGATTAGCTTAATTTTATCAACTTTCTTTTTTTTATTATTAAAAATTGCTTTTCTTTTACAAGTCTTCACCAAAACGATTGAAGACGTACGGCTTTTTCTACGTTTGACTGCTATGCGCAATTTTTTTTTCTGAATGAAGTTGTGTGGGTTGTAATACAGTTTCTTTATTTTTAATGTAAATGTCTGTCATTTGTAGCTAGAACAAATTAAATTTTTTTACTAACCTTGTAGTTCATTAACAAAAAAAACAAACCACATCAAGTGACTGTTTTATAAGTTTACATTAGTTTTTTGTTATTTAAAATATTAAAAAAAAAACAAATGTTTGTTTATTTTTTACTAACATGTGTCTCATTTTTATTACAATTGTTAGTCATTTTTTGAACACTAAAAAACAAATGACAATATTTTTTGAATAGACTGAAGTCGTCTTTTCTTGAAGAGAAATTTCGCTTGTTTTTTACTACATTTGCAGTGGTCTTTACCTACGTAGTGTTATAAGTGTTTACAAAAATAGTTTGTTTAAATACAAAATTATTTCAGTTGAATTTACGATACTAGAAACTCAAACATACCAACATAACAAACTTAAAAACAAATATAAACATTGACTTGTGTATGTGTTCCGTTTTGTAATCACAAAAAAAGAAATACTTTTAAATGTTAAAATCAAACTGAAAAAATCGTTTTTTTTACTTTTTGTCCTTTAAATACTAAAGATTATTTTAAAAGACTTTCTGTAATTTTTACTACTTTTAACGGTTATTTAAACAATGTTTAAAAATAAATATCAACATCGGTTGAATATACAGAAAAATCAGTAGTTATTTTTTTAATTGTGTTTTCAATTAATTTAATAGAAATTTTCTGTAGTTTTTCACGTTATAATATTGTGAATGTACAAGAGTTATCCCACACTGTTAAACATGCTTTTTGTATTTATTTTTGATCAATGGTAATAATCTTAAACTTCGAGCTCATATATTAGTTCTCATTTAGTGAGAAAACTAGTTTATATGAATGTTTGATGTTCTGCATGGGATTGTCACTTCTTTCAAAACGTGTGCTGATGATGGGAACCTAGTAAATTCCCGAAATATATCTATCAACACATTCCTGAAAGTGGTCAATTTGAAAACAAAAGCTCTATAGATTATTTATTAGGACAATATTCTAATAAAGAAAAATAGAGTATGGCCTCGAACTTGAATAATTTTCATTTTCATTGCACAATAAAGGTCGAAAAAACATAATTTTTATTTTTAATAAAAATTATAGCAAACTTATGATGAAAAACTTTATAAATATTATGCAGTTGTTAAAATTTATGACAAGCCTCTTCATATTTATGAAATACCAGCAAAAATGTTTTCTCTTCTAAATTGGCATTTTCACCAATGAATTTAACATTGATTTGTCATAGGAAGGAAGCATTCCAAATATAATTCCCTGGAAGTTTTCTGTCAAAACAACGTCTTTGGAAGTTATTTAGGCATAACATATTATTGCACACAAAAAAGTAAAGTGTCAACCGAATTGAAGAGTGTATTTTAAGAACTTATAAATTCAGTTGGTACAATAATATTTACATTCAATTTCTGAATATTTTGGGTGTTGCAACAACAATTCAGTTCAGTTAACCGAACTTTGTTGTAAAAACTCAAGTTTAGTTGTACCAACCTACAGAATTTCTAAATAACCGAATTTGAGTCGTAGTAACTGGATTTCAGTTGGCAAATGCTAAAATTTTTAAGAATGATTCCTTCCTATGATAATTGGCTTATAAGCCAATGTTTAATTCATCGCTGAAAATCCTCAAGTACAATAATTCTTTGGCAAAACACTTTTTGTTGGGATGCTTCATAAATATTAAGAATTTTAATAGATTTTCATGAAATGTCTCATAAATGTTATAAGACGCTTTATAAATATTTATAAACTTTTATGAAATGAAAATTTTTCTTTGGTAGCGTCCAAACACAATAAAGCCTAAAGCCAATGACGAATATTTCATTTTAATACCCAATATTTTTGCAACTGTAGTTCGTATTCGGAATATATGAACTAAAACTCTGAATATCAAATTGAAATTCAGAAAATATTAGTTGGTATTAATTTGTATTAAAATTCAAAAAAAAAAAAAATATTTTAAGTTAAGAATATTCATTTGGAATTTAAAGACATTGGTTGGAATTTAGAACACATCAAGTGATTTTAATTTTTGACTTTCAATTGCTTTTATAACAGTTTCTGAATTTTCAAAAAGAAAATCTAAGTTACAAATTAGATTTTTTTTTTTTAATTTCAAATGAAAAATCTTAACTTCGATGATGACTTCTAAATTTCAAATGGAAATTCTGAAATGATAGGAAAACCAAACAACAATATATACAGACGATTTTTCAAACTTTTATATGAAATGTAAAGATTTATGAAACATCTGTCATACATTTGTATGGAACTCTTCATCATATCTACGAAAACTTCATATATACGATAGATAATTGATGACCAACGATTTATGAAACAGTTTCATCAATATAATGAAACTTTTTTCCAATGAGTGCACTGTGATGTATTTCCAACAAAAATGGCAAACATTTTTTTTTCCAATAATAATACAAACTTTTGAACTGTAAAAAATTTATATTAGATTCTTCTGCACTAAATAATTTTTAACTTGCATTTTATGTTTTTGGCATAAGCAAAGTATATTGTAGTGGTTTTTTATATGTTACTCTTTACAAAAAGTGACTTCATTCATAATATATTTTTTTTTTTTTATATTATAAATGTGCACTCATATATGTGTGGAAAATTTATATGAGAGCTTATGTCAGACTCTTTTTGATAGTACTCTTCAACAATTTTAGGGTCATTGCGTAAGGAGTCAATCAAATAAATTGGAAATACAATTTTTTTAAGTTGTTGTAAAACACCCCCATTGATCCGATAAATATAAGCCTTTGGTATATAGCCCCAAATAATTTATGCTTATGCTTCTATAGTTGTACATCACATTCATATCAAAAGTTTCTAAACTCCTTAAAATTGGTGTTTTTGTCCTCGACGACTTTTTTTTTTAAGTTTACTTTATTTGCAAAGCTAAAATTAGGAATCTTGGAAGAATATTTTTTGCATTCTTTGTCTTGTTTCGTCTAGAAGATTTCCTCTTTAAACATGTAATATGAAAAAAACCACACTATCGGCTTTAAGGTATATCAAATTTACAACTTTGAAGTTTTAATTGGAAATATTTTAAAAAATTGGAAATATTTTACCTAATTTTGAATAATTTTTAAATAATTTTAAATACTTTTTTTTCTACAATAATTAAAATAAGAAAAACAAAGTTTTCACATATGGATCCACAAAGGTTCAATGTATTTTTGTACATGCTCATAAATATGCCCTACATGCCACAGTCGGATATATCACAACATTTTTGGAAATAATGCTGCCATTTATTACTTATTATATAGCCTCGCCACGGAGGGTTTCCAAACCCTCCGGGGCTGCAGTATGACCCAAAATAGTGCTCACAATTTTTTTCTTTCTAGTCCGATGTTGAAAATACTAACATATTTGTAGTCAGCTAGCATATACTACCAAAACACATGCTTACACGTGTGGGTTATCTCTAATAGTTGCTGAGACATTCCCATTTGAAAATGTGAAATTCCAAATTTGGTCCGACTCAAGTACAGATTTTTGCGTATAAGGAGACAAAATCGGGGCCTATTTCATTTTTTAAAATAATTTTTATTTATTATGATGTAAGCAACATTATTCAAGTTAAAGATCATTTGTTTTTTTGTTAAACAAAAAACCGTGAAATGTTTAATTAAAAAAGTTTTCCATCCGCTAATTTAAGCAGATTTAATCTACTGACAGGTCCTTACATGTTTTATTTCGCGTCACCGAAAATCTTCAGAGAACCAATGTAGAAAGGGTAGAAGATTTTTACCCAAATTTTGAAGGAAAAGATCAAAAATCTTCTACTTGATTAAATAAAAAAATTAGGAACAGATTACCTCTGAACCTGTTCTAGAACAACTTCTTTTACCACCGGTTACATGGAACCGGCTCTATAACAAGTTCCTGGGAGTCGAAATGTAAGGTGCCACTGTCCCAGAACCAGTTCTATAAAAGCAATTATAGAACCGGTTCTAAAGTAAAGATCCTATTGCAAATAGGACAAATTCCATATAAAAAGAACCAGTTGAAGAATGGAAATTAGAACCTGTTATAATACATTATAAGTTGTTCTGCAATCAGTTATTTGGATATTACTATTTTACTGGGAATATCATGATCCACTCAAAAACACATTGGTTTAAGCAGAAATTCAAAAAAAATCCAACTTTTGCGATTTTTTGCCCAAAAATCAACAACAGTGTTTTATTAGTTCCAGATAAATATTTTCGTTCTGAACATATAAAGTATTAAACATATAAAGTAATAAATATTTTCGTTCTGAACATATAAAGTATATAAAATCGAGTTGTGTTAAAAAATGTTTTTATTTTTATATACTTTTTTCTACCACATTTTTAAGGCAAATATAAACTTTAAACCACCGTTAAAAATTGTGCACGACTCTAATTAGGTAGCGGAAGCGGCTGCTAAAATTTTTGTTATACTTATTCAGCACTTAACTGTTTTATACTAATGCTTTACTAATATACTTATGTTTTACTAATTAATTTTGCTAAAAAAAATTGTGCTGATAAACACATTAATAGTGTGGACGACAAGATATACGCAGAATGAAGCAGATGTCGCGGCATGTCAAGATGTAGTAGAGAAGAGGAAAATGATACTAAAAAGTATAACTCTAATAAGACATATAAAAAAATCAACCACGGAAGGCTTTTGTATCTGTTTTTCATACATAAAACAAAATTGAGGATTAAAACATCTTAAATTTTGCGTTGTCACCGGCTTGTGAAAATAATTGTCTTTTAGTTAAAGAAAAGGCAAAATAAAATATTTAAATTTAATATGTATTTCTAAACCAAATGTTTATAGATTTATAATCTAGTGTCGTCAAATTGCAAACAACCAAACGTATACAGACATGTAGACAGAGTAAAGCGAAAGACAAATACACACATCTTAGGTAGATTTTTATGGTTCCTTTTTCTCATTGCAAAAAAAGGGTTGTTTTTTTTTTGTTTCGTTTGTTTTTGTTTATTTTTTCGTTTCGTTTCTATAGTTATCTTCGGCAGTTGCGTCCTTTAAAAGAAAGCATCATTTAGACAACCATTCATGTAAGTAGTTGAAAGAAAATTTTTGTTATATTATATATATTTATTTCTATATATTTTCAGATATTAAATTAATTCATGTCGTCAATGTGGGAAAATGAAAATTTTTATATTTTGTAATAATTGTAAATTATTTTGAAATGAATCACAAAAATATGTTTTATGATTTTCAGCAAATATATTAATTAAATTACAATTTTTTTACAATTTTTTTGCGTTTTTTTCAGTCTACTAAAATTCAGCAAAAAATTTATTAATTTTTAGCAAGGCTTTTTTATTTCTAATCTACTAAGTGTTAGCAAAACTTTTGCTGAACCTACTAATTTTGTTGCTAAAAATCAGCTCGCTGATTTTCAGCAAAATATTTTGCTGACATTAGCAATTTTTTTGCTAGCACCCTCCTGACTAAAATTTTGCTGACTCAGCAAAAATTTTTGCTGACTTTACAAACTTTTTTTTTTGAGTGTAGTTTATTGGGTAAGTCTCTTCCAATCCGCACTTTAAATGTAAACATGGCAGAAGAAAATGTGAAAAATCCCATTTTTCGATTTTTTTTTTTTATTTTTGGGAATTGTGGGATTGCTTACAGCAAATTATTAGTTCGGACATAAATTTCGCGTTACTGACTTAGAAGTCTATTTTACAAATCATTGAATAGTGAAAATTTACATGTTAACAAAAACTGAAATTTTTACCTCCCTCTTAGGATTTTTCAAGCTTTTGTTCTAAGTACTTAGTAAGAAATGGCCGAACTATTTCCAAAAACTTTTTTCAACTTTTTATTTTCAACTTTGTTTTTTATTTTTTCAATTTAATTACTTGGTAATGTCTGTTTTTACTGGGCATTTCTTTAATATTGTATTTTCTGTTGTTTTACCTTACAAACTATTTTGAAGATTATTAAATAATATTGCAGCCTTAGGTAACTACAATTTACTTTTAAACCGTATTTATTATTCTCTGATGTTGTCATATTTTTCTCAACTTGATGCAATTAATTCAAATCAAATATTATTGTTTTGTCAATTTTATTCAAATCATAAATTTTTATGCATTTCCTGTAATATATGAGCTACTTCAAAAATGAACACTGCTAGACTGACTTTACTTAAAGGATATAACATTGCAAATGGCTTACAACTTACAAGAGTTTTTTCATTAATTTTTAATTTTTTATTTTTTTTTTGCTTATACCCAGCAAACACTGTTCTGCCAAGGAATGATGTTTTTTTCGTTAAATTTAGTTTTATTGAAAATTTATATTTAAACTCATTACTACTGTCACATCCTAGGTTGGTGATTGGTTTGCAAACTAAGTCTTCAATCAGGCCAGGTTCACTTTGGGTGACTACGTCTTGCCGTCCCTTCTCTTATCTGCAACAGTTTGGGATTTAGTTATAAATATTTTAAATTAAGTTTGATATAATTTTTATTAAAAATAAAAATTATGTTTTTCTCGACCTTTAATTGTGCAATGAAAATGAAAATTATTCAAGTTCGAGGCCATACTCTATATTTCTTTATTATGATATTGTCCTAACAAATAATCTATAGAGTTTTGGTTTTCAAATTTATTATTGGAAACTTTCAGGAATGTGTTGATAGATCTATTTCGGTAATTTTCTGGGTTCCCATCACCAAAACACGTTTTGAAAGAGGGTAACAATCCCATGCAAAACATCAAGTTTTCTCACTAAATGAGAACTAATATATATATATGAGCTCGAAGTTAAAGATTATCACCATTGATCAAAAAATAAATTAAAAACTTCAAAACGTATTCTGATGATGGGAACCTAGAAAATTCCCGAAATAGATCTATCAACACATTCCTGAAAGGGTCAAATAATAAATTTCGAAACAAAAAACTCTATAGATTATTTGTTAGGACAATATCCTAATAAAGAAATATAGAGTATGGCCTCGAAAAAAAACATAATTTTTATTTTAAATAAAAATTATATTAAACTTGTATAAAAGACAAGGTATGGTCTTGTTTACTACTCCCTCTGTACATTTTGTTTTTAAAAACAAATGTACAAATAAAAAAAGGAAAAGAAACAAAAACGTGTATTGAATATTTACCAAAGGTAAGGCATACACAGAAAAAACAAGTTTTCAATTTAGTTTTTGATCAATGGTGATAATCTTTAACTTCGAGCTCATATATATATATTAGTTCTCATTTAGTTAGGAAACTAGTTTATATGAATGCTTGATGTTTTGCATGGGATTATTAGCTCTTTCAAAACGTGTTCTGATGATGGGAACCTAGAAAATTCCCGAAATAGATCTATCAACATATTCCTGAAAAGGTGAAATAATAAATTTGAAAACAAAAACTCTATAGATTATTTGTTAGGAGAATATCCTAATAAAGAAATATAGAGTATGGTCTTGAACTTGAATAATTTTAATTTTTATTTTAAATTAATTTCAATTAGATAAGATATTAATTCTTATTAGGCTATTACTTTATTAAGTTGAATAATTTAGTTTCAGTTGTTTAAATCTGAATATTTATTTATTCGAAAACATTATCATAAAATTGATAATGTAATTTTTGCAGATTAATTTCGTTTAATAAAAAATTAAATTTTTTTTTTAAACAGAAAGAAAATGCAAAAAATAAATTAAAAATTATTTTAAACAAAACAAAAATACGCTGATTTCAACATAAGGGCTAATTTCTGCAAAGAAAATATCCAAAAAGAATTTTGCCATAACCCCTCCGCTTCAATACAAACAAAAAAACTAGTTTCTGTGTGAATTTGTTCACATAAGTATAAATATGAATAAACTAAATGAGAATTTCATGCCGGTTTAAATGCATTGTTATTAAATTTAAGATATTAAAACATTTGATATGGCAACAACAATTTATTTTTTTTATGGTTTTTGGGAAGGTATACGATATTGATCACCTTTTAATCAAATGGGTTACTATTTAATTGAAATTGAATTAGTAATATTCGTTGTTGGCGGAATTTCAGCAACTGAAGTTATTGAATCGGTGGCTTTCGTTGTTGAAATGGTTTTTTATTTTTTTGTTTGTGTACACAAAATGTTGTTCAAGTCAAACATAAAAAACATTTTTCAAATATTTTACTTCAAAGTGTCGAAAATTTTTAAAATTTCTCACTTCCATTTTTTTCATTTTTTTTTAGTTTTTTTAACTGCTAAATTATTAAGTTTATTTTGCAATTTCGGATGCAAAAAAAAAAAAATAAAGAAAACACAGACAAGAGAAAGATTGAAACAACATTTAAGAAATAAATCCTTCCATTACAAGTGATAACTTTTTCCCTGAAAATTGTACATACATTTTTTTTTCTAAACCAAATAAAAGAAAATATTCAATTCAACCAATGCAGTTTGTAGGTATAAAAAACAAAAATCTAGCAAAATAAAGCTTATGTTTTTAATAATTCAACATAAAAGTATTAGATGAAAAAGAAATCTTATCAATATTGTAACATACACCTGACTAACTGACTGACATGACTAACTGGCTGACTTGACTGACTTTTTTTTTTTGTTTTTGTTATGTTAACTGTCATTTGTACCCATTTCACTCCTTCTTATTCCTGTTAATTTATATTTTTTCTGAAAAGAAGAAATTGTTTTCTAGTTAGAGAATTTGGTTGAATGGTTAGTTGGTTCGTTGGCTAACTGTCTTTGATTGTTACTGTCCAATGATAGTACACCCAGAGAAAATCATAAATAAGTTTCATCAATTTTCGTCCAATGTCACAATTTCATCAATATTTATGAAACATTTCATAAACTATGATGTGAGCAAGATTATTCAAGTTCAAGATCATTTGTTTTTTGTGAAACAAAAAACCGTGCAATGTTTATTTATTACTCAAAAAAATGTTTGCCCGCTAACTTATAGCAGACTTTATCTACTGACAGGTCCTTACATGTTTCATTTCGCGTCACCGAAAATCATCAGAGAACCAATGTAGAAGGGTTAGAATATTCTACCCAAATTTTGAATTAAAAAGATCAACGCTTTACCCGTATTGTTTTATTTACCCGATGGGAAGTAAAAAACAAAATTGGAAGAATTGAACTAATTCAAATCAAAAATAAAACATTTTTCATAAACAACAAGAATTATAATGACCTTATCATAGTCTCTAAGAATTTCTTCTACACAAAAATAATGAAATATTTACTAATACAAAATATCCTTCAAATAAATACTAGAAACATTTTATAAATATGATGAAATTGATTTTGCTTTTTATGAAATGTTTCAGAAATGCTATGAAACGTTACATTGGACGAAAATTCATGAAACATTTCTTTGAGTGTATTAACATAAGTATATAGTAGAGATGGCTATGTGAGGAAATTTTGAATCACACTCTTTTACGCTTAAGAAAGAAAAATTCTACTCACGCTGAAATCATTAACGTAAAATATGTTTCCCCACACACTTACTCACGTTCACGTGACTGGAATCTGATTTTACTCACTCGTGATTCAACTGAATCACACAAATTCATGAAAAAAATCTTATCGAAATATATTAAATGTAAAAATTTAGTTATATTGTGAAGTTAATATTAAAAATTATTTTAAATACCAACAATTTTAAATCTGCGGAAAAATTGAAGGAAATGTTTATCAAGCAAAAATTATAACCACGCTTACTAACTTACGAATATTTTTTTGCAACTCGCACTCATTCACTTTCATGTGAGTAAACTTTGGCTTCACTCACACTCACGTATGATTACGCGTGATTCACGTGAATGACATAATATTCTGCCCACGTACCCATCTCCAATCTATAGCATCATCATCAAAACAAAACAACAACAAAAAAGTGGTTTCAAGATTGTCATTCCAATTGAGGCGACTTTCAAGTATTTCAAGACTTCAAGCAAAGTAATTTTATATAAAAATAAAACCTTACCCACATATTTACACAGAATTCTGTTCGTTCTATTAAGAAAATGTTTAAGTTGTTGTTTAGATGTTGCTGCTGTTGTTATAGCAACCACTTTTGCTGACTGTGAATCTTCGATAATCCTTTAGAATTGCATAAGAATTTAATTTTTCTATATTTTTTTTTTTTTTTGTTCTCATCGTTCGAAAGTCAAAACTACACAAAATCCACAATGACAGGCATTAACTTTGTATTCTGGTTCTTTCGTACGTTTAGATTTTTAGAATTTATCCATTTGTTTCATCATTGATGGTGCAACCAGCATAAGTATTACTTTAGATCTTTTTTTTTGTGCTCTTCACTTTCGCAACCATAAGGGAGGTAGTTTGTTTTTTTTTCGTAGCCCCATAAACAACCACATGGTAATATATACAACAGTAAAACTTAAAAAAAGTGGATTTCTCAAAAAAATGTAAAAATAATCACATAGACGCAACAAAAATACACACGCCGATTTCAATAAAATTTGGAAATGTTATAAAGAAAAAAAAAATCTAAGGTCGAACCGTTTTTTCTTAAGTGCCATATCGATCGTTTAGGGCAGTGTTTCTCAACGTGGGGCGCTCGCCCCACTGGGGGGCAATTTCAACATTTGGGGGGGGGGGGGGGGGCAATGGACTAATTTTTGTAAGTTGTTTAACTTTTCATGTGATTTTAATATATAAAAATAAAATTCTGTAGAATAAAAAAATCTGTATTTTTATATACTTATATACCATTTCCATCGTCATATTTAGTAGAAACCGGATTTAATGTCATTAGTGATTTGTTATTAAAAAAAAATCGTCTGGAAATCACAAATCACGGAGACTTACGATTAAAATTAACAAAATTAGAACCTGATTTAAAAACCCTTTGCAGCCTGCACCAAGCTCAGGGATCTCATTAATTCTTAGAGTATTCTATCTTTATAACAAAAATATATGTACATATATCCATTGAATTAAACAAATTGTTAGGTGTGTTTTTTATTTAAAGTACTCTCTTTTGTACAGAAAAAAATGAGGGGGGACATGGAACATTTTTTAACCCAAAAGTGGGGCACGGCCCAAAAAAGGTTGAGAAACACTGGTTTAGATGTTAAAAAGTGGGGTAAAAAATTACCCCATTTTCCGTTTTTTTTTTTGCAACTTTTCGGCATTTCTATCATAGGAGCAATAGGCAAATGTGGTATACTCGGATAGGTATTTCAGGCGGACATCCGCCGATGTATTGTTTTTGTAAAATATCTCGTTTTTCTTGTTATTGAAAAAATTTACTAATTTTTGCGTACTTTATATTAATATGTATACAATAACCAAGACCAAAGTGATATATTTATGGGGAATTTCATCTCAAGTGACTTTTGAATTTGAAAGCGTAGATATTTTCCTTTAAGAGCTTTGTGGTCGCTTAGTCGGATAGTATTTTTTGCCCCAAAAATTTTTAGTGCTCGCCATTTATTTGTATTTCATCCGATTTTCAGAGAACACATTGAAATCTCTCACGTTTCTAATCTCTAGTAAAAACCTATAAAAACCGTGCTTACGCTTGTGGGTTATCTTTGAAAGTTCCAGAGATAATCCCACACTCAAGGAACTTCTGCTTTAAAAATATGTAGTTGTTTGGGTTGTAATACAGTTTCTTTATTTTTAATGCAAATGTCAGTCATTTGTAGAACAAACTAATTTTTTTATTAACCTTGTAGTTCATTTAAAAAAACAAACCACATCAAATGACTGCATTATTGTTTTTACATTCATTTTGTACAGTAGTTTTTTGTTATTAAAAAAAATAAATATTTGTTTATTTTTTACTAACATGTGGTTCATTTTTACTACAATTGTGGTTCATTTTTAGCCAATGCTGGCCGGTTAAACTACAATTAAAATAAAATAAACTTGATCTCAAAAACAGCATTTTAAGTTTAAACTTCGTTAAAACTATAAACAAGGTTGAACTTCATCCCAAAAACTTGCTCTAAGTGTATACATTATATTCCTAAAGGTATTTTTATGTATAAGAAATTTGTGTTAAAAATATATTTGATTTCTATATACTTTTCCACCCAGCCTCGTCTAAATTTGCCATATTTCTTAACCCTCTAATACACAACAAAAAACCATAACGCTACGCACCCGACGATAGTACATTTGTACTACTAAGTTCTTTGACGAAAAAAAAACAAGAAAAATATTAGTTTTTATGAACAATACTTATTTTATTTAAGTTATTTACAGTGTAGCGCAAAACAAGCCAACAAAGCATACGTATATCTTCGATTTGAATTTTTTCATCTGTCAGTTCGGTTAAAAAAAGATTTTGATTGAATGTTTTATACTATTGAATAGGGTATATAGGAGGTATATAAAATATATACGTGGGAAATGTCAAACAAAAATATAGAAGCTTTCAATATGAGGCAGTGCAAAACAAAAGCAACAAAATGGAAAATGTTTATCAATGTTTTGAAAATTGAAATGTATTTTGTATTAGTTTTTTTTTTTGTAATAATATAGTTTATGGCTATTCAGAATTCACTGTATTGTAATTTGTATGATTTTGAACTTAGTTTCATACAATTTCTCCACCTTTATGCTGGGTATCTAAAATTTGTATTATTGGCAATCGTAATACTAAAATATCTATTATGTTTAGTTTCATTTGTTAAAAACCATTACGAAATATCTTAAATAACACATATATTTATTTTGATCACGTTTTTATATACTTCGTATACAATCTATTCATTAATAAAGAAGATCCAATCAATTTTTTTTTTCTAACCGTCTTGGAGGATGAAATATTTCAAAACAAAGATTTACCTATGTTTCGTTGATTTTGTTTTGCGCCACACTGTATATTTTTAGAAGCACATTTTTATGTAAAAAAAGATTAAGTATAATTAAAGGATCTTACGTTCCAAGGCACACTCGTTTCATTGTAGGCCACTTTTCCCTACCTGTAGTTGAACTACATCTCCAATATGTATTTCCCTTTGTCTGGTATATTTTTTATTATAAATTCATTATTAAAAAAATACTTAAAAAATATGCAATGAATTCAAAATTGTTAAATGAGCTTTTTTATTATCTCTTAGTAATCGCAACTTAAAAATAATTTATAATATCTCATTAATACTTCTTCCTCTGCTTTTATTTTGCTGGGGTATTAATAAACATTTTATTGAATAGTCAAAATTTATATTTTAACAAAATGCACAATTGTTACCTTCCTATTAGGATTTCATAAGTTTTTGTACTAAATGGGATTCTTTTTAAAAATGTCATAATTAATTTCTTTAGTTATTTTTCCAAAGATACCAAACCGTAATTTATACCAAATAGGAAGGTATAAATTACGGTTTTTGTTAAAACGTAAATGCTCAATATTCAATAAACTATTTATAAATAGATATAATCCAATGTTTGTGGGCTTGTATAAGTTCGCCAACTATCCATCAGATGGCGAGCAGCAACTGTTCTAAGACTTATCATCTCGCGCAATTGCAGTGCTGCCATGTTTGAAGCCCTTCAGCTTTCAGCATCTTTCATCTCTCCACTATCCCCATTCCAAAGAAAGCAACACATTAGTTAATAGGAAGACTTTCCTGAGTGTTGATTCTCTTTAAAAAAAAAATAAAATTAAAATTTCCAATCTCGAAAAATTCCAACATATATTTTGTATGAAAAGTTTCAGATAGTTCGAAACGTAACATTTTCTATATATTTGAAAATTGTTTGCTGGGCGATACCTACAAATTTCGTTGCAATTTGGATATAAGATCAAGGAGACAAAAGTGATAAAAAAATTGGTGAAAATAGATTTCAAAGTAGCTCGAAACTTTTTTTGTATTAAAAGTTTTTAATATTTTTAGTAATCCAATGAAAGGGTTAATACTAATTTGTATTTCACTTGATACCAAATTTGAAATATTGTTTGTTTAAAAAAGCGTGAAAATTGGGTTATTTTTAATAACAAACTTAAATCACTAGACGTGAAAATGTCCGTTAACAATTTCACTTCTAGTGATTTACGGCCAATTTCACGTTTAAGGATAACAAAAGTTACACATTCTCATTAATTTTGTCAGCTCTATCAATTATTCAAATTTTATGGCAATCGGAGCAAATCAATCGGCGGTGCCTCTTTGTTAGTTTTAAATAAATAAAAATAAATAATAGTTCTTACCTTTGTTTTGATTTTGTGCTGTCTAAAGACGTAACCAAAAATAGGTTATTTTCAAATCCGAACCGGTTTCGAATATTTTGCGTTTTCGAATATTTAAGAAACTATTTTCTTTGGGTCGGTTAACCGGTTATTTTTTCAACGTATACTTTTCTTGAAAAAACAGTAAAACCTCTAAAAATGTATAATTATGGAGAAATATTTTTCTCCAATTTTTCGCCATAGAAAATGCTCTTCGATTCATCCATTTTACACAAATTTTTCGTGAACTTAAAATAGAACGTGTGTACAAACAACTAAAAACCTGTTACTTTAACAAAATCACAAAGGCGAATACATAATCGCCGTTATTGCCGTTGGAAAAATTTGGCAAATAATTTAATTTTTTATTTCGAAAAAATTAAATTTTTTTGTACACACACAGAGAACAGATTCGTTTTGAGAACCGAATTTTTCGCCAACCGAATTTAGGTAGCTACATGTATTATCTCACCATGCCTACCATATTAGAACCGCATAATTTTTATTGTTCAAAGAATTACGAAAACAAAAACATCATTCAGCCTATCAAATTTTCAGCCACGAATGCTCTTACTTTCGTCTGAAATATTCTTCCTACATAGTATATTAACAAAAATTTTACGTATTTCTTCAAATATCTTCGAGCTCTGAATTTTGTTCCAACTAAAAAAAGTAGAACAAAACTTTTGCTAGAATACTGGAATTATATATATTTTTAATTGTACTAACGTGGACAATAACATCTTCGAATTTCTTGATTTTTATGCTTTCTTCCGTGTTCATTAACATGTTTGTATTAATTTTTGCTTTTAACAAATATTGCAGTTTGCATTTGGTTGTATTACAAAATTATTGAATGCAAGAATATTTTTACGGTTTTTATTAAGAAAATTCTATATTCGCATTGAGCAAACGATTTTATATATGTTCAGCCGATTTTCAACTAGTTATTTAGTTTCTGTGTGTAGGAAAAATTAGAAAATTTTGGTTTCACTTTTAAACCACCATACAATTCTTCAGCAAACACCGATATCGAAATTCCTTTTTTTAGTGAATGTTTCTCCCAAGTCCAGTGACTCTATTTTGAATTAGTTTCGATCTGTAAAGTTTGAATTTTTATGTTTTTATTTTTCGTTTGAACGTGAAACTTTGTATATCATAGCTTTTAAGTATAGTCAACCTAACCCTGTACATCGTTTCCCTAAATTCATAACAGCTTAAGAAATAAGAGGCAGTAGAGAGTAACCTAAATATTCAGGTGTTTATGGCATTTTTCCACTATTAAATTTAGTGATTAAAAATTTGTCTTAGTTTAATTTAAAATGCATGAATACTAACCTCTAATGCACTAATTATCTGCTAATATCACTGTCCGCTGTTTGGAGGTTTTACAATGGCGAGATAGACAGACATACACTCCATGCATTCAAGCATCTATTCATCCATCCAACCATCCATACACTCACAATTGAACAACAAAGCAAAGTGAAAAAGTGATAATTCTACGTTTTTTCTATTGTTGCTGTGTTGTTGGCTGCTGCATCTGTTGTTGTTGGTGTTGCTGTCGCTGTTGCATTAACAATAGAATAGAGTAGTTTACGACCATCTGGAATTATGTTTGACATGAAAACCAACAAACCAAGTACGTTAGATGGACAGGCGGACATACTTGGACAGTGTGAGACATCTATATCGTAAAGATATCGATGGCAAGCTATACATATATATTTAGAAGTACATACATATATAAGTGTGGGTCGATTTTGGTAAAACTTATTTCCCAGCAAAATTCTGCCTGCCAAAAACTGATTCTAATTGAGCATTTTCATTTTCATCGATGCATTTGCAAGGAGACTGTTCACAAAACAACTACCAAAGAATATGATACACCTAAGTAATGTCCCCAGAAGTTGTTTAGGTAGACAAAATTCCAAAGAACCATATTAAAAATGCTTTCTTCATACAACAATCCAATGTTGAACTCACCGAAAATTTGTGTCGAATCAAAATTAATGTACAAAATATATTGGCTTTGAAAACCTGTTGATTTCAAAAATTTCCTGTTACTTTCCGTTTTTAATATTCCAAAATTTTCTTGTAATCGATCCACCCTAACATACATATTTTTTAGAAAGGGGTACTTGCAAAATCAGCGATCATATAAATTCTCTAGTAAAATGTTTAAATTTAACACGCTTGGCATGTCGGCAACAATTTTATGTTGCACATTCAGAAAAGAATTAAAAAAAAACAAATTGTGAAGTTAGAGTGATGTGTAAATAACGGTGTGTGTATTATTTGTTATTGTTGTTAAATTAAGTGCTAAATCTAGAAACTTTAAATAACCCGATGAGAAAAAATTAATATGATGCAACAAGAATTTTTATCAAAATTAATATCTAATTGAAATAGAATTTGATCCAACAAATTTTGGATCGTATTGTATATGGTACTTAAAAAATTTTCGACACTTGCTGAAAGCGACATCAGATGTTTCTTGACATTAGATGCTTCTTATTTCTCAAGGTTGAATATACTTAAAAGGTTTACTGTACTCCACCAAAAGAATTGATGCTGAAAAGGCGAAAAATTAAAAAAATTACTTGAAACTAACAAGAGTTGTTTTATTCATTATATTTTTTTTTGAACATGGTTTTTAACTTTTAGATCCAAACCAATACAAAATGGACTCACTAGACTTGGGATATACGTTCGCTGAAAAAGTAATTTTCCTGCTTGGTAAAATGTAAAGCTCCCCATCACCCCGGTTTCGGTGTACTCGGTCTTTATCTACCAAGGGGCAGACCGAAAATCGAATAGACCGGTGTAATCGTAAAACCCGGTCAGCGCCTTTAGAAAAAGGCACTTTTTGCATAAAAACATACCATTTTTAACATAAAAGTACTATTTTTTTTTTTTTCAAAAAAGGTGCAATAGCACTTTTTCTTTAAAATTTAAATTTTTCAAAAAAAAAAAAAAATTAAGTTAATTTTTTCAAAAAAAAAGAAGTTTATTTAAAAAAAATTTTACATTATTCAAAAAAGAATTCAAATTAAAAAAAAAAAAAATTAAAATTTAAAGTAAATTTTTTTAAAAACATGTTTATTTTCAAAATATGTTAAAAAAAAAAACTCAAAACTTTCAAAAATTTTAAATTTTAAAAGAATATGTGAGTTTTTCAAATGAGTCAAATTTAACAAAAATATTTGAATTTAAAAAAGTAAATAAAAAAAATTTTAATTTTTTAAAAATAATTTAATTTTTCAAAAAAAAATTAAATATTTGAGAAAAACACTAAAAATTTAAAAAAAAGTCAAATTTACAAAAAGTAAAATTTTTTTAAAAAAGTAAAATTTTTCAAATAAATGTCAATTGTTCAAAAAAGTTAAATTTTACAAAAATATGTGAATTAATGGGTTAACAAATTACGCCATTTTTAGTTCTAGTTGCAGTATAGACAAATTTGGACAAATGAAAGGTTTTTTGAACACATACAGTAGTGGTCAAAACATTTGGAACTGAGATCGCATTTGTTGTTTTCATTGATTTATTTTCTTCAAATCTTACTTATTTACTAAAATTTATAATTTACATATTCTTCATACATTGTTTTATGTTAAACAAATAAAAAAAAATTAATTCCGTTAAATTAAAACAACAACAAAATAAATAATAATAGATGTATTCAAAATGCAGGTGTTCAAAACATTTGCAACTCTCATTATTCATAGTCTTAACGAAACAATTTATACTAACAAGTGCTAGGATATAACGGTAATCGCACTCCTTTTTAATATGAGATTCAGGCCGTTACATTTTTTAAACAAATTTATTATAATTATTGTTCTTTAACAGTTGTAATAAGAGGTTGGAAGCATAACCATCGTCAGAAAAATTTTTGTAAAAAATGGCAGGAAATAAATACAATTCTGATTTTAAATCAAAAGTTTTAAATGATTTTCAAAATGGACTTTCCCAAAAAGAAATTTCTATAAAGTACTCCGTTCCAAAATCAACGATTTGCCGCATTGTTAATAGTGGTAACATCCACACAACTCATAAAGGTGTAAGACCCCATATTACAACTGTAAGAGAAGATCGGAAAATCAAGAATTTTTACGAAATATCCCAAAGCAGTTCCCAGAGAAGCTAAAACCGAACTTTTAATAGATGCCAGTCTTCCCACCATTAAAAGAAGAGCCCGAGAATATGGTCTTAGAAGTTATATATGTACAAAAAAACCGTCTGTATCGGAAAAAAACAGAAAAGCTCTTCTTGATTTTGCACGCACCCATTTGAACTGGACTCAACAGCAATGGAAAAATGTATTGTGGTCAGATGAGTCTAAATTCAACCTCCGGGGATCAGATGGAAGAGCCAATGTTCGAAGACCACGAGGCGAAAAGTTTAATAACAGATATAAAACCGCCACAGTGAAGCACGGAGGTGGAAACATTATGGTGTGGGGGTGTTTTTCAGGAAATGGGATTGGCCCAATTTACCGCATTACTGGCACAATGACGGCCACAATCTATAGAGATATTTTGAGTTCAGTTATGCTTCCATGTGCTGAATGGGAAATGCCACTCTCATGGACCTTCCAGCACGACAACGACCCAAAACACACGGCGGGGGTTGTAAAAGTTTGCCTGCAGGAAAATTAAATTAGTACCATGTCGTGGCCGGCTCAATCTCCCGATCTCAACCCGATTGAGAACATGTGGACAATAAAGTATTCCGAAATGGTGATGAACTTTTCGTCGAGTTGGAGAAGCAGTGGAATGAAATTTCTGACGATTATATTAAAAAGCTCATTGTCCCAATGCCTAAGCGGTGTTCAGAAGTTATAAAAAATAATGCCTACGCTACAAAATACTGAGCGTTATTTACATTAAGAGTTTCCTGTTAATTACTTTAAGAGTTGCAAATGTTTTGAACACTGTACTATCGACTTATTTTGTTAAAATTATGAATCATTTTTTTTGTATTTGTAAAATAATATGCTATAACTGAATTTAATAAAAAAAAAAAAAACAAAAACTTATACCACAAATCTTTTTAATCAAAAAAATTATAATTACCTAAACCATGATTTCAATTGCAAATGTTTTGAACACCACTGTATATACTGATGTACAAATTACACGGCATGACAAAGAAAAAATTAATATACATATGACATGCTGCTTTCAATGGCGTACTTAATTATTTGATGAATCCCAGTAAAAAATGTTCTCGTTTTTAGAAGCAGGATAAAACTGTAAATGATGTAAGTGCTGACTACTTACTTAACATTGAGAAGCAGTAAAAGAAACAAGTAATTTTCGTATAAAATTAAACAAACACAAATGTTGAGGGAACACAGCCTAACAGGTGTAGGTTGTAAGCAGCTTATCATAATCCCTTATAAGGATGCTGGTTGTAATGCAGAAAGTTTCATATCGTGGATTCTAAACGATCTGTTCCCGAGTGATTTCCGATTGTGTTTGGTGTTTTTGAGTATGAAATAAAAGACAATTAGTCATTTAAATGTTTGTGAAGAGCTAGCACGTGGAGCGGTAAAAAAATAATAATTATATAATAATATTACATGTCAAAAATTTTAACAATAACACTCTAATATCTGAAGAATTTTATGTAAAATAAATTATGTATATACATATTATTACTTTTAATCGTAATAATGTAGACATTAAATATGTTTTTACTGAAACTCATGAAATCACTGCTTTTTCTAAGCGCTGAAATCCGAGGTTATTTTGTCCAAAAGTAATGCTTCCAAGTGGGAATTCGCCATATAAAAATCATAGCATATGTAAGCAGGTTTGTAAGGTATTCTTTTCGGCTTACTCCCTTACAAACCTGCTAGCATGTAAGCAGCGGTTTTACTATGATGGTATAGATTTCGAGAAACAAGTCATTAAAATTTGGCGGTTTTGCATTTAGTTTTTTGCATTTAAAACTTTCGCTCTAAGCATGGTGCAATCATTATACAAAAATGGGTCTAACTATTAAATACAATGAACATACCCAGTAAAAAATTTTCGTATTTTTAGAAGCAGGATAAAACAAATGCGCTGATGTAAGTGCTTATTATTACATAAGTCTGAGAAGCAGCACTTTATTTTGTAGTATATTTTGTTAAACTTTTCGAAATGTAGCCGTGATTTTTTTTCTATGCTAAGGTGGTCTAAAAACCGAAAAGTTAGAATTCGCGAGGTCCACAATCAGTTTCGTAATTATATCTGGGGCGTTGTTATGTCTGTTAACTTTTGTCCAGGTTTTAAGTGGGCCAGTCTCCGTTTTACTCTGTTTTACTAACTTTTGTTATATAAAAATATTCTTCTTTTCTAACAAAAGACGGAATTCCCCACTTATTTATATAAACAACAAAATTTAATAAGCGTACACAAATAGGTAAATGAAACATTTGTTACATAAAATTTTTGTTTTGTTTAAAAAAATGGGTGCTAAAAGTAAATTTTTAGCGCTTTTTTTTAATTTTCTTAATTCAACAGGTAAGTAAACAAAAAAAAAATAAAACAAAATTTTGTTTGATAAACAAGTTTGTCGATTTTCTGCTTATTTATAAAACTTAAAAAAAGGTGCTGTCAAGGGTTAATTTTGGAAACCTTTTACACATTCTATACTTTTTATACAATCTAACAATAAAAAAATTTCTTTATCTAAGTTGAAAGACAATAACTTATTTAAAAAATATTTTCTGTTTTACATAAAATTATTTAATATATACCATTTATTTGACATCTGGTAAACATGGGTTAACTATGTCCTATAAACATTATATTTGCCAGCTATTTGCCTCTATTTAGGTAAAATACATAAAATCATATTCCTGTAATTTATTGCAAAAACTTAATATTTTTATTTTTAATAAATTTTAGAATAAAGCTTCAAATTTTCTATGTTGTGCAGTTTTGATACCGGGTCGATATGGGTTAACAATGTCCCCACTTTAACAGTTTTTTTCACTGGATACTTATAGGTCAAAGAAAATTTACAAATGAAGTTTCAGTTAATTTGGAGCAAGATGAATTTTTGGAAAATTATTTCAACAAATTGGTCACCAAAAACATTATTTCCTTGAAAATACGCAGTTTTATAAATCGCTCCACACTCTAATCCAAAAAGGAGATATCTAATTTTTTTTATTTTTTTTCTTTAACTAATATTTTATACAATCGGTATAGACCATTTCAACTTTTAGCAAGTTACGTTAGAGAAAAAAGATGCAATTGAATTCGAGTTTGAAATTTATTTGGTACCAATTATAACATATTTTTATCAAATTTGGTACTAAATTATAATTTTTTTTATAATTATATTTTATATTTGTGTCCCTGAGAGCAATTGTAAAATAAATCTTGTATATATTTTTATATATTTTTAAATTTTCTAATTAATTTTTTTTTTTAATTTACCCTTTTTGGTCTAGGAACCAAAACCGTGATGAAAAATGGATGGTTTTGCAAAATTGGGTGAATGATGTAAATATAAAAACCGAGATAATTCAAAAACTGCAAATAAGAATTTAACGTACCCCCAAATCTATTAAGAAATACGTATTACAAAGACATGTTCAGGAAATAAATTGAATTTATTGAGTAGTGTACCAGATTAGCTATTATGTTGAGCATTATTGTTATAAATGTTCTAAATGTATAAAAAAGAATTATTATATATAGAATTATATATAGAATAATAGAAGCCACACTTAAGCCCTTTTATAGATTGCAACAATTATAATAATTTTATGATCAACATACTGAAATTACATAGAAATACTGTGTCCCATGTTACATATGACTGAAAACATACAAAATTAACCACTCGATTTCGCCACCCCATTCTGATTTCAACAAAACTGGATACAGAAGATGCACTTCATATAACTATAACCTTGTCTAAATGTAGGATAAATATAAAAAATTCGAAAATTTTAAAAAAGTAGTCATACATACTTCATACCTCTTTAACGGCTTAAGCTACTAGAGTCATTGATACCTCATTTTAATCCTTCTTAAATTGTAGTTTTAATAGTGCACACACATTATTCACGCAGTTCAAAAAGATGTATTTCAAAAGACATTTTTTTTTTTTTTTTGAAATATATGTTAAAATTAAATTACTTCCCTATGCCGCACTATGCTTTGTCCCATAGACAAAAATCAAAAAAAAATTTTTGTCTCAAATTGTTTTTAAATACAGATTTTTTGAAAGATAATAAGGTATCTTAAATAAATGTTAACAAAAAAAAATTTTGTGATTGCTTTTGCCACCACGAGAGGGCGTTAAAAGCAGATAATTTCTTGCAAAAATTACTTAACAGAAAAATGAGTTTTAGTTGTTTCACAAAAATAATTCTGAAAAATTCATTTTTTTAAAAAGTCACTCGAAATTTTTTTTCAAGTACTTTGATATATTTGCAGTTAAATTAAAATTTATAATTTAGTATTTATTTACAAAATAACTTTTTTTATTGCTCTGAAAAACACATTTTTTTTGTTGAAAATCCAAAAATTACTTAAGTTTGATGGAGTATAAAAAAAAATTATATAAAATTATATATTTTTTTTTTCTGTTTTGTAAGCTAACAGGGTATTCAAAAATTAGTGCTATTTTTTACCACAACTTAAAAAAAATGCGTTTTTTGAAATGCCTAATTTTATGATTTTTACTCAAATATCAGGCATTTAAGAGTGTTTAATATCATTGCGCAACACGATTTTTTTTTTTAATGTTAAAAAATAAAAAAATTTAATTATATCATTAGTAGACCAAAACCACTGAAGTATTTTCAAAATTTAGCTCGAGTTCTTTTTTTATGGCCCACTGAAGTTTTTAATTTTTTTTTTATATCGACACAAGGTCACACAATTAGATTCATTTAGACTCATATTTCATTAGCATTACTACAATAAGCCGATAGCCATTGCTGCTAGTGCTTTTTTAGCTTTAAATTTGTTGTAATTTTAATTATAATAAATATGAAAATAAATAAATAAATAAATAAATAAATAATAATTTTTTTTTAAAGACGTTTTGAGTAAGTCAAAAAAAATGTATTAAATCTAATACAAGGTTAATATATGATTTTAATAAAATTTGATGACGGTTCTTTTCATAGAACTAATTAACCCTCTATCTGCCCTTTTTAGGGGTCATTTCAGCCCCTCCTCATAGAACACCACTAACACGTTTAACATTTAAGATAAACTCGGAGACCCATAATTTGTTGCACAGTGTATGCAACTATAGCTTTAAGTTATGTAAAATATCTCATTAATAATTAGTTAGATCCAATTAAGCTATAAATTAGATTCTGTTTCATATTTAAATTACTATTTTAAAGTGTAAGTTGCGATTGACTTCGATTTTGAAGTTTTTTTTGTTTCATATTTTTGTTTTGCTTTATCATATTATTTGCCGTTATTTATATTTTTCAAGTTAGAGATGATAGCGTGACACATTTGTTTTTAAGTTACAATACACGCGTGTGATAGTAACTATATTCCAGCAGCGCTAATACGACCATATATTAAATTTTCGGAAATGCGACAGAAATTTTTATTTTCTATAAAAGTTTCGATTGTATAAAAACCGTAAGTGTTACAAATTTAATTGCCTTTAACATAAGTGATCGTGAGTGCTAGTGGATGAAAATACTAACGGGTCCATCTCTATTTGTAATGTAAACAAGGTTTAAAAAATAAATTTATAAATTAATGTAACTAATCTGTGGTGATGGCAAATATTTTAAAAAATTCCGATATAATTGATTGTTGGATAGCAGCATCCTCAAACAATAAAATATCAGAGGTGTTTAAATATGTAAAACATAAGATAGGCGATTCATATTTTAACAAAAAAAAACTTAATACAAAGTATTCAGTTTTTTAATAGTAAAGTGAATAAGTTATGGAGAGAAAGCAGATATAATTGAAGTTATTTTGAAAAAAAAAATTCTAAATGGTTAAGTTATACTTTTTTTGATCCCGACAATGTAAGTTTATCAGTTTTTTACTTCAAATTATGAAAATAAAGAAAATAAAAATACTTAGGAATCTAACACAAGTAAAACAAGTAAAATAGAAGTTGAGATAACAGAAGACGAGGTGAGTTCTTCGTTAAGCGAAAATTGGTTTTGGGAAGAATCAAGTAGCGATGATGCTTTGTTATAAGTTTGTCTTTATATGTTTTTTTTAACGTTTTTTATTTTAGCAGTGATAAAATATAATTATTAAGTTAAACTATTATAATTTTTGTTTAAAAATCCAAAATTTTAATTTTTTTATCAAAATATATCGCACTTAATCAACAGGAGGGTATTCACTCAAAATGTTCAGTAGAAGCAAAACAATTTTAAATTTAATATTAAAGGCACATGAAAAAGAATTTTTAAACCAACCATTTCATTATCAAAAAGTAGGCAAAATAGCACTATAGATAATAATAAATAATAATAATAATAGCACAATAGATTTTTTTCGAAAAGTGGAAAAATAAAAATTTTGATGGAAGTGCGATATGAATTTTACATAATTTTTTAATGAAGTTTAGGAGTGGTAGCGTTTTTAAGAAAAAGGATATATAGCAGGACCTTGAGTCCTTAGTCCGATTTAAATAAAAATTTACACACACGTTGCTAGTTGCATGTGTATCAGCATGACCACTCTTTGTATTTTGTGGGCATTATTGAAGCTAAAATTATATTTTTCAATTTCAGGACACATGGGAGGTAGGCGTGTCCTAGGGCCGATTTTTCCAAAAACTAAGCTATTTTATGCTAGTGTACCAAATTTCAAAAATATCTGAGTACTCCTTCTATTTTTGTCCCTTCGTTATATGGGAACGAAGCATAGTGTGCCGTGTCCTAATTATTATGTGAAGCTCTTTCGGTATCCTGAGTTGTGAATAAAAATGTAAAAAAAATTTAACTAAAAAGCCGATACTTCAGAAAAATTAAGGAGTAAAAGATAGGGATTTGAGAAAAGTAAAAAATAATAATTTATAATTCCCATATATTTTTCACAAATTTTAGAACACCAGTTTTTTTAAATACATTTTACAATACAAATACATGTAAAATACAAATTTTAGAATATTGGATTTTGATAAAAATGCATTTTACCGTCAAGAAGTGAATTATTTTTGTGAACCAATAAAGTCATGATTTAATTACATTTAAAATGAGTTATCAACTACTCTTGTAGCTTAACGGCTTGTTTTTACAATACGTGTATAATTTCAGACGAACGTGTGGCACCCGAACGAATACGTAAGGAAATGAGTTTTTATAATTCGTTCGTCTGACTTACGTTTGAGTACGTAAAGCTTTATGTTATGTCACACAGTAGAGATTGCCATGATATTGTTTTTCGGTTTTTGTTAGATTTTTTCATATACAAATAACACATCTTTTGTTGGTAGATGGCAACCCAACAGTATAAATAAAATATAAACAAAAACTGCTGTTTTTTTTTGGAAAAATATTGTATTCATTTTAAAATTATTAAAGTGATCTAAAAATTAAATTTGTGTAATAAAAAAACAAAACAAATTCACAAATAAAAATGTTCGGGTCAATTCTTTAAGCTAAAATTTTCAAACAAAACAAATAAAAACAACGTGTTTTGTGTTTTTTTTTTTGTTATTTTCGCTGCTCATAATTATGTTTTTATTACACTTTTTAGTTAAATGAAAAATTTTTTCGGACGAACGTTTACATGACAAATGCTTTTTCGTGAACGTCTGTTTCAAATTGCAATAGAGAAACCGAAAAAAGAGAACGAAAATGACAACTCTTACGTTTTCACTCATTACAAAGTGACATTCGTGATACAGAACCCCAAAATCATTTTTATCACTCGTTTACACGAATTTTTTGAGTGACACGTCATACCAAAACAGGCCATAAAATATTAAGAAGATATTAGCAATTATGTGCAACTGCTTTTATATTTATTTTATTTTTTTTTTTTTTGATTTTTATCCATAACTTTGAATTTCGTAAGTGCTCCACATATTAATTTGCCAACGGCATAGTGGAATAAATTATAATTAAAATACATTTATTGGAAATAAAAAAAAAAACAAAGTTTTTAAAACGCAGCGGTTCAAACAGCGGACTTTGAAAAAATGCATTTTACATTCAAAAAATATTTATTTGAATATTTTATTTAAAGCACGATAGCAGTGGCTTTAAAATAAGTCATCAACGAAACACGTAGCTCTAACCGTTGAAAAGATAAATACGATTATATTTGTTCATATTTTAAATGGCGCTATTTCCACAATCTTTAGAACTAGCAACTCAAAACTAGTACGATGACATACTTAAATCACAATTACCTTCCATACAAAGTTTGGTTAAAATTAAAGCGGGTAGAGGTCGAAAATTAGATAGTTTTTAATGTGTTTTAATATGGAATGGTTAATATGGTTAAGTATGGAATGAGTCATATGTGAAAAAAATTTAGATTTTTGAAAATTTTTAAAAAAATCGGTTTGGCTATTCTTAATACAAATTTTTTTAAATTTAACACATTTAACCAAGTGGACCCAAACTGAGGGCTAAAAATTTAAGAATTCATATTGTAAGGGACACCTTAATATGTACTTAATATACAAAGAATGTTATAGATTTATCAATATTCTCTTGTTGATATTAAAAAAAAAAAAAAAACTTAAACAATTTCATATCATTGTATGGTTTATTTTCAATTCCTTAAACTGATAATAGTTTTTACAATTTCTTTTTAAACACACACTCACACAATAAACTTATGCCAGACTAGAAATACTCTATTGCATTTGATATTATCTGGTTAATATGGTATGTGCTTGTGTTTGTTTAGTGCATGAAATGTTAGTGAATTTAATTCTGGTATTTAGAGATATAAATGAAATTCTAAGTAACTTTTGACTCATTCCATAGAAAACAATCAAAAAAAATATGCAATTTTCTACCTCTATCGCCTTTCATTTTAACCAAACTTGGTATGGAAGGTAAGTGTCATATAAATATATCATCTTACAAGTTTTGGGTTGTTAGCTCTAAAGGTTGGGGAAATATCGCATTTTAAAATATGAAAAAAAATCGATAATTTAACGAAAGTAGTCAAACTTAATCGTCCATATCTCTTCACTGTTAAAGCTCATTTTAAATCCACTCATGCTTTAAACAAAATAAGCAAAAAAAAATTATTTTTTGAAGGCAAACTTATTTTTTTCAAAATCCGCGTTTTAAACCGTTGTATTTAATAACACCGTTTTTTTTTTTAATTTTCAAAAAAGTGTATGTTAATTATAATTTATTTCACTATTCCCTGCAAATTAATATGCAGAGCTCTTACGGGCTTCAAAGTTATGGATACAAATCTAAAGAAAGATACTAAATATAGTGGAAAAAAATATTTACTTAAAAAAATAATTTATTGGAAATAAAATAAAAGTTTTGCAAAAATAGTTGCACATAGTTGCCAATATCTTTTTAACGGTTTCACTGTTTCACAAACATAATAGACTTCTTGACCGCGAAATGCATGTTTTTCAAAATCCGTGGTTCAAACCGCTGCATTTCAAAAAACTGGTTTCCAAAAAATTTTTAAAAATATATATTAATGAAAAAAAATTATTCAAGTTCGAGGCCATACTCTATATTTCTTTATTAGGATATTGTCCTAACAAATAATTTATAGAGTTTTTATTTTCAAATTTATTAATTGACCCTTTCATTAATGTGTTGATAGATCTATTACGGGAATTTTCTAGGTTCCCATCATCAGAACACGTTTTGAAAGAAGTGACAATCCCATGAAAAACATCAAGCATTCATATAAACTAGTTTTCTCACTAAATGAGAACTAATTAATATATGAGCTCGAAGTTAAAGATTATCACCACTGATCAAAAAATAAATTGATAAATTTACCTTTGGTAAATTTACCTTTGGTAAATGACACTCGTAGCTTAAGCTGCTAGAAATATATATCGGATTATGTGTGACTACCTTTTTAAAATTTTCGAATATTTTTCATGTTTTGAAGCGCGATATTTCAAGATCTGCTAAGATTAGTTGTCCTACATTTGGACGAGGTTATTTATAGTTATATGAAGTGCATCTTCTATAGCAAATTTGGTTGAAATTTGACCGGGTGGAGAAAATCAAGTGGTTGATTTTATATGTTTTCAGTCTTTTCTGTTTTAATATTCAAGTAGCAAGTCGGAATTGTTTGTTATTAGGATAATAAGCAGAAAATTGTATTTTCATTTAATACCACACTAAAGTGGTGCATAATATTGGTAGCAAATACAATGGCTACAAATTGTAATTTTTAATATTTGTTTAAACTTTTTCGAAATTTAAGAAAAATTTGTTGTATTTGAATTTATGTTTAATTTTCAATACAAATTATTTATTTAGTATGTACAGTGCTGCCAATTTTGACGATTTGTCGCTATTATCACGATTTATGAAGTGAAATATAACGAAAGGACGATTTATGATTTAGTAAAATTTATTGTAAGCGAATGTTCCCTATTGTGGCCTGTTCTATTTCGTTTTGTTCGTGTTTTTGCATGTATATGTCTATATCAGCGGTGGGTACAAAGAGAAATGAGAATGTATTAGTTATTTTACAAAAAAATGAGATTGTATTGGTACTATTGCACTGAACAAAAGCACTTGGTTTTGGTTGTTTTTTTTTTGTTTGTTTACATTGTTGTATTGTTTTACTATTTATATCCTTACGTGATAAATTTCAGCTATGAGGCGAATAAAAAAAGAAATATACATAAGAGGAAATTAATAGATAATTAAAAAATTTTCTTTAAGAAAATAGGCACATGAGTTCTTTGCCAATAATGTACTGGGCAAACAAGTAGTTATATATAATAATGATTGATATAATTTTTATTGTTAATAAAAATTATAATTTTTTTCGACCTTTATTGTGCAATGAAAATGAAGTTTTCAAGTTCGAGGTCGTATTCTACATTTATTTACCAGAATATTGTCCTAGTAAATAAATTATAGAATTTTTAGTTTTTCAATTTATTCTTTGACCACACCTTCAAGAATTTGTTGATAGATATATTTCGGGGAGTTTCTAGTTCCCCATCATCAGAACAATTTAGAAAGAGTGGTAATTTGTATTTTCGAGTTTGAGCATGATGAAGTTAACACTCTTTCTAAATTGTTCTGATGATGGGGAACTAGAAACTCCCCGAAATAGATCTATCAACAAATTCTTTTTTAATATTTTTTTATGGTCGATTTGTAGGGAGGCAAAAAAATCTCTCAACTTACAAGGAAAATCGTATTTTAGGGATCAAAATAAGAAACTTTGCCGAAGGAACCATACCTCTAAAACGAATTCTGATGTCCCGACTTTTGACCCGTAGGGTCAAATTTTGAAAAAGCCCACTTTGATATTTCAGAAAGTAGGAGGAATCTCTCCAAGATTATTTGAGCTATTTCTTCTCCGGGAGACACGCTAGCAGATTAATGCATAAATCATCATTCTAGCTGACCGTTAAGGGGTTAACATTTAAATTGAAAGAGGGCCTTTTTAGCCGTGTTTTTATAGCAAAATGTACAAATCTCGGGATAGAGATATTTCAGAAAGTAGGAGGAGTCTTTCCAAGATTAGGGTCTCTATTTCTTCTCCGGAAGACGCTCTAGCAGATGAATGTATAAATTATATTCGATTGGGTTGGATTCGATTGGGACACTCTAAAGTCAAATTGGGATTTTTCAAAATTTTATCCTACGGGTCAAAAGCCGAGACATCAGAATTCGTTTTAGAGGTATGCTTTCTTCGGCAAAGTTTCTTATTTTGATCCCTAGAATACGATTTTCCATGCACGTTGAGCGATTTTTAGATCGACCCGTCCTAACGAACATATATTTGTATGAAATTATGTATAATTTCATACAATTTCATAAGAATTATAACGTTATCCTGGGGATTTTAAATTAAATATTAGTTGTTATACCTTTTTCTAAATAACTTTTTAGATAATGCATCAATTCATTAATTTAAATACGTTTTCGAAAATAGACTTCACACAGATACCGTTTTTTTGGCAGATTGGAAATTCTACTGAGTAAAAGTTTCATAATACACCATAGACACCAAACTGCAAAAATAAAAAAAAAAATATAGAGCAATTCCATATGAAAGCGATCACCTTTTGGACGACCCCTCTCCGATTTTAAAATAAATAGTCTCAATCGATTGCCCAGCAAAAAATAATGTACCTACATATTTATTTTTTTTTTTTATAGTGACTGGTTTAGTGGTGGTGTGCACCACTGTCATGTGACAAAATTGAAGAATTCTTCATAAGGGACCTCATTGAAAGTTGTTTTAAAAAAAACTACTAAAGCGATCGCAACGAGTGATAGCTCGTTGGAAAGGTATTGAATCAGGCTTTAATTGAAAAATAAAATGAGGTCCCTTATGAAGAATTCTTAAATTTTGTCACATGACAGTGGTGCACACCACCACTAAACCAGTCACTATAAAAAAAAAAAAAATATGTAGGTACATTATTTTTTGCTGGGCAATCGATTGAGACTATTTATTTTAAAATCGGAGAGGGGTCGTCCAAAAATTTGCCAATTTTGAACGTTTTCATATGGAATTGCTCTATAATTAAAAACTCTATTTTATTAACAAATTTGACCTCATAATTGTAATTATCGCCAAAATATTTTATTGATTTGACTGCTCCTGTTCTATGTTTAATATTTATAATTTTTTAACACTTTCACTACCGACTTTTTGTTTGCGGATATACTTTTATTTTAACTTCAGATTCTTATTAGGGGCCCTTAATTTGAAAGAAAAAGGTTTGAACTTATCCCCCTTCCTTCCTACCGAAAAATTGGTCTGAAAATCGAATTTAGAAAGTTCACAGCCCATATTTAGTACTAAAACATTTGAATAATATCCTAATAATCATACGTAACTTGGGACTAGTTAATTGAATGGAATAATTAATGGATGATTTAATTGGCATTGTTTGAAGTCAATGGTAATACAATTGTTTGACATCACAATTGCTTAAAAACTATGCCAATAAAATATTGTTTTAATTGGTTAATGCCAATGCCTGTAACACACAATTATAATTGCTTGTTTGTTGTTACAATTGTCTACATAACAAAAAAATTTTGATAAAAAATCGTATATCTGCGTACTTATTTTATAAGTATTCGGTATTTTATCAAGTATATATCGCTTATTTACTACAAGACTGTATTAAGTAAAAAAATGCGATTTTTGAGTTAATGATGCAGGTTTTTTATTTTTTAATTTAACCAATACTCAGGGAATGCCCCCTACGCATGCAGTGCATTGTATTGATCAGGAAAATAGGGTATGGGAAGGAGGAAAGAGGGAAAAGTGTTTGTGGATATTTGATTTAAATTTTTCTAAATTGTAAGTAACAAGGAAGTTTGTTCCACATACGAATCGTTCGACTAAAAAACGATTTTTCTCTGCAATGCGTTGTGCGAAACACAGGACAATCAACTACAAACGGATGTGCTCTACTAGATAAGCGAGTATTACGAATAAAAACTCGGGCTCGTGGAATAAGTTCACTTATATCAGATGAGCACCTCCCATGGTAATATCGATAGAAAAGTGTCACACAACCCACATTCCGACGATGCTCCAATGAATCAATAGAGTTTGATACACTACTGTCATTGATCAGATTCACCGCCCTCCCCTGAACACGGTCCAGAAGCTTCCGAATAGACAGTGGAGCCCCTGCCCATATATGAGAGTTGTATTCACTTTGATAAAAAGTTTTTCACTTATTTACCGCTGTGAAGATTTATTTTTCCCATGAATATATTTCTGTGGAATTTCATTTTATGTATGACAAAGTTTTTGTTAACTAATAATTTTAATAAACAAATTATTAGTTAAAAACTTAATTGCAACTGCAAGAATATCTGTTATCGTTTCTAATCTTAAGAACAAACTTATATATAATGAATATCCTTGGTAAGTAAAAACCAAAACTATAACAAGTTTGCTTTTAAAATTGCATCGTTTTCAGGTAATTAGAAAAATATCACAAAAAACTCGTTTTTTGGAATCTTTAAAACAAATGTAAATAATTTAAACGCCACTAAATTTTTATAAATATGGATTACAGATTCCTAAATTTCTTTAAAAATAAAATTAAACTCAGATTTGAGAAACTTGTTCCTAATGGACGTAAACTAGTTGGAGTTTTACTAACATCTTTTCAGAAAATTTGATAATTGTATGAAATATATGTATTTTTAAGTAAAATTTTTAATAAAACCACGAATAACATAAAACTTTTTAGATTTTTTTATTATATTATCATCTGCTCATAAATTAAGACTAGGTTAGAAAAGTTTGTAAAGGTCATGGTGTACACTCAAAAAATAAGTTAGTACTAAAGTTAGTAAAACGTCTTGTAAATCAGGTATACTATTTTTTAGCAATTTTTTTTGCTAAAATCGTGTTTTCAGCTAAAATTTTTGTTATACTTATTCAGCACTTAACTGTTTTATACTAATGCTTTACTAATATACTAATGTTTTACTAATTAATTTTGCTAAAAAAAATTGTGCTGATAAGCACATTAATAGTGTGGACGACAACCCGATTGAAAGATATACGCACAATGAAGCAGATGTCGCGGCATGTCAAGATGTAGTAGAGAAGAGGAAAATGATACTAAAAAGTACAACTCTAATAAGACATATAAAAAAATCAACCATGGAAGACTTTTGTATCTCTTTTTCTCTTTAAGGATTAAAACAACTTAAATTTTGCGTTGTCACCGGCTTGTGAAAATAATTGTCTATTAATAAAATAAAAGACAAAAGAAAATATTTAAAATTAATATGTATTTCTATAATAAATGCTAATAGATTAATAATCTAGTGTGGTCAAATTGCAAACACACATATACAGACATGTAGACAGAGTAAATCGAAAGACAAAGACACACATCTTAAGTTGATTTGTAGGTTCCTTTTTCTTATTGCAAAAAAGGGTTGTTTTTTCGTTTCGTTTGTTTTTGTTTATTTTTTCGTTTCGTTTCTATAATTATCTTCGGCAGTTGCGTTCTTTAAAAGAAAGCATCATTTAGACAACGATTGATGTAAGTAGTTGAAAGAAAATTTTTGTTATGTTATATATATTTATTTCTATATATTTTCAGATATTAAATTAATTCATGTCGTCAATGTGGGAAAATAAAAATTTTTATATTTCGTAATTATTGTAAATTATTTTTAAAAGAATCACAAAAATATGTTTTATGATTTTCAGCAAATATATTAACTAAATTACAATTTTTTTTACAAATTTTTTGCGTTTTTTTCAGTCTACTAAAATTCAACAAAAAATTTATTAATTTTTACCAAGGCTTTTTTATTTCTAATCTACTAAGTGTTAGCAAAACTTTCGCTGAATCTACTAATTTTGTTGCTAAAAATCAGCTCGCAGATTTTCAGCAAAAGATTTTGCTGACATTAGCAATTTTTTTGCTAGCACCCTCCTGACTAAAATTTTGCTGACTCAGCAAAATTTTTAGCTGACTTTACAAACTTTTTTTTGAGTGTAGGTTAAGAAATAATGCAATTTAAAGTCAACCCTTAAGTTGTATGAATTTCTTCTAGAGAAAAATTACTAATTCCTAAAAGTTAATTTTTTCTGCAACCTTCGAATAATAACGAATTTAGCTGAAACTTGGCACATCGAGTTTTTTGATATCAAGAAATAGAGGCAACATTGTGGAGATGGCAAAATCCAACTTTCATCACTTTTTGGTCCACTCTAGTTAGTGTACACTGTAGTGTACATGGGTAGTGAAGTGGTTAAAATTTAAAATTTTTACTAACCTATAATCGAAACTTTATCGCTATTGGGAGACCTTAAGATGAAAACTTTTGTTTAGCGATTTTTGGTTATTTAAACTTTTAATATGTAGTCACATTGATTGGGCTCCGAAGAGGTGGAAAATTCGTAAGTTTAGAATGTTATATTTATTTTTTAAATTTAATCCAAAAACTCCCATAAGTATATAACGCCAAATATACCTAAACATATACACATCCGCGTACATATTGTCGGTTGGTGTTATCAAGAGTCACATCATCATCATCATCAAAAACAACAACAACAATAAAACCACATAACAATACGTAACAAATGTGATATTGTTGTCATGTATGAACTCAAAAACTAACAAGATGATGTTACTACAAACATATTTGTATACCACACACACACATGCACACTATATTATTCACTTACTTCCACATATACACACTAATACAGCCTCACCAGTGATGCCAACTTTATGGTGCATTTCAATGTCACAAAACTCCGAAATTTTTAATATAAAGAACACTAATTTAATATAAAAAAACACTAAAAATTTTTAATATAAAAAAACACTAAATTGGTGCTTTTGTAATTAATTGTAAGTGCTTTTGGTGCTTTTTAACCAATTCCGTTTTAGGTACCAGGGGCTGACTTATGGCATTCGTGATTGAGTGAAATCGTTCGAAAACTGTTTTTTTTAATGAGTAACTACAAATATATTGTACTAATAATGTAAACATAAAGTTTTATATTTATTTCTAATCAAGGACTGAATTTAAACATTCCTGATCAAAAAAATTTCATTAAAATGTTTTATTTTCGAAAATAGAAAATTAATTTCGATCGAAAATTAACGATCACGAAAGCCGTAATTCGGCCCTAGTACTTTGTTAAAAAGTCCTAAAAGTTCAGTAAAAATGATCGAAAACTCGGATTTTTTGCAGTCAAATGTCACTTTTTCGCTACATTTTAAATGCTCTTGTTGGTTAAATTGATACGAAAAACGTATTTTTTATGTGGAGTTTCACAGATGTTTTCACAAAAATACGACCAAATACTAGATTAGCACCAAAATTGACGATGAAGAAATGTAGTTACTTTATTTTTAGCAACGAAATTCAATTATAATAATGTTTAATGGTTAACTTTGCTAAAACTACAGAAAAATCTGTTGAAATTTCCAATTTTAACAGTCTTAAGGACATTGCAATCAATTGTCACTTTGTCGCTACATTTTAAATGGTTTTGATGCGAAAAATTATTTTTTATTTTTTTTTTTGTATAAAGTTTGGCAGATATTTTCGCAAAAGAACAATCAAAATACTTAAACACCGAAATTGTCGTTGCAGAAATGTGATTACTTTATTTTAGCATGAAATCCAATAATAAAACTGTTTTAGGATCGACTTAATTTCATTTCTTTAACTTTGTGAACAATTAAAAAAAGAAAATTGTCTGGTGCTTTTTTACGCTTTTTACAATTTTTGTTTCGCTTTTTGCTCTTAAAAAGTTGCCAACACTGAGCCTCGCACGAAATAGTGCAAACTTACTTAAACAGAAAATTTTCTTGAGTATATTTGTTAAACATTTGATGGTGACATGTGTAAATATCCGCCTTTTTGTGTTGCAAGTTAGTACACATTCATGGCGATAGTTTTTTTTTATTCGTTTCGATTGGTTTTTTTTGTTCTTTTTTTTTAATGGATATTGTTGTGGTATGTTGAACTTATTTTATTCTCTAGTTTGGATGTAGTAACGATATTTGACAGGAAATCATGTATAACATTAACATACAACTTTCAATGGTAAAGATGTGAGTCAGGAAACGTGTTGGATAAGTCGTATGATCTTATAATAAAAAAGTGAATAAATAAAATGCATTTAACCCTGGAATGCTTTTTCTTCTAAATGGGATAACATTTTAAAATCTAAAATTTTTATTTAATTTCATAATTCAGGCTATTTTACACGATAAAGGTGATCAATGATACTGTTCCATAAATATGATAAAGTTTTTTTTTTCACTGACAAGGAAACTACACAGTATAACAATTAAATAGGTACAACTTTGTACATTTTTATAGTTTTTTGAAACGCGGTTTTTCAAAACAATGCAATGCGAGGTATCAATGGCTCTCGTAGCTTAATCCGTTCAAATTATATGGAATATTTTTCATATTTTGAAGAGCGATATTTCTAGATCCGCTAGGATAAGCTGTTCTACATTTGGACGAAGTTATACTTATATGATGCAATCAGAAGGGGTAGTGGAAATCAAGTGATTGATTTTATATGTTTTCAGTCTTATTTTAAATATCTTATAATTCATTTCAATATGTTATAATTTTTAGGTTGTAATAGAAAAATACTTGATTTAAATTGAAAAATACTTAATTTTAGTGTACACATTTTGCTTCTCTGGCTTCCATTCCATTTGTTCTTAATTGTTGAAAATGAAAGAATACATATTTTCTTTTATAACTTTTTTATTAAAAAGATAAAATTAATGATTTAAATGTTCCAATAAAATATTATCTTAAGTATTTTTAAGCTATGTATGATGTACGTAGAGTAGAGACTGCTCCAAGATCCCCGCAGAATTTGTGGCCATTTTTAATTAGCAATCATATAATTAAAAATTATATCCTATTACCCTAACCGAGCACTAGCTACTATGGCCTTCAGCGCGTTGTAGCGAAAACACACCAGTGCCTCTGGTGGGAATCGAACCCACGACCCAGCACATATAAGTCAGCACGCTACCAACTAGCTTACCGGGGTGCACAACGATGATTTAATTAAGTTAATTATTTAGTTAATTCGTTCGGAAGGATAAAAACCCCGAAGTTGAAAATAAATTCACAAATTAATAAACAATAAATTTAAGAGTTAATTAACTTCAAAATATTACACGAAGTAAAAAAATCTGTCTATTTAAGACATTAAAATTATGCACTTATCATATATTTTACAAATTGAAATAAGAATAAATACTTTATTCCCATTGAATTTATCATTAATTAAATTTTATTTTTATTTTTCTATTCGACTATAAGTACGAATATATTTATTTTAACTACGTTTATATTAATTTTAAAAATGTTTTTTAATTAAATAATATATTTGAATCATTTCTTATGAGTTTTTTAAAAACGCAGACATAGAGTTACGATGAAGTTGATGAAGCATTCGAAACAATTATTATTCTTCCCATTTTTCAAAAAAAGGCGATAAAAATGATCCAGCCAGCTTTAGTGGTATATCCTGTATGTGTAACGAAGATAATGATGTATGATAAATTTTCGGCTTTCGAATTGGGTAGCGTCAAATAATGTGCTCAATAAGTTTTAAGCAGGTTTCAGAATAATAAGCAAACATACTTTATATGTTCAGAAAGAAAATACTTATCCGAAGGTAAACGACTGTTGATGCTTTTTGGTTAAAATGTCGCATAAATTTGATTTTTTTAATGTCTACTTTAAACGAATGTAGTTTTTGAGTGGAACAAGATATTGCATTAATTTATATATATATATGTATGCACACCGCATACTCCAGAGACATTTATTCGTTCCCCCACATACTTTAGGGACATTTGCTTACTTTGGGGACTGTCCCCAAAGTTTTCGCGCCTTTTCATACATCTAGCGTATAAGATGAAGACAGTTGGTTCGATACACCGCATATTTCGGCGACAATTTTGGGCGTGTCCCTAAAGTATGCGCTGTGCATACATATATATATATATATTTATGTATTTAAATTATATTTAAATTATTTATGTATTTCAATAAGCAATATTTAAAAAAGAAATTGTTCCCGATTTCGTACCACTATTCGCAAAACACTGGACATGAGTCGGAGATATCCCATACACACAAGCATGTGTTTTGTTAGTCTCTAGTACACTCAAAAAAAAAAGTTTGTAAAGTTAGCAAAAAATTTTGCTGAGTCAGCAAAATTTTTGTCAGGAGGATGCTTGCAAAAAAGTTGCTAATGTCAGCAAAATCTTTTGCTGAAAATCAGCGAGCTGATTTTTAGCAACAAAATTTGTAGATTCAGCAAAAGTTTTGTTAACACTTAGTAGATAAGAAATACAAAAGCCTTGCTAAAAATTAATAAATTTTTTGCTGAATTTTAGTAGACTGAAAAAAACGCAAAAAATTTGTAGAAAAATTGTAATTTAGTTAATTTATTTGCTGAAAATCATAAAACATATTTTAGTGATTCTTTTAAAAATAATTAACTATAATAACGAAATATAACTAATATTTACATTTTCCACATTGACGACATGAATTTATTTAATATCTGAAAATATATAGAAATAAATATATATAACATAACAAAAATTGTCTTTCAATTACTTACATCAATGGTTGTCTAAATGATGCTATCGTTTAAATGATGCTATCGCAACTGCCGAAGATAATTATAGAAACGAAATGAAAAAATAAACAAAAACAAACGAAACGAAAAAAACAACCCTTTTTGCAATAAGAAAAAGGAACCATAAAAAAATCTACCTAAGATGTGTGTCTTTGTCTTTCAATTTACTCTGTCTGTGTGTCTTTGTCTTTCAATTTACTCTGTCTACATTTCATTTTCCTCTTCTCTACTACATCTTGACATGCTGCGACATCTACTTCATTCTGCGTATATCTTTCAATCTGGTTGTCGTCCACACTATTAATGTGCTTATCAGCACAATTTTTTTTTAGCAAAATTAATTAGTAAAACATTAGTATATTAGTAAAGCATTAGTATAAAACAGTTAAGTGCTGAATAAGTATAACAAAAATTTTAGCTGAAAACACGATTTTAGCAAAAAATTTTGCTAAAAAATAGTATACCTGATTTACAAGACGTTTTACTAACTTTTCTACTAACTTATTTTTTTGAGTGTAGCAGATTACAGATATTTAAGTTTTTTTCGATTTTTTTTTTTTTTTTGCAACAAGAACCCTTCTTCTGGATCCATATTGCCATATTGTCTGGGAAGTTCAACATCAAAACTTAAACCCGATATTACGTTTCTTATGCTAAGAAATTACCGAATTATTTAAAAAAAATTGTGTGATATATCCCACTGTGCAACATAATGAAATTTCATTAAGATCTGCAAGTCTGGGTCGGGGTACCTTCCTTGTAAGTAGTACTATGTTTTTATACAAAATATGACAATGCTATTAGTTGCGTTTAAAACACTAGTTATATTTATTAATATGATTTGGAATATGTGGCGTATGATGAATATACATATTTGAAAATAATAATCATACGCTTAGGTGTGTTAAAAATAATTTAAGTACTATTGACAGCGCTGCCAACTCTGACGATTTGTCTTCATTTTGACGATTTTTAAAGTGAAATATGATAGAATGACTGGTTGTAAAAAATTTATTGTATGGAAAATGAATTTTTATAAAAGTTTTTAATTTTTATTCTCTGTAATTTACTGACAAAACTTTTTAAAGTTTTTTTTACTTAAAACACTTAATACTACACTTATACTACAAACAAAAACCAGTTGCTATTAAAAACCACTTGTATTTAATTATAAAATTCTATATAAAATGTCAAGCAAAAACTTGAAGTTTATGAAGACTATTAGTTTTCGGTTGTAGTATAAATAAGATATAAGGAAAATGTAATAAAATTATTTTAAACCCAATAAAAATCATTAATTTACGAATAAGACGATCATCTTTTACATAAACTTCATCATTAAGATTCATTTTAAATAACTTAAATTTTATTTAAAACAATACGAAAACGCGTAGATTTTTCATATATTTTTGGAAGAAAAATACAAAAATTTTAATTTTTGATTAATTTTAATTTCTAACTCCAAAATCACTGTGAGTGATAAAAGAGCGATTTTCCAGGTTTCTGATTACTGCTAAATCAATATATTTTATTAAAACCATTTTTTTCAAAGCTAAATTTTGTGAAACCAAATATCACAAATAAATACGTTATGCAATTTTGCAGATTTAAAAATATGTCGATTAGGGTAACAGTATTTTCCACTTTTTCAGAGCACCGGGTGGAATTTAGTTACATTTCGCATTAAAATGAAACGTTAGAACGAGGTAGGACGGGGTCAAAGTTAAACCCCATTCAAATGTTTTATGTAAATGTATACATTTTTTTTGTATTCTTTATATATGTTCCAAAATAACTTAACAAATTTGAAGCAGTAAATCAGAGACGATTTTTTCATACATATTTAAATATTACACTCAACAAAAAAAGTTGTTAAAAAATTTCAAATCGATTTTATATCAATTAATGTTTTATATATCGATTGGTAAAAATTTGGTTTCTCCAAATGAAACAATGTGACCTGTGGCGTAATGAAAATGAAAGCTCAATTATTAAACTCATAAAAAATTTGGTTAAAAAGTTTAATGTTTGTATCTTACTTACAGTTTTTGAAACCTTCTTTTGTTAATTTATGTGTTCATTATTTACTGTTCTTTAGATAAGAAGTACACTCTACAACTGACGTTAGTAAAAAATAAGAACCACATTTTGTTGTATAAAACATTAATTATTTGAAAACGTTTGCTGAAATATATTTAGTTTTTTCTACAAATTTTAATTGTTTTATATTATATTTTTTTCACATGGCAAATTTGTAATAAAAATTTAGATATTAACGAAAAGCTCCATATTGTTCATCAAACGTTTGCAAACCTGTGAACGCTTTGTTATACAAAATGACTCAATAACCATTTAAAATGATTTGATTGATTTTTCTTGCTTGTTATGAGGCACCCAGTTGGCCCTCTGTTAGTGTGGGCAATAATATTGGCCTCAAATCCAGCGAAGCAATTTTATGACAGGTGTAAGTCACTAATGAATTGTTGAAATAATTGGGAAAGATTCAGCGGAAATTTTGAACTTTGTTTATACGAAACTTGATGAATACTTCCCAAGATGTGTTAAATTTCTAGGTGGAACTCCCCCTCGAGGTAAGTTGGTGCTGTTCACTACGCTCGTTGGATGTCTAAGGCATTTACTGCCTCAAAATTATGATTTTTAGAAATCAGTTTCCAGAAATTGCAGATTCCAAAATTAGTGGTTTAATTGAAGTTTAATTCTTTATAGCAAAGTATTATTCACTTTCTTGGGTTGCTTCAAAAAAGCCGATAAAGCAGCATTTAATGATTAACATAAAAAAAATTGACAATTACAACAATAAAACATAAAAATATTAAACAAAAATAAAAAAATATTAATCAAAATATATCTGAAAAGGCAGTTTATAAAATTCGAAATTATCGCTATTGTTTAAACGAAGAAGAATGATTTGGCTTTGCTTTATTCGACTACCGAATAAATTGTCAAATTAAAGTCAAAATAGTGGCAAAAATGTCTATTGAAACTTTTCATGAAGATGAGCAAGAAGAAATCCCAAAGAAATTTTCTCTCAGAAAAGAAAATTTAAAGAATTTTATTTCCAGTGATTTTCTGTCATTTTAGAAGATATTTTTTCGATAAACAAAAAGAAAGTTTTCAAACGATTTAATATTTCTGTAGATTTTCTTAAGACTCGCGTATTTGGGAAAATAATGATAAATTTAAAAGAGGAAAAGAAATTGTGTAAAGTTTAAGTGTTGTTAATTATTGCGCTGAAAGAGGAATTAAACTTATGCAGGAATACCATTGTAAAGTCACAAATAGAGGATTTTCCAGGGAATTCCAGCGACAGGAAATTTCAGTTGTTTTAATTTCCCGCTTTCCCTGATATTTAGTTGCGGGATCTAGAAAAAAAATTCTCTAAGTTAGTAGATGATGCTGTAGAAGAGAAAACATTTGAAGAAGTTTGAAATGCAGTTTAAATGTTTACTCTCCATCTAACTCCAAAAAATACTTTTTTTAAGGAAAATGTTCAAAAAATTCAAAATACTGAATATTTGTTTAACCCATTAATGCCTGCTCATAGATCGGCTCGTACGATCTTAATCAAATTTGGATATATATGTCCAGGAGAACACAGAAGTTGATAGGAACAAAAAAAAAAAATTTTTACCTGTACACACACCTGAGATATGACATGGGTATTTAAATACCCAACAGGCATTGGTGTAATAGTTTTACTTTCACTTTTCCATCTCTGCCAAAAAATCAACATGCTATTGTTATGACATTTTGTATACTGTTTTCATTCGCTTAGTGTCATTTTTTTGCATTATCATCCCACATGTAAAAAAAAGTTCACAGTAATAAGAAAAAGGTGTAATAAAATAGAAAAAAGTTCTAAGCTTGCTGCCTATAAACAGTTGTAAGTACAATAATTTTTTATATTATATTTGACAAATATTTTCATCGTTTAATTATGAATATATTCATCCATTTTCAGATTGTCGTTATCTAAAACGGAATATTTGGATTTAAAATGATTCGTCGACAGAAAGTTGTGACTGCTATGGAAATGCAAGCTATTTTTGATAGTTGGTCTGATGAAGATAGTGATGCAGGAGAGAATTTTGTAGAACACGCAGACACCGTTGACGTTATAATAACGCCACCCGATGTTGTCGACAATCTTAGTGATAATGAGGATTTGGACGACAATGTTCAATTGTTGCGCGATGAACAGGAGTTGCCTCGGGAGATTGCCGGACAGTTTGAAATTGAATGTGTTTACGATGACAGCAATGAGCACATACCATCGGGTGGTGATAATGATATGGATGACGTAAATGAACCCGAAACTGAAGAAGATAATGATGCACCGGTGGCCTCAACATCTAGTGACCGTGGTCGTAAATCAACTCTGAAATCAAGAAATGCACCAAAGCGACCCAGAATTGATCAAGAAATGAAACCAAGATGGTCTCGGTCGCAAAATTATCAATTCAATAAAATTCCATTTGATGATACGGCAACTTCATACAAAGCGTTGTATGAACAAATTGCAGCTTTGAATCCAGTGCAGATTTGGGAAAAATTCATTGATGAGGAGGTCTTCAACCTCTTGGTCACTTCCACCAACCAATATGCTGTGACCAACAATTGCCCATCATTTATTACATCAAGTAGTGAAATGAAAACGTTTTTGGGCGTATTACCACACCTTGCCACAAATACATTTTTGACTTAACATCTTATCTTTTAAGGTCGTGACCTTACTGTCCAATTTCTCGTGCCATGCACCAATGGTCCGTGCCAAACGGTACGATCGAAAGCAACTGAAAATGGTGACGATTGAACAACCGCATTTGGTCAACCAATACAATAATTTCATGGGAGGCGTGGACTTTTTTGACAATGCAATGAACAATTACCGAATTTGGATTCGGGGAAAAAAGTGGTACTGGCCATTAATCACAAATGCGTTTGATGCGGCTATGGTAAATGCATGGAAACTTCATTGTTTTTGTCGCAAGTACGAAAAGAAAACACCCATGTCTCAATACGACTTCCGAGTAGAGGTGTGCGAATCGATTATGATAAAGTCAAATTGTCGTCATACGGGTAGAATGTCCGCTTCCGGGGCACACCAGGTAATGCGTTACGACCGTATGGATCACTTCATTGGAAAACTCAATTCTCGTCATCGTTGCTCTCAATGTGGTGGCAAAACTGAATATGGTTGCTTGAAGTGCCAGGTGAACTTGCATCCTGCTCCCTGCTTCCTGGATTACCACAATGGTGTTGAGCCAGATGAGAAGAAAATTGCTAAAGCTAAATAATTTATTTTTAACAAATATCACGTTTTCTAAATAAAAACACAAGCTTTTTGATTTAAATGTGAGTTTTATTCAAAATAAAATAAATATTTCCTTATTGCAAAAAAATTTTATTTTTAGTACACACCATGGACTGTTGGGTATTTAAATACCCAATTTCGTTAGAACTGAACTCACGCTCAGGTGTGTAAACTTATTTCTGTTCGGCTTTCTCTATTAAATAGAGGACACCAATAGCTATCCGGTAAGGGTACACGTTTTTTGTAATTGCCATTTTTCTATGTTTGGAGGCACTTTTCCTCTACATTTTCCGACAGTGAAAAAACCGCTATTTTGACCTGTAAAAATAAAAAGGTAAGCCCCAAAAAAATATTCGGTTACATTTTTTTTATTTAAGGCCCATCTTTCTTCTTTGCTATAAAAAAAAAATTACCGTGATATCTCTCACCTGGTCCGCTCTAAAATTTTTTTAATGTCAACATTTTCTTGGGTATTTAAATACCCATTAGGCAGGCATGGGTTAACACCTCATTTATGATACAGCCAGAAATTAGTAGTTTGGGTTTAAAAATTTGTATTGAATTTGACAAGTGGTTTCTAAAACTGCTAGTTTTTGGTTGTAGTGTAAATGCAGCATAACGCACTTTTATTTATTCAGAAATAGATTTTCTAACAAGTCAATAAAAGCTTTGCGTATATTAGAAAAATGATTACCTAAGCCGAAAAGAAGTTAATTTAGGTTTTCTAAATATTTTAACTATTTTAAGGGTTGAATTTATATATTTAAGATTTAGATCTTATACCTCGTGTACCTGTATTGTTTTTTTTTAAAATGTTCTTTTATGTATTGAATTCTTAGATTTTTGTTTTTTTTATCCTGTCTCTGGAGAATAATAATTTTTCTTGATTAAAAAAATCCTTTTACGGAATTTACATTTAAAAGCTAAAAGTTAATAATCCAAATTCCCCTAATAATTTTCAAATAAAATTGATTTTTGTAGTATTTTAGTGTTTCTTTTATTTTGTAACACTTGCTTACTTTGTAAGCATGTTATTTGATGCATTTTAAAAGAAAACTTTTATGCATTTTAATAAAAAGCAGCGTCCCGGGAAATTTAAAAAAAAAATCCCGCTTTCTCGGGAACCGAAAAATTGCAGTACTAAAACCCTAGTCACAAAGGATGCGCAGCATAAGCAGCACTTTCTAATAGTAATTCTTGCACTCACCATACTCCTTACGTAAAGACTACAGAATATTCACATTAAATCAATTGAAAATCAGTTAAAATAATTACTACTTACACTTCGATTAAAACAATTGTATTTTTTAGTTTATTTTCAACATTAATTGACCAAATCGGTTAAAACAATGGATAGTTTTTTCTATATTTCAATACTCAATATAATATAACAACTTTCTGTTTTAAATATAACATTTTAGCTGAATATTTTAACTATTACCGAAAGTCCGTTTTTTGTTTATTTTCTTTATTGAATATCGGACAGAAACTTAAAAATAATACATTTCTTTGGTAATTTAACATTGAAACAACTTTTACATTGAAACAACTTTACCGATTAACGTTTTCAATAACCGTTGAACTTTTATGGAAAAGTTCTTGTGAGTGTGAATATAAAAGGCAGAAACTAGTCTAGTCTGATTTAAAAATTAATAGTGTTTATAAATTTTAGAGAAAAACGTTTATTCTTCTTCTTAAACTCAACATTTCTAAATTAAATTTGTTAAATGCATATAATTTAAAAATTAATTGCGACTGTCTATATGACGTTAATATAACACTGTACTAAAATACATTATAAAATTTGGCCTGTGGCGATGTCTCTACTTAAAAACGCAAAAGTTGTCAACCCTGAACGTAAAAACCATACGTCAATCTGGTAACATTGTGAAATAGAGACGGAGGATATTAGAAAAATAAACAAAAAATCTAAAAATGGAATATTTGTGTTGTCAATGTTGTCACTTCTGAGTATAATATACAATAACAGAAAAAGATAATAGGAAAGAAAACTGCAATTTAGCTGCATTCGATTCGAGGCCATACTTGGGTGTGATCGCTAAACGGTCATGACTTGGTATTGTTACGTTTGTAATGTAAGATGAGCGCAGGTATGATTCTTACAGCCGCATGTTGTTAAAAAATTTATCATATAGAGACAATCTGACAATTATAAGACACAAATAATAATACAATTTAAATTGAAAATCACTGATGAGCCTGTCCATAAAAAGAGGCAGAAACTAGTCTAGTCTGATTTAAAAATCAATAGTGTTTATAATTTTTACAGAAAAACGTTTATTCTTCTTCTTAACCTCAACATTTATAAAATGTTTTTATTATTGGATATTTATCTAATATTGAGTTTTTTTTTTTTTTTGGTAATTTTCCGGGTGGTACAACGTTTCAGTAAACAATTTTCCAACCATGCATAGCTAAATTTTTTTCTGTGTGTGGATTTTGATCCATAAAATTATTAGAATTTTATATTTTTTTAAAACTGGTTATAAAATTGTCACTTCCCTTACATATTACTGTTATTAAATATGTAATTTACCCTTAAACAGAAAATAACCCTATATTTGAAATTGTTTTTAAGTTATAAAAAATAAAAATATTGTGGGTCAATTTGACACATTATAATATTTACGGCTAATTTAAACAAATTATATTTGCAAATAATATTTTCTATTGCAAAAACACTAAAATTAGCAATTTACACGAAACAGCTTAAGGGTTTTAAAGAAATTATGCTCTAATATATTGTAATATTCCGTTTTACTTACATTTCTACTTCGTTCGTTGTGTCGCGTGTTAACAATGTACGCTTTGAACCATGTTTTTTTTTTTGTAGACCAATTGTCACCAAATTCCAACCGGCGCTCCTTAAAATTTAGAAAGCTAAATTGGTCCATACAAACTGCTCTCAATCTAATGTCGGTGATATTACATTTTGTATTCCGAGTAATGTGTGTAGCTACATGCTAATTTGTAAAATCTGGTTCATATTTTGAATTAAGTATCCATTGATTTTATAATTCTATTGTTCTTTTTTTGAATTATAATTAGTTTTACATTTCCATATACACAAATTTTAATAATAAAAAAGTCATTAAATTTCTATAAAATAATATTGTTTAGTTTTCTTTGGTCTTCTTTTATTTTATTCTTTTTAGTTTAAACGAGCCTAAAATCATTTATTTATTAATTATTTATTTCCAATATTTTGTCTCCACATTGGGTGACTTCTTCAGGGAACAAATATTTGTTAGTTAAACGAGCTTAAGATCATTTATTTATTAATTATTTATTTCCAATATTTCGTCTCAACATTGGCTGACTTCTTCAGGGAAAAAGTATTTGTTAGTTTAAACGAGCGTAAGATCATTTATTTATTAATTATTTATTTCCAATATTTCGTCTCCACATTGGGTGACTTCTTCAGGGAACAAATATTTGTTTATTTATTAATTATTTATTTCCAATATTTCGGCTTCACATTGGGTGACTTCTTCAGGGAACAAATATATGTTCCCTGAACAAGTCACCCAATGTGGAGACGAAATATTGGAAATAAATAATTAATAAATAAATGATATTAAGCTCGTTTAAACTAAGAAGAATGAAATAAAATAATATTAAAATATCAACAATTCATAGCATGTATTGGAAGCAGAAATAATAAAGGGAAACATATGGTTAAATAATTAAAAGTTAAGTGAGTGAACTTCCAATTTTTTTGTTGAAATAAAATTAGTGTTGGTATCGACAATTGTTCGCCAATTTATCATTCTCCCTGAAAAAATCGTCATTTATTTTCACGATATTTTCTACAAAATGGGTTGCAAGCACTGATCACTGATTCAAAATACTTTTGAGATGTTCAAGAAAAACTAAACATTAGAATGTATTCACGATGATCATTTGCACAGTCGGTTATTTGCTATTTCTCAGCCATGAGTAATATTGTTGATACAGACTGTGAAAATTAGCATTGTGTGCAGATCGCAATCGTGAATACCGTTAATTATATTTTTATTGAGCTTATTTAAAAATTTTATTTAAAAATGTGATATGAATTATAGTATAATTTTCATTTAAAAATCTTCACGTTATTTGGTTGCTATCACGTTGGATTTGGTAAGATGAGACCCAACATTTTGATAACATCATTTGAATCGCTAACATACAAATAAATGAATAGGTTTTGGTTAAAATCTCCAACATCAAATGTCCTTAGCATGTATATAGACCATATATTTAATATTACAACAGATGTACCAACACAAGTGTCATACATTTTTGTTTTCATATTACTAACTGATCATGTGTTAAGGGAATAAGGTTATTGGTAATGGACATCAGCAAAAAAACAAAACAAAAAAAAAAAAAAAAGACAACAACAAATGTACATTACTAACTTGATACGTGTGTGTTTGTAATATGTATTAAACAACAACAACAAAAAAAAGCAATCTATGATAATGTGTTACTCTATATGTTAGTTGTGTGTGTGTATTTAACATAAACGGAAACGGATGAATTGAAATGAAATCAAGTTTTAGTTCAATAGTAAGCGGGTGTTGTTGTTTGATTTGGAATTTAGCACATTGTCTATTTAACTAAACCATTGGACATAGTGTCAAACATCAATTGAAACCAACAGCTCTTAAAATGTACATATGGGCAATTTTCAACATTTTTTTTAAGTTTTTGGGGTTAAAAGAAATTAAAAATTTTTTGATGGTCCATCAATGACTTTCTGCAGACTTTAAATATCTTAGCAAAAACACACCTTACCAAATAATGAGTCTAGTAATATAAACTCCAAGGCTTAGATGTTTTACCTTTTATATTATAATGCAAAATTTTTTTATATGAACTGTCCCAAAAGTAATGAGTTATGCATTAGTGGCAGCCTTACGTAATTATGAATTATAACGGGTTACCTATATGTATTCAAGGGTAAGCCATTACCTAAAGCAAAAAAAAGTAACGGGTCTAAAATTAGACTAAAAAAAAAAATACCCTAAGCCACCGAAGAATATAATATTTGATAGTTTAAAACATAAATGAAGTTTTCTTCTATGTAAATTTGTTCAAGATATACCAAAACTAACACCTTACCCTATAGCTTACAAAAACACAAATTATAATGAGTCTAAAAATAGAAGCCAGAAAATTTTTATGATAATATGAATAACCTAATAATATGAATAACCAACCTATTATTGTTCACCAATTATTTTTTTATGAAAGTAATCTATTTTAAATTTCTTATTTTTAACACATTATTTTATAATTAGAAGTAATGCAGAAGGTAATATATACTCACTACAAACTAACGTTAAACATAATATGTAGTAATTTTTTTGCTGCGACTAAATATAATTTTTGCTGCGACTAAACATAATAAACTTAAATCGGTTAGCGGGATTCAATTTGAGCTACCTAAGCTAAAATTATAGCGGTTTAAAGTTGAAAATTTAAAAAAAAAATTGTCAAAATTAAAGTTGTTGGTGGATTTAAAAAGTTGCTGTCATGTATTACAATCATTAGTGTCTAAAAAACTGTGTTTAAATTTGTGATTTATCGCTTAAGAGGTATATATGTAAAAAAAAAAAAATGCAATAATATTTTGCAAATAATACAAAATTTGTGCATTTCATTTGAGGGTAATATCTCAACTAGTTGATTAATAATAATGATTTTAATGTCATATTTTCAATATTTAGGATAAACAAACTACAATTTGTTTGATGTCACTTCAATTATTAAATCCATTAGAGTGTATCAAGTTGAGCGAAAAACGCAAACGTTACAGCTGTTTTAAGTTGAAAATTAAGAAATGATTGTCGCAAATTAAATTTGTTGGCATATTTGAAAAGTTGCTGCAGATATGCATTATAATAATTGCTGACTGAAACTGCATTTAAATATGATATTTATCTCTTAAGTGCAAAGAGATAAATGGATCCAAAATTTTTGTTGATACCTTATGTATCCTTTTTTTGAAAATAACAAAGTACACGTAAAATCTAAAATTTTTTTTTAAAACTGCCAATCATATTCTGCTGAAAACAAATAATTTTCTGGCCAAAAAGTTGCGAAAATGCAAAAACCGAAAAAAATTTGGTTTCAAACCATTAATACAATATAACCCCAGCAAAAACTGTTCTGCCAAAGAATGATTCTAATTGAGAAATATCATCGTGGAATTTAACATTGACTTAGGAAGGAATAATTCTTGTAATGCTGCAAAACAACTTCCTACACTAAGGATATTATGTAGGTAAATACGACAGCAACTGTTGTCAAAAACAAATAAAATTTCAGTTGAAGAAAGGACGACTAACATTTAAAAAAAAAATTCACCTAATGTTTGTCACTTGCTTTTACTGTTCAAGGAATTACTAACAATTGTAGTAACAATGAACCACATATGTTAGTAAAAAATAAACAAACATTTATTTTTATTTATTTTTTTAAATTAAAAAAAACAACTGTAAAAATTAATGTAAAATCAAAAAAAAGTCATTTGATGTGGTTTGTTTTTTTAAATGAACTACAAGGTTAGTAAAAAATTTAAATTGTTCTACAAATGACTGACATTTACATGAAAAATAAAGAAACTGTATTACAACAAAAACAACTACATATTTTTAAAGCAGAAGTTCCCTGAGTGTAGGAATATTTTATGCCTAAAGAAAAGTCACTGTTAAATTCATCGATCAAAATACCAAATAAGAAGAGAAACAATTTTTGCTTAGAACTTTTTAGGTATTGGTCACATAGCATCAGTACACATAGTGTGAAGTCCTTCAAGAGTAGTGTGTTTTTATTATACGATTTGGCATCCTAAAACTAAACTAAAAATTTTAAGTTTGCCTCAGCCAAATTTTTGAGAATTTTCATCTTTGAACAATTATAAGTACGAGGCAATCACTTAATCAATTACACTGAAACTTTGCAAAAAGATTATAAATTTAATCCTTAAAGTAAATATATCATCCTTTTTTTACAGTTCAAAATTATTGCAAAATTTATTCAGTTTCATCAATATCAAAAATTTTTGAAAAATGTCAATATATATTTATAGCGCACATACTGTCCTATGATGTGCGTTCGTGTTTGCAAATGCTTTAATTTAATCGATTAACACTTGCATGTTTACACAATCACATGGCAAAAGTTACTTGATCTGGTAAAAAGGCCTCTAACATTAATCTATCCCTACTCTAAATAGTGAAACACGCACCCACATACACACGTTAAGGTGTCCCTTAAAAATAGATTTCGCTATCTCACCCAGAAAGCAGACTCTGTTGTGGCCATCGTTTTTTTTGCGCATAAAGTGTTTTGGTAGCTGCAACCAAACTTTTTGGTTGCGATAACAATAATTCGATTATAATAACAGAAACTTTGACACGACAATAGAATTTCGATTGCCTAAATAGAAATTAACTACAAAAAAATTCGAGAGCTGAAACCGAAATATTTGATTGCCTACAAATACGGTTGCTACGACCGAGTCTGTTTTCTGAGTACTCAAAATACGGACTTCGTAAGTAAAAAAACTTAGCTTTTCAGGAGACGATTATAAATGTATAACATCTAATATATGCAAAGTTCCTTAATTGATTCTCTACAGTTTTGGATTGAACATAATTTGAATCTTTCATTTTCCTTAGCTTAAGTCAGTCTTTTTTTTGCTTCAGAATATAAAAAAAAAATAAAAAAAAAAATAATTTTTATATTTGTATTTTATTAATTAATAATCATATAATTACAAATTATATCCTATTACCCTAACGCAGCACTAGCTTATTTGGCTTTTGGCTCGTTGTAGCGAAAACAGACCAATGCCTCTGGTGGGATTCGAACTCACGACCCCGCACTGACAAGCCAGCACGCTACCAACTAGCCTACCGGGACGCACTAATATAAAAAATTAAATTTTTAAAATTGTTAGGAGTTTAAAATAATTTTTTTTTTTTTTTTGAAAATGGACAATTTTTTGGCCAAAATTCGGCACGGGGAAACCTAAAAAAAGAAGCTAATTTCTTCCATGTGGAACCGTTTGCAGCGAAACTGTGGGTACAATGAACGCAAAATCGACAAATCGTTGTTTTAAGGGATATCCTATCATACATTCATCTATATAAGCACTTTGTAAATATTGTCCACATGTACACACACAAACACACATACACGCAGATAAAAAATATAATAGAACATGATTGTGGACACAAAATTATCATATTATGATAATTTTCATATACATGATTCTTGCTGATCATATTATAATTACTGAGTACGATTTTATCGTCATTTCGAATCATAATATGATTTCTGCGCATTGTAATTATAACATCATACTCTTAAGCTATCATAATATAATGCTTTTTTCTCTGCGTGTACTCATTTATAAAGATAGTTAACGCCATCACTTATATGGGGTATAAACATGTGTTAGTGTCGGTCTCCATATCTGTATCTGTGTAATAATATGGAGGAAAACCAACAATATAAACATTGAACGTTGTTGTGTTCTATTTGCTTTATCACTTTTGTTATGCCACTTTACCAAAGTAAAAGAGAATGTGTACATCAACATCAAGAGTAATAATGATGATGACATATACTTACACATATGTAAATATAGAACTAACTCACATGCACTATTATACCGACTAACAGCCACTTTTTAAGCAATATAAATGTGTAGGTGTAGTTTTGTATGTACAAATCTTAACCGCATTGTATGTGCTTATACCATGTAATGTTTATATTGTTTTTATTAAATAAATTTTAGCCAGCCCAAAGGCTTCCCATTAGGAAAAATTATTGATATCAATTATGAGGAAATGTATTCGGAAAGTATTTCGACTACGTATTTCCATGATAGTTTTAATCATAGAAACTGTCTTTTTAAGAAATAAAAAAAAGTGGGACGAGGCTTTACATTAGTAAGTACTATAAATGTGAGCTGCCGTTTATTTAACTAGAAGCATTTTTGTGACTTTGTCTACTGCAATTATATTTTTAGTACAAGCATCAAAAAAGTACTAAAATACACATGAAATGTATAATATATATTTTCCAATTTTTAGACAAATCATTTCTTTATGTCAGTAGATATTCAAAATAAAAAATCATCAAAATCGGTTCATGTACTAAGACAATATATGCTCAAATGTTTATTTGGGTTTCACACATTTTCTGAAATTTTTTAATTTTTTAAATATTGTATTAAGATGATCGTTTCTTAGGTGAAACTCATGCGAATATCTCAAAAATGCAACTTATTTTTGCTTAGGGTTCACGCAAACAAATGTGGCAACTCTAGAACAAAATCTGGCATCCATACAAAAATCTTAGTTTCTTTTTCGGATTCAGCGCAAAAACTTCGCTCTAAAACTACTTATTAAATATTTATATCACCAACAAGTGTCCGACCTAGTATTCGGCTTCGGCTTCGGAGTTCGGCCAAGTTCGGTGTTCGGCCAAATTTTGGCCGAATTTGGCCGAACTACCGAACTTTTTATGATTATTCATAAAAAGCACAAATAAATAACAACTGTGGTTATATTTACTTTTCAGAATTTACAAAAAACTACATAAAAAATACTACGTTGAATATGATAGAATACCAAAAAAAAAAAACGACATTTAAATATCAATGTGTGTGAAAAAATTTCAAAAAGCCAAAAGAGTTTAAAAAAAAAATTTCCAGACTTATAAGCAAATAATCAAATTTAATGCGATATAATTTAAATAAGCGTATACTTTTATATTTTGCAATTAATTTCGAGTGGTAGGTAATCCTAAAAAGAGAATAACAGGTTCATCAATTTGGGATAGACATGATGCAGTACCAAACTTAGAAGTAGCAGAACCAAATGAAAATTTTATTGAAAAAGAAATTAAAATGTTTATTACGGAGCCTTTAAGTCTCGAAATATAAATATATTTGAGTATTGGAACTCAAGTTCATTTACAAATATAAAAGCTGTAGCAATAAAATATTTATCAGCCCCACCAACTAGTGTAGCTAGCGAACAGCTTTTTAGCGCTGCTGGACAGCTGTGTTCTGATAGACGGAGCAATTCACATGGTGTGAATGCGGAAAAATTGCTTTTCTGTCATTACAATATCAAACTTTTTAATTTTTAATTTTAAATATTAAATATAAAAGTTTAAGTTTTTTTTTCTATATCAACTTAAAAATCGATCAACTATTTTTCTTTGACTATAAAATATAGTACAAATATTTTATTCTTTTTGTGTACTTAAAATAGTACAACTATTTTCCAAATATGATTTTTTAAAAAAATATACCTATAAATTTTTATTTTTGCTGATAACTTTTTGGTTTAAATTTATTGATATAAAAAAACAATTTATATTTTTTTTTTTTAACAAAAAGTTTGGCTTCGGCCGAACATTGATATTATGGCCGAAGTTCGGCTTCGGCTTCCGCCGAAAGAAATGAGTTCGGTCGGACACTATCACCAACCATTTATCTTGATCTTGGTCCAAATATTAACAGTTTTTCAGAAAATGTATGAAAATAAAAAATGGTTCATATTTTTTAGGTAACCGTACACTCACAAAAACTTTTAAATAAAATTTCAACAGTTATTTAAAAAGTTTATCGGTAAAGTTGTTTCAATGGAATATGCAGTTAAATTATCAAAGAAATATATTTTTTAACTTTCTGCCTGTTATTCAATAAACGAAATAAACAAAATAAACAAACAAAAAATGGACTTTCAGCAATAGTTAAAATAATTAGTTAAACATTTTTATTTAAAACAAAAAGTTGTTATTTCATATTGAGTATTGAAATAAACGAAAACAATCCATTGTTTTTACCGATTTTGACAAAGAATTTTTCAACAGTTGAAAATAAACTAAAAAATACAATTGTTTTAAACGAAAAGTAAATAGTCCTGCTTTTAACTGATTTTCAGTTAATTTAATATTTATATTCAGTTGTCTTTACGGAAAAAATATTGTGAGTGTACTAACTTCTTCAACTCCTATATTTATTGCACCCAAATTTAAGTGATATATAAGGAAGTAAATCTTTCATTCATATACTAAATTTCAGCTATTTAAATTAAAAATTAAAGAAGTTATAGTGTTATGACGGTATTTTACCACTACACAGTGGTAAAATACGGCCATAATTTCTTTAAATGCTTTAATAAAAATATATCTTGCGCCAAGTCTTTCTTAATTAATTTTGGTATGCTAAGCACGAATATTTAATCATTTTGGAAATCGAACTGACAATTTTCGAGATATTGCGACTTGAGTTTTACTAAAAATGGAGATTTTTCCTCCATACTACAAATTTTTAAAATTATCGTACATTTTTTTTACTTATTGCACGAGCAAAGCAGACAAATCCACTTTTCATTTGATCATAATTATGTAAATATTGGTTTGGAGGATAACTTTTAAATTTACCTATAAATATCTCGGAAACATAGAAAGTTTACATAGTAAAATTATTATCCTTTTCAATTGTATGCACATAATTATTGAAGAGAAATTTACTTTTTATTTTCACTAGCAAATGTTTTGATTGTTCCAGCACTAGGTCCAACAGTGTTGGGGTGCAAAGTTTAAGAAAAATCGGATTACTTAACCCTTGGCGACTTCCAAACAAAGCCTCTGATAAATAAAACAAAAGTAAAAGTAAAAAGGAAGATGACAAAGCCAATTGTGACAATTTTTTGTTGTTGTTTTGGTTTTTCTTTGATATTTTAAATTTTGAATCTCGCTCCTAGACGAGGACAAGAAATTCTCATTGAGTTTGTGATTTAACATAACAAATATCTCTAGAAATTCTAATAACAAAGTCCCCTGAAGATTTCCTTAGGCAGGAATGAAATCCGGATAGGGACACGCCTACATCAGATTGCTTTTCACAATTTGTTAAATAAGTTTTGGGATTTTAGCACATTTAATTACTATAAATGCAATTAATGTTTATCCCGATGAAAATAAATTTAAATAACAAATATGCAGGTGCTTGTGCAAATTTAAATGTAACTGACACTAATAGAAAACATATGATTTTCTATTGTTGATTTACTTGAATAAACGTCACTACATTGCTAGGTCTGTCAAAAAAACAGAGTAGTATTTGGAAGATGACAAAGCCAATTGTGACAATTTTTTGTTGTTGTTTTGGTTTTTCTTTGATATTTTAAATTTTGAATCTCGCTCCTAGACGAGGACAAGAAATTCTCATTGAGTTTGTGATTTAACATAACAAATATCTCTAGAAATTCTAATAACAAAGTCCCCTGAAGATTTCCTTAGGCAGGAATGAAATCCGGATAGGGACACGCCTACATCAGATTGCTTTTCACAATTTGTTAAATAAGTTTGGGATTTTAGCACATTTAATTACTATAAATGCAATTAATGTTTATCCCGATGAAAATAAATTTAAATAACAAATATGCAGGTGCTTGTGCAAATTTAAATGTAACTGACACTAATAGAAAACATATGATTTTCTATTGTTGATTTACTTGAATAAACGTCACTACATTGCTAGGTCTGTCAAAAAAACAGAGTAGTATTTGGAAGATGACAAAGCCAATTGTGACAATTTTTTGTTGTTGTTTTGGTTTTTCTTTGATATTTTAAATTTTGAATCTCGCTCCTAGACGAGGACAAGAAATTCTCATTGAGTTTGTGATTTAACATAACAAATATCTCTAGAAATTCTAATAACAAAGTCCCCTGAAGATTTCCTTAGGCAGGAATGAAATCCGGATAGGGACACGCCTACATCAGATTGCTTTTCACAATTTGTTAAATAAGTTTTGGGATTTTAGCACATTTAATTACTATAAATGCAATTAATGTTTATCCCGATGAAAATAAATTTAAATAACAAATATGCAGGTGCTTGTGCAAATTTAAATGTAACTGACACTAATAGAAAACATATGATTTTCTATTGTTGATTTACTTGAATAAACGTCACTACATTGCTAGGTCTGTCAAAAAAACAGAGTAGTATTTGGAAGATGACAAAGCCAATTGTGACAATTTTTTGTTGTTGTTTTGGTTTTTCTTTGATATTTTAAATTTTGAATCTCGCTCCTAGACGAGGACAAGAAATTCTCATTGAGTTTGTGATTTAACATAACAAATATCTCTAGAAATTCTAATAACAAAGTCCCCTGAAGATTTCCTTAGGCAGGAATGAAATCCGGATAGGGACACGCCTACATCAGATTGCTTTTCACAATTTGTTAAATAAGTTTTGGGATTTTAGCACATTTAATTACTATAAATGCAATTAATGTTTATCCCGATGAAAATAAATTTAAATAACAAATATGCAGGTGCTTGTGCAAATTTAAATGTAACTGACACTAATAGAAAACATATGATTTTCTATTGTTGATTTACTTGAATAAACGTCACTACATTGCTAGGTCTGTCAAAAAAACAGAGTAGTATTTGGAAGATGACAAAGCCAATTGTGACAATTTTTTGTTGTTGTTTTGGTTTTTCTTTGATATTTTAAATTTTGAATCTCGCTCCTAGACGAGGACAAGAAATTCTCATTGAGTTTGTGATTTAACATAACAAATATCTCTAGAAATTCTAATAACAAAGTCCCCTGAAGATTTCCTTAGGCAGGAATGAAATCCGGATAGGGACACGCCTACATCAGATTGCTTTTCACAATTTGTTAAATAAGTTTTGGGATTTTAGCACATTTAATTACTATAAATGCAATTAATGTTTATCCCGATGAAAATAAATTTAAATAACAAATATGCAGGTGCTTGTGCAAATTTAAATGTAACTGACACTAATAGAAAACATATGATTTTCTATTGTTGATTTACTTGAATAAACGTCACTACATTGCTAGGTCTGTCAAAAAAACAGAGTAGTATTTGGAAGATGACAAAGCCAATTGTGACAATTTTTTGTTGTTGTTTTGGTTTTTCTTTGGTATTTTAAATTTTGAATCTCGCTCCTAGACGAGGACAAGAAATTCTCATTGAGTTTGTGATTTAACATAACAAATATCTCTAGAAATTCTAATAACAAAGTCCCCTGAAGATTTCCTTAGGCAGGAATGAAATCCGGATAGGGACACGCCTACATCAGATTGCTTTTCACAATTTGTTAAATAAGTTTTGGGGTTTTAGCACATTTAATTACTATAAATGAAAGTAAAAATTGATTTTAAAGAAATATATTTTGTAATGTCATCTCTAATTTCAGACATACACGTAGAGAAAAATGTTGCTATTTTCCAACTGAAATTCTGTTATTACGACTTAAATTCGGTTATTAATAATGTTAGACAGGTGGCACAACTAAACAGTAGTTGTCACAACAAAGTTCGGTTAATTCAACTGTATTCTAGTTGCAACACCCAAAATATTCAAAAATCGGATGTAAATATCGTTGTACTAACTGAATTTATAAGCTGTTACCATTAATATACACTTTTGGCATTTTATTTCTCTGTGTGTAGTTATGATCAAACGAAAGCATTTTTGTGTTGTAGTTGAGTGCAAAAACAAAAAAAATTATAGGATATTTTCTAAAATATTTCTAGACTAGAGGAAAAAGACGTAATTTTTAGTGAAACTCAAATAGCAATATCTCTAAAACCGTTAGTGCGATCTCAAAAATTAATTAAAAAAGAATATATTCAGCATGCCAAAATTTATAAAAAATTTATATATATTTTTATTAAATTTTTTAAAAAAATCTAATACTTTGGTAGCGGGTTAAATCTCTCCGTGTTTCCTTAAATTTGCACCAAATAGCTCATAGACGGAATTCTGTAAAATAAATTTAAATTTTTCAAAAAAGGTTTTCATCACACAAAAAAATGCCACTCTACTGTACAATGGTACGAAAAATCAAACACTGCCATACCTCTGGCAGATCAAAGAATTGTAAATAAATTACTAGCAAAGCACTTGTTTAAGAGGCTTTACCAGCACTTCTAAAAAGAGTTTTGTCAGCATATATTTTACAATAAATTCGGTGGTGAAAAGCATACAAATACTGACAAAGATTTGGCTTAGAGAGCTATACTAACTAACATTTGAGAAAACAGCTTTTGCCAACGGTTCTAATGTCTATACACTTACGCAAAGAAAATATATGGTTCCAAATAGGCTTACTGCAACATATCTACCCAATCATCGCTGGCAAAGCATTTTATCAACCCAGTCAGAAACTGGCAGTGGTACAAAAATCAAGCACTGTAACACCAAAAAGCGTTTTGACAGTATTTGTTTTACAATATTTTCAGTGGCCTACAGAAAAGAACAATTGCAGTATTTGAAAGGAGCCAATAATGACAGCGTTGTCAAGTCCAGCCAAACAATGCCAACTACTTAAGTGCATAGCCACTGGAAGAGCATTTATTTTATAAAAATTATTTTGCTTTTTTAAAAAGAAGTTTATTGTCAGAAGGTTTCAAGTTCGATCCTGGTTTCAGGCATACAGTTTTTTGTGATTTTTTTTAGACATTTTAATATTTTTTTATAGGAAATTGATTTTCTTGTTTCTGCGAAAGCTCTTTTAGGACATCGGTTTGTTTCTGAATGTTGGCAAGTTTTTTCCTCACTAATATGAGCCTTTTTAAAATATCGCTGTGGAAGTTGGTATAATATGTGTTAAAAGGGGGTAAAAGCTTTCCCTCAATCAGTCTGGCCAAACCGCTGAAACCTCTACCTCCGCCTGCACGAGATTTTTGTAAATTCTTGCATCAGGACACACACACTCCGATCTACCTTAAGAATTCAGTATCCTTGAAGTATACCATCAGTTACCTCCTTGGAAGCCTTGATTAGCCACTAAAGCATGGAATACCACGTAAAGATCCGCTTATCGGCCTTGCCAAAGCGCTGAAGAGTGAAACTTTAATATGGTATATGAGTTCCCTATTCCGAATAGACACAAGCGGTTGTCAGGTTGACAGGATTTTTGAAAGTTATTACTAAAGCGATTGATTTGAATATTACTGATACATGATTTTCGGATGTCATTACGGGCACTTACGGGAAGAGTCACATCCTTGGATGCCTGAGTTAAACTATAAAGCGAGAAACTTAAAATTTGTTGTATCGGTTCTAAATCTTGCGGAACTTTAAAAAAAAAAATTTGCGGTATTTTTGGAAATTCCTTCTGGCAGGGACATGCAGCGTAAACTTCTTTCCGTTGGCGCCTGAGCAAGCCACGTAAACAAGGAACTTGAAATTTATACATTCGCTAAGACGGACTTTTTGGGGTTTTCTAAGGGAAGGGTAAAAGTCTCCCCTTGGTGGCCTTCCAAGCCCCTTTGCGTAGAAATTTAAAATGTTACTTACTCACTGACATGAGTAAATAAGGAAAGTTTTTAACTTAATGGCCTGGATAAACCGTTCAAGCGAGGATGTTGAAGTTTGTAATGTGAGTTTCTGATCCATGCGACGAACCAAGAGTTAACCAGCAGTTATCATTCACTTATGGTTAAGTCTTCAAGTATTATATGTCTCGGTAGCCATGATTCAAATCCCGGTAGGGCCAAACAAATCATAAATAAACTTTTTTTAACTTTATTTTGTAAAAACTAATTCTAAATAGAGTTTTCGTGTTACTCCAAGCTGAAAACGGAACTAGAGAACTATTTTCCAACGAAAAAATCTAGGTAGCGTTTTTTTCGCAGCCAATCAAAATTTGTGATGTCTATAGTTTAGGGACACCTCACCAACTTGGGAACTATTCAAATACGAGAGCAGAGTCTATAATTTTACTTTTTTTGTCAGACATATATATCACGTTAAAGTTAGACCGTCAGATTGGAGTAACATGCAAATTTTATTTAAACTGACTGAAGCTCATTGTGGCTTTCTTCATGGTTTTTCAAAAACTTTGCAAACGTTGAAAGTTTAATTGTGAAAGGCGTGGTAGAGAAGAATGAGTGTATTTTCTAAAAATCATAAATACATTGTAAAATTTCAATTTTCTTAATCAGACTGCGCAGTTTCTGGTATTGAACATTCGTCAGTGACCCTGTTTTTTTGAATAATGTAATATTTTTTATGTTTTTATTTGTTCGATTGCGTCTATATGAAATTTTCTGTGCAATCACTGACCTTGGTATAGATAAACTGATTTCTAATACCACATGCACTGGCACTACACGTTAGACAGAGCGCTTTAGCGCACTGATCTATCGTCAGGTCGAGTTTTGTTCTGATTAAAACTAGTTTTATTCAATACACGGTGTTTTTGTTCTTGCATACATAATCTCAGAAGTACAACTCCAACAACACAACAGTTCTATTTTTAGAAACTTACCTCAGTCTAATGTCCACTGTTTTCCCTTATGTTGTAAATGATGTTTAATTTTCCCAGTGCTTTTCCGAATTTTAAATTAAGTTTTTGTTTCAATTTTAATTTGACAAATCTATTTTTAGTTCATAATTTTGACAACATTTAACTTTATTGTAAATGTTGTTTTTCCGACAGCACCTTGTCTAATGATGTTTTCAGTTTTAGATTGGAAAAGCACTTGCCCAGTGGCCCGTTTGTCTTTTTCTGACTGGTTATTTGTCTAATCGAGCTTTATTGTTAGATTAGATTTTATTTGTTGCCTTTCGAACAGTTTTATCATTTTCATTATAGAAAATACAATTGATTCATTAGTCGCCAATGAATCAATTGTAGAAAAATATTCTAATTAAATAAATAAAAATATAGAAAGTCCTAAAAAAATGCTTTGTATTTTTAATACAAAAATTAAAACATTTATATTGTAAATAATTATTTTTTAAATTGCATTTTAAGTAATTTTTTAATTATATAATATTTTAAATGTAAAAGTTTGCAATTGGTATTTTTAATTCTGTTAAATAATGCCTAAAGTCACAATATCAAAATGCTCCTAGGTTTCTCGATTCCAACTAATTTTCTGTTAAGGATTGTCTTATTACATAAGAGTGTTATGTTAAATTGCCATTTGGATGACTATAACAATTTGAATAAACCTCAAAAACTGAAAACATTTTAACTTCTATCCAAACAAAACCAAACATTTATGCAGATGGATAACACTTGCCTACTAGATATAAGCTGAAAAAGACAACAAAATCATTATACACTGAAAAAACTATACTTCATGATGTTAAAGTAACAATTTAAAATAAAGTTATTTTTTATCTCTGACTGACCTCTCACTCGTAGGGGCAGAATGACGAAAAGTAAGATTTGGCCAAAACTAAACAATTATTTTTTATATTTTTTTAAATTTTGATGAAAAATGAAAACTTATATTCCAAATATAATGAATCAGTCAGCTTTTTTTATATTGTGAGTAAGCTATTTGATGATACTTCAAAGTTGCAACTTTTCTTATATCGATTTCCCAATTAAAAAATTTCAAGCGTTTTGAATCGGTAATCGTTTTGAATTTATTTATTTATTTATTTATTTTTATTTATTTATTTGAATTGCTCCATACACAAGACTAAGAGTCTTATTTTGCAGTATGGAACTGATGATTTGAAAAATTATAAGATCATTAATTAATAACTTAACAACTAATTACAATTTTTATATGGAAAACAAAAAACAATTTAAATTAAACAAGATGAACAAAACAAAAAAAAACTAAATAAAAAATTTAAATAAATTTAAATAATTTAATTTATCAAATAATTATGTTTGATTTTCTTATGCCGAAAACAGTTTAAAAATATTTTCTTTAAATTTTCGTGCGTTACTTAAAAGTTGAGAGCTGTGGGGTATAGAATTCCAGAGAGATACTGCGAATATGTAGAAATGCCACTCCGAAATTAAACTTTTGTATCTAAATGATCTAAGTCTTTTTCCCCTGCTTATATCTGAAATAACAAGTTTGCTGTACAGATGATCAGGTATGTGGGTATATATTATTTTATGTAAAAAAACTAAAACTCTAATGTTTAGTAGATTATTTAAAGAAAGGCCATATAGCTGAGATGAAAAGGAAGATACACTAGAACACCTATTAAGTCCATACACGTATCGGATTATATTGTTAAATGCAACGTTCAATTTCCCTTTACTAGTTGCATCACATTTAGCAAAAAGCTCACAACCATATAGTAAAACAGGCATCAGATAAGTTTTGGCAAGTAGCATTCTTATTCGAATAGGTGTACAATGCTGGGTTCGCCAAAGAGTTCTAGTCATAGAGAAAGTGCGACCACAAGCATAGTTAATGTGGTTCGACCACGTAAGAGTGTCATTAAAAAATATTCCGAGATTCTTAGCAGATTTTACTATTTCAATTTTTTGATTATTTATAAATATATTAGGTATAATACTTAGTTTGGCAAGTCGCTTTTGAATTACTATGCATTTAGATTTTTTTGGATTTATTCCTAGACCATTTGCGGTTGCCCACGTATAAATACGATGTAGTTGCTGATTAATAGAGATAATACACTGGTCGATTAAGGCATTAGTACAACTGGTATAAAGTTGAACGTCATCCGCGTACATTCTTACATTACAATTTGTTAAAATGCCTGGAAGGTCATTAGAGTACAGTGAGAATAATAGTGGCCCAACAATGGACCCCTGAGGTACCCCTCTGGTTACAGGCAGTGCTTTGGATTTTTGGATTGCAGTTTCAACATACTGATATCTGTTACGTAGGTATGTTGACAATAACTGAGTAGCGGTCGAAGAGAAATTGAAAAAGTTATTAAGTTTGTAACAAAGAATGTTATGATCTACGGTATCAAACGCTTTTGAATGATCTAAAAGTATTAAAAATGTAGTCTTGCCATCATCAAGTTTCTCCCTAATCTCCTCTGTAACATCAACTAAGGCTGTTATGCAACTGTGCTTCTTTCTGAACCCAGATTGACGATCTGTTAGCAAGTTATTGTTATCCAAGAAATAAGTAATTTGGTTATGCATAATACGTTCAAATGCTTTAGAGAGAAATGGAAGAATGGCTATTGGTCTATAATCAGAACCAGCTTTGGGTATTGGGACGATTTTAGCTATTTTCCAATTCGAGGGAAAGTAACTTGAAGTTAATATTTTGTTAAACAAAAATGTTATTATTGGAAGTAGTTGAGGTAAAAGAATCTTTAGAAACTTTGGATTAATCCCGTCCACTCCTATAGAGTTGGATTTTATAGACAATATACTAGATAAAACGTCACATTGGTCTACTGCAGCAAAAGAAAAAAAGTTAGATTCAGAATTGTTCCTAGAATGATTATTGACATAATAATTTTGATCTGCTTGAACCATAGGAACATTTAAAAACTTTTTATTGATTGTATCGGCATCAATCGAACATGGTTCTTGATTCGTAGATTTGCCGATACCAACTTCACGTATCGTTTGCCATGTTCTTTTGGAGCCAATGGCGGAAGAAAACTTTTCAGCATAAAAAACGGATTTGGCCTTTTTAATCATTTTATTTGTTTCTCTTTTAGCAGTCAGATAATCCTCATGTAATGTTGTAGTTTTAAATCTTTTCCAACGTGCATACGCAAAATCTCTTTGATTTATATAATCTTTTATTTCAGATGAAAACCATGGTTTCTGTTTATTACTAATAATTTTTGTCCTTATTGGTACAGTTAGATCAAACAGATAATTTAGGTTTTGCTCAAGAAAAGAGAGTTGGTCATCTACGGAATACAAAGAATACAAAACATTCCAATCGATTTTAAAAAATTCTTCCTCGAGAAATCTAAAATTAATACTTTTGAAATCTCGAAAAGTAATTCTCTCAACTGGTATTACCAGTTGAAAATTATAAGTCATGAAAATGAGATCATGCTTGGAGAAACATGACGCAGACAATTGATCATAGAGAAGTACATTAATTTCATTACTCACGAGAAATAAATCCAAAAGCGTGTTGTTAGTTGCAGTGAAGTGTGTAGGATTTAAGATATTAGGTGATATTAAACCAAGCGAGGCAAAGTCATCCGAAAAACTACTATCCACTAGAAGGTTTGAATTGAAATCTCCTGCTATTATAACATCATCGTACAAAGCTGTTTGTGCTTCCAAAATTCGAATAAACCGCCTAGTACAAAGATTTTTGTTAGGCCTATAAACACTACCTACAAGCAATTTCCTACCTTCATTGTTTACCTCGATAAATAGATACTCAACTAAATTTAAAGGATCTGAATTATTGATGTCCTCAAAATCACAATTTTCTTTAGATGTACATTTGATACTAAAAGAAATACCCTTTTTGATGTACAAAGCAACGCCGCCATATCCATCTTCTCTATCGACTCTACGTAAATTATATCCATTTAATGAAACAGAAAAGTCCGTAATTTCCGAATCAAACCATGTTTCCGATACACAAATAAAATCAATACCTGAGTTTTCAAAGATTAATCTAAATTCGTCAATCTTTTTCCTCAAGCTTTGAGCATTTATATGACATATTTTAACACCTTTCCTCTGATTGGCAAGGACTTTAACCATATTTGCAACATTATCTCTGGAACTAATTCTATGAGTATTGTTCATTTATAAAGTTTAAAAACAATGAACTAGTAACGCACGAAATATATATTTTGATAAAAAAGTTATAATTAACATATAAATTTTTAGTTGAACTATTGATTTGAAAAACATATAAAATTTGTATATTCAGAAATATGAAATGTATTTAAAATGGTACAAAGTGTCAAAAATAGAGAAAAATAGTATGAAAGTAAGATTTTAATAATAAGTTTGATTAAAACGTTCATTAGCATCATGTGTGGATTCTGGCTCTCGAAAAAACTCATCCAGATATTCTATATCATCAACTCTTATGATGTTGCTTTCCGCAGTCTTTTTAATATATACTAAACCACGCATACTAAAGGCACTGTGAAGACGATTTTCCTTTTTAAGTTTGATTGCTGCACGTAGTATGGTAAAGTTATACTGTGTTAGATTTTCATTAACAAAAAATCTATTATTTGAAGATTCTCCAAGGTGTTTTAAACAAAAGTTAAAGCCTTTATTAAGTTTACGGTAATTGGCAAATGATTTTAAAAAATAGTTTTTATCATATGGAGACCACATCTTAACAATTATTACCGCATCTTTAGAGTTATTTTTCTTTTTGTTATTTGCGTTTTGTAACCGATAAATAGTTTTGACAGCAGGGACAGTTGTATTTATTGTATTGCAAATTTTTTCAAATATTAAAAATAGATTTTCATTTTCTTTATAGGGAATTTCGTTTAAACGTAATTCGCAGGCAACGTTTTTATTTTCTTGTAGCTTTAATTTTGTTTTTAAACTGTTAATTTCAATTTGCATACTTTTTATGTTATCCGCGACTGTTTCTAATTGCTGAACTCTTTCGGTAACATTTTTTAGTTCAGTCTTAATAATATTAAAACTCTTATCAAACATATTAAAGAGTTCTGTTTTGCACTCAGTTAATTTGTTGTTTATCATTGTCTCTATTTCTGTCGTTAATTTGTCGAAGCGTTTATCAATTATATTTAACGATTTAAAAGGGGAATCTATGTTCGTTAACCGCGGACTCTTACTTGCATTACCGATTGAAGAGTTTAGAAAGTTATCTCTTAATCGTTTTTGCGCGGGATTATTTATAATAGTTGTTGTTGTTGTAGCATTAAACACTTCATTATTAAACTCTTCATTATTAAATATTTCTTCTTGTGTTACATTTATTTCTTCTGTAATGCTCATTTCTTGTGTGCTGTTAAGTTTGTTGATATTTGATTTATTGTTTTTGTTGTTTTTATTTTTACGTTTGCTTCTTCTCACTGAGGATTTTTTTATATTAGAAAAAGGCATTGGACTTTGGACACTATTTTTTTTTTTTTTTTTAAATTTTTGTTTTGTGTTTATGTTAAAAGTGGTTGTTTTCTAATATGATTTTAATTTTGTTTGTGTTTATTTTCTCTTAATACAAGGAAAGTAGTTAGATTTTTTATTTATTATTTATTGTGGTAGTTTTAATTTGTAGATTGGTTTATTTTAGTGTTAAAACAATATTTTTAATTTTCTATTTTGAACACTTTAGTTTAAAAGTTTGAAATATAAAAAAGATTTAAAAAACAGTTTTTAATAAATTAACAGGAGCTCACTGTAACACAACCTTCTTCTTCAACGATCTTTGAAATCCTTTGAATTTAGTTTTGTTTTATAAAACTGTTTTTATATCAAAACTAGTTTTTAATCATTGGATGGAGGTTTTAAGTAACTCGACTACGTAGTTCCATGAATTTTTATGTCTTAAAAATTATCTTTTTAAGAAAAAAAAAAAAAAAATTAAAACTACCAAATTTTAATAAGCTCCAGAAAATTCTTGGGACTTTCGGAGTCTTTATATTACTTGATATTAGTAAATGTCATTAGTGAGTAGGTCCTATAAATTTGAACTGCATCTTTTTGCCATTAATTTAACTGTCCTACACTCAAATAAAATAGTTAGTAAAGTCAGCAAAAAATTTTGCTGAGTCACCAAAATTTTAGTCAGGAGGGTGCTTGCAAAAAAATTGCTAATGTCAGCAAAATCTTTTGCTGAAAATCAGCGAGCTGATTTTTAGCAACAAAATTAGTAGATTCAGCAAAAGTTTTCCTAAGACTTAGTGGATTAGAAATTAAAAAACCCTTGCTAAACATTAATAAAATTTTTGCTGAATATTAGTAGACTGAAAAAAACTCAAAAAATTTGTAGAAAATTTTTACTTTAGTTAATTTATTTTGCTGAAAATCATAAGACATATTTTTGTAATTCTTTTTAAAATAATTTACAATACGTTACAAAATATAAAAATTTTCATACTCTAACATTGACGGCATGAATTAATGTAATATCTGCAAATATATAGAAATAATTGCAATAATGCAATAAGAAAAAGGAAATATAAAAATTTACCTAAGATGTATGGCTTTGTGTTTCGCTTTAGTCTGTCTACCTGCTATATATTTGTTATCACCTTGACCACTCAATTTGACTACAAATACACAGTTAATCTTTTTTTAAATTTAAAAATTTTATTTTGTCTTTTATTTCATTAATAGACAATTACTTTCACAAGCCGGTCTAAGCTCAAAATTTAAGTTGTTTCAATCCACAATTTTGTTTTATGTGTGAAAAACAGATACAAAATCTTCCATGGTTGATTTTTTTTATGTGTCTTACTAGAGTTGTACTTTTAGTATAATTTTCCTCGTCACTACTAGATCTTGACATCTAATTCATTCTGCGTATAACTTTTAATCTGGTTGTCGTTCACACTATTGATGAGCTTATCAGCACAATTTTTTTAGCAAAATAAATTAGTAAAACATTAGTAAAATATTTATAAAACATTAGTTCAAAACAGTTAATTGCTGACTAAGTATAACTAAAATTTTATTTTGAAACATAATTTTAACAAAACATTTACTGCAAAATAGTATACCTGATTTACAAGATATTTTGCTAACTTTTCTACTAACTTATTTTTTTGAGTGTACTTAAAATCTAATATGTTCATATGACCCAACAAAAAATAGTGCTTACCCATTATTTAATTACGAAGCGCTTCCAAAGCAAATCCTGAAGGCATGATTTGTGTTCGCGATGTCCCACTTGGTATGTCTCTTTTATTCAGGTGAAAAGTGCTTCTTTCATGTGCTCTTAGAAGCAATAAATTCATGCCTTCTTAGGCAATGAGAAGCGCGTTTTTGTATATTGACAACATTAATGCTTCATAATATGCATTCTTTATTGCTTCATTGTAAGCATTATTCACTGCTTCAAAAAAGGCATTTGTGGAAGCACAACAGAATGTCTTCCCTAATTTCTTTATTGTATACAAGGTGGTGAAGCGCTATTTTGGAAGCATACAAATGTAGTTACTGCGTACCAAATTCAGGTTACTTTATGCTGGGGAGGAATCATATATCATATATAAACTTACATGTCTATACACATGCGTACATTAACTAAAATTTAGGTAATATTTATATATATGAACTCTAATGAACATCTATGAATCCTATATGGTGGTATATGGACATGTGTAACCTAGAATCACTTCACTTATGAGCATGAATGAGTTCATACATGTTCATAAATAGATGCATATATGTTGATTTGTAACCGGGAGGAAGACATCTTGTGATTACATGTACTGCAAGTGACTTATTGGTGAATGCATCACAAAAGACCAAAAATATTCAAATAGAATGTATAGAATGTTTTTAGAAAAAATATTTCATAATGTCAGAAGATATTTAACATGTGGTCAAGAATAAGGTATTGATAAAGAATAAAGAAAAAAAAAATTAACATAAAGTTTAAAAGCCCCATTTTTTTACTATATTCGGAACGGTATATTATGATATAGAATGGTTAAACCTGAGTTTTGAAAATAAAAGGGAGGTATTTTAGATGATAAAAAACATTTTTTGAAAAAGTCATAATACGCCAGTATGTATCGTCCCGAATATAGTTAAAAATCGGGTTTTTATAAACTTTATGTTAAGATATCTCAAAGCCCTGATATTATATTGGAAAGGTTAAACCTGAGTTTTGGAAACAATAGGGGAGGAATTTCAGATGACATAAAACATTTTGTGAAAGGTTCCGAATATAGCAAAAAATTTAAGTTAAGATATCCGGAAAAAGTTTGTTTTAGTCCTTGGGTCTTGACTCCTCTAAAATTTTGTACGCATGTGTTGCTTTACTTTACAAGTAATAATTTTAATCTAATCTTTAAAATTAATATTAAAATAATCACGTTTATCAAATTCGTGGGTCATTTTAGATTCCAGGCTAAAGTACGTTAATGATATCTAATGAAGTCAGAATTGCATATCTGAATAATTAATATTAAATAATAAGAATAAGTTAAATAAAAAAAAATAAGTGAAATAAAAAATTAATTTCTTCGAAACTTAGAAATTTGGTAATTTTTTGCAACCCAGGTGAAAATGATAATTTGTGGTAATATATAAACATGTATGATTCCAGATATGACCATATATTTCTTATATCAGCATGTACGAAGATGTATGCCATGTATGGAAGCATATATGGGTTCATACATGCATATCAAAAGTTTATATATGATAATGTATTGATTAAATAAATATTATTCCATATATTATATTCATTTTATTATGTGAATTCATATGTGATTATATAATAACATATATATCGTTGACTCAGAAAAAACGCAATTATTGTTGTTATATCTGTTGATGTATCATTGACTTAGAAATAAATAATTATTGTCTCTTAAAGTTATTCAAATTTAGATTTTAAACTGATTTTATTTTCAACAAGTCTTATGAGTCTTATTATTGTAAATAGACTCACTGAAAAACACATTTAAGTTTTCTGTCAAATTGTGTTTTATTTATATTTAAAATAGTGTTGTATTTTTCTACTACTTTACAGAAATAATTCCTAACTTGCATTACATCATAATAAAATATTCAGTTAATTTTTTGCAAAAATTTGTTGCAAATTTGTTTCATAATTACATCTGATATATGAACACACCCAGGCAGAAAAACACGTTCGGTACAGTGTCGGCAAAGTGTCGGCAACGTTCGGTTATGCGTTGGCGAAACGTGGGATTAACAGTCTTGACAATATTGTCCTATTACCCGCTTGATAACAGTGGTCAAACATTGGTTAGAACAAACTTGCCAAAGTTGGCATAACGTTGGTAATTCAGAACATGTTGTGCTTTTAAAATAGCTTAAATTAAATAAATTTTGAGACATATTTATAATAAAACACATTTAAAAAGCAGCACTACAGTTCGGTCTTAGTATTATACATCATATTTAAATGTGTGAAATATAATAAAATAATTAAAAAAAAAAATGCTTCTAATTGGCTTTAATACTGGTAACAACAATATTGGCTGTGCTGTGGTAGGCTAGTTGGTAGCGTGCTAGCTTATCAGTGCGGGGGTCGTGGGTTCGATTCCCACCAGAGGCACTGGTATGTTTTCGCTACAACGCGCCGAAGGCCATAGTAGCTAGTGCTCGGTTAGGGTAATAGTATATAATTTGTAATTATATAATTATTAATTAATAAAAAAAAAAAAAAAAATAAACAATATTGGCAAAGATTTTACTTGCAAAACACAAGCTTTTCCTTGTATATATAATATTGTTTGTACCTTTGGTAATTTGAACACGGTGTATTTTACAAAAATACCAGTGGTTTGCCACTACTATTTTATTGGAATTAATGGCAATTTCTAATACAATGTAATTGCATTAAAGTCTATCAAATGCAATGTAGTTGCATGAAGTCCTCACATTTCTATATACATTTATATACAATCTACTGTGAAAATTTTTGTTGATTTCAACAAATCGATTTTAATTTGCATTGAACTAAGTGTCAGCAAAAAATTTTGCTGATCTTGTTAGTTTTTTGCTAAAAATCAGCTCACTGAGATTGAGCAAAATGCTTTTTAACAATTTTTCTGCAATGATCCTCCCAGCAACAATTTTGCTGACTAAACTAACTTTTTTTTTGCTAACTTTACTAACTTTTTGTTTTTGGGTGTACACTCAAAAGAAAAGCTGCATTATAAATAAATACCATCAAATATATGATGAAAGCTTCATTGTTTTTCGACCAATTTATCTATTTCATAAATATTTACGTAACTGTTTAGATTAGATTATATGGCACTATGCACAGCGACCAACTTAGGTCTTTTGTGCTGCCTAAAGTTACCCTAAATATTCAAGCTACCTATAAAGCCAATAATCCTATTAGGCAAAATCTTCATAATGTCCGAAGGGGAGACAAAGCGATCGCCAAGAAACTTGGCACGCCTTTCACAAAGTCTCGGACATTCGCAAAGAACATGCTCCGATGTCTCAGCTACCAGTTCGCAAAACCTACACTCATCCGTGTCCGAAAGACCCCTTTTGTGCAGGTGGTATCTGAGATTGCAGTGTCCAGTCAGGTAAGACACCAGGGTACTCAAGTCACCCCTCCCGAGGGACAAGAGTCTCCTCGATCCTGCACTGGAAAAGAGATTAATCTCTTAGCCTGTCGTTGGCCAAGAGAGTTTTCTCAATGGAGACAGAATTCTGATTCCCTCCACGACCCTAGCTTCTCCCTAACATACCCCAAAGGTATACCACAGAATGGTTCAGGGCCAATAAAGGGCCTTCGGGCCCCGCAATTAGCAAGACAATCTGCCCTCTCGTTGCCATCATGCCTCTCGTGACCAGGAACCCACCCTAAGGTAAGCGAGTTGCGCCCGCCAAGTCGGTTAAGAGCCAGAATGCATTCCATGACCAGACCAGATGACACCTCATAGGACATTAAAGCCCTTAATGCCGCCTGACTGTCAGAAAGAATGTAGATGCGAGATCTAATAGTGCCCCTTCGTAGACACTCCTCCGCGCAGACACAGATAGCAAAAATCTCTGCCTGAAAAATGGAGGGGTATCTACCCATGGGTAAGGCCCGTTGGAAGCCTGGTCCATAGACACCCGCACCAGTGTCACCATTCGCATGCTTTGAGCCATCTGTGAACCATATCTGAGAACCCCGCTCTGGCTCCCAGGATCTGTTGGTCCACATGGCCCTGTCGAACAGCATCACTTTAAAGTTCCTATCAAAGATGTAATCCGGTGACCTCCTATCCGTAACCTTTGTAATCGGGTCATCAATTAGGATTCTAGCGATCCTCATGTGACCCCTTAGATCACCTCCCCTCATGTCACCGAATTCTCTAAGTCTGGAGGATCCTATGCAGGCAGCCTCCATTACAGAAATATGCAATGGTGGTATCCCCAGCATAACCCCCATGGTATCCGTCGGGCAGGTTCCGCCTGCCCCCGTTATGCCAATACACATAAGACGGTAGATCCTCTTGAGAGCATCCCTTGCCCCTACCTGTTCAACCTTTGGCCACCATGCCAGGGCAGCATAGGTGATCATAGGTTTAACAATGGTGTTAAACGACCAGTAGACCATCTGCGGCCTTAGACCCCATGTCTTACCAAAAAGCCTTTGGCAGGCATAATATGCCCTTGTGGCCTTTTTGGAGACATAGTCAAGATGTTCATTCCAGGTAAGGGATCTGTCAAGAGTCACGCCGAGGTACTTAACACTACTGGAAAAGCCCACCGTGGCCCCATCAAGGACAGGCATTGTCAGGTTAAGTTTCCTCCTATTCGTAAATGGTACCAGGATTGTCTTCGACGGGTTGACAGACAAGCCCTTTTCCCGGCACCAAGAAAGAGTATAGTTCAGAGCCTGCTGCATACGTTCTGTTTCATAAACTAATGTGTAAAGTGATGCATTTCGGAATTCCACCCGGATTTAACTCAATTTTGATACTCCACTATTTAGTTCATTTATCCCTCCCTACCTCTTTCGGCTTTCGTGATATGGGAAATTTTAATTAAAAGAAATATTGACGAAATTTTTCTATAAAATGATGGAGAAGTTATAAAGAATGTTCACCGAAACTGTTTCATAAATATGATGAAACTTTCTTCACTGAGTGTATGGTGAAATTCATTACTAAAATGAAAATAATTCTCTCACTGTTTACATGCATATATAGATATAGAAACATATTTATATGTAGGATTCACTTTAGTGGCTTTTATCCTAAAATGTGACAACAAATAATTTGTCTTAAATATTCCGACCATAAAACCATATTAAACCATCTTATGTTATGTATTCTAACGTTAGGCGTTGCATTAGTATTATCATCTCCTCTTTGTACAATATGTAATACATATATTGTGTACTTTGTAGCATTAACTGGTAGTACTATTTGCCTTGTTCGTTGCAGCATATCCGTTTTGGTAAACTGGCATTTTGACATTATGAAAAATATTTACCTCACTAGTCAAGGAGTTGATTAGTGATCGACTTGTTTTGTTCTTAGAATAACACACATACTCCCACAAATGTCTGAGAACATTATACAGAAATTTTAATGAATGTCGGTATTCATTCATACTAAGACTTTATACAAATTGTTTTTATTGAATTTGTAAGTATTTCCCAGAGACAGGGAGTGGGTGGTCAAATATTGTATTCAAATTTGCTAAAATTAATATACTGTAGAGTAGAAGAGGGTGCTTTCACCAGTGGGACACAAAAATCCTATAATTTTTAACCAAATTTAAGAGAGATAATAAAAAAGCTTAAATGACAATTTGTTCAGTTTTGATCATGTTTTATATCTCCAAGTTTAAATGGTTTTCTGTACAGGTAGTCTCGGATAGATACATGTTTGTGTTTTTAGAGGTGTTCAAAAGAATATATGAAATTAAGTATATTCTTTGCTAACCTTTTCAAAAGGTGTATTAAAAAATATTACTTTCAGTATCATTCTCTGTTGACTTCGATATAAAAAAAATTAGAGGGGATTTTCGCAAAAAGTTTTGGAAAAGTGTAAAATAGTTATGGTTATATTGGTTTAGTTGCACAGGAGTTTAGTTGCACACCGTCTTGCAGCCATAGCAGTTTCTTTGAAAATATTTCTAATGGGGTTGATTAACAAATCGTAAACGTTCGCCATGGATAATAAATACAGTTAAACCTACCAATAACGGACATTGCTACCTCTCTCCTTAATGAACAACTTTGGCGCAAGGGAATCATCAAATTAAACCTGGACTAAAAAAGGTTCTCATTTCCGCTGTATTTTCTAAACTAAAGTAGACTCATAATTATAACGTAATTATCACGTTTATAGCTGCCTAAAAATGTAGAATTGTAAAGTAAATCCAATTGTGAATTGTGCTACACGACGTGGGGCAGTTTAGCCGTTTTAGGTTGCTCTGAAAAACATTCAAAATATTATATAAGGCATAGGAATAATGGATATTTAATGAATTCAAATGAAAACCACAATATACCAATATTAATATTAAAAATCATTTTTCGAACAAATGTATTGGTTTGATAAAGACAACGATTCAAACATAAAAGTGGCGAATGGTCCCTAGTTTACCCTATATAGTTAATTCAAGTGTAAGTTTATTATTAAGTATTTATGCATTAAATGCTTAAGAAATGTTCAGGAATTTCGTTATTTTTTAAGTTTTAAGAATAAAGATGATTAAATTTACAAAGCAACAGCTTTGGATAAGGAAAGAAACTTATGCTTCAACATACGTTAAAATTACTTAACCCTTTAACAGTATTAAGCTTTTTGAAATTAAATTTACACTGCTTGTTTGGGACGCAAAATAACTATATGGGTTATTCTAAAAAATATTTAAGAATTTGGTTAAATTATTTTTTTTTTAACTTAATGGCACATTAATAAGATTTTACACGATAATACACCGCTACGTAGGCAAGTCAAATCTGCTGGCGATAATCACTTTCCACAAATTGCACAAAAGTTATGGCGGTTTAAAATTAAAAAATAAAATCTAAAAATTATATTTTTTTATTGCTTTCAAAAAATTTCTCGTATTGTATATTATAATATTGCAACACAGTAACACAGTAATTTAGTTGCTAAAATTCCTAAAAAAATTTGGTGATTCTTAAAAAAAAAAAAAAATACAATATATCAAAAAATATAGAAATGTCCATGCATTGACCACATGAATTAATTTAATATCTGAAAATTTATAGAAATAATTATATATAACATAATCAAAAATATATATCAACTACTTACATCCATGGTTGTCTAGATGATGACAATTTGAATAAAGCCAAATGCTGTACATTATTCTAGAAACAAATTCAAAAAATAACAAAATATGACACACACATAAACAACATTTTTTCTGCAAATAAAGAAAGGTAACAATAAAAAATTACCTATAATGGGTGTCCTTGTCTTTCGCTTTAGTCTGTCTACCTGGAGGTATATTTGTTTGCAATTTAACCACATTCCATATATTACCACAAAATATAAACATTTAGTTTACAAATACACGTTTTATTTCTATTAACCCATTTTTTGCAAAGCATAGATTCCTTACAACATTTTTGATAAAACTTTGTAGGAAGATACGTTGTATTCAAATTATACATTTTTAGAGCCCAGCTGCGCTCTTTAGTGGTGGTATAATTAATTGAAATTGAAACTTTGAAGCTTTGTACGCTCTTCAAGCGTTCACATTTTTTTAAAAATTTATTTTTTATGTATTAGCAGTATAAATATAAATATAAAACACAACATTTTGATTGTTGTTTTCGCACTATTTTTAAGAATGTTTTAAAAACGTTTGTCATTTTTAGACAGTAGAATATATCACAAAATTTTTGGAAATAATTCGGCCATTTCTTACTTAGTGGTCCGATTGCAATGAAATTTACAAGACGCATAAGTCACGTCATGTCGAGCTTAGTTTTTGATTTTTTTTCCCCCCACTCCTGGGGCTGCAATATGTCCACCGAAACTAGGAAACTTTTTGCATATAAAATTTTGAATGCTCGCCATTTTTTTGTTTTAATCCGATTTTCAAAAGATTACCAATATTTCTAATCTACTTACATGTGTGCGTTAGCTCTAATAGTTCCCGAGATATTCGCATTTGAAAATATGAAATTCCAAATTTGTCCCACTCAGGTTCAGTTTTTTGCGAAAAGCTGTTGTTGAACTAATTAATTTATTGATTAAATAACAAATATGACTGCAATATCTTTTTTTTCCCCTCAAAAGATACATTCGTTTAAATTTGAAATTAAAGAAAATAAAACTTTTGCGATTTTTTCCACAAAAAGCACCAACCAAGGTAAATATTTTCTATCTGAACATATAAAGTGTGCATACTATTCTGCAAGGTCTTTTTTGTATATTTCAACTTTAACATACGGTTAAAAATTTTGTACGCCTCGAATTAGGTAGCGGAAGCAGATATATATACTTACACATAATTTATTGAGTAAGTGTCTTCCAAGCCCAGCAAAAAATGTCAGCAAAAAATGTAAAAATACCATTTTTGGATTTTATTTATTATTGCTTTGAAATTGTGGAATTGCTTACAGCAAGTCATAAATTCGGAAATAAATTTAACATTTTTGACTTAGAACTCTAGTTAAGTCCAAAAAAACATCGGATTATTTCTATTAATAAATATTTTATTGAGTAGTGAAAATTTACATTTTAACAAAAACTGAAATTTGTATCTTCATATTCGAATTACTCAAGGTTTTGTTGTACCAAGAGTGCTAAATGGGACTCTTTTTAAAAATGTCGTAATGTACGGTAAATTTCCTTTCGAACAATAACAAACACTTGTATGATGTGTTAACAACTTCTTAACTGGATCATAGAAAATAGTACAGTTTTGGTATTAAAAACAGAAACGGATTCATTTTCCGCATACTTCCCTTTTTACGGAAAAATCTTGATTTGCTTAGTAAATTTTTTTCAAAGAGTACATATTCCTTGTCTGTACAACATCTTGGCGTATAGCGTAGCTACATAATTCTACCTACATCTATCAATCTGGTTGTTATACAAACTAACAATGTGCGTATCAGCACAATTATGGTGACAAACTAAATTAGTAAAACATTAGTAATATATAAGTCACACATAAGTTCAAAACAATTAAGTGCTTAATAAGTATACTAAATAAAATTTTAGCTGAAAACACAATTTCAGCAAAAAATAAGTTGAAAAATAGTATACTTTATTTACAAGACATTTAACGAAATTTTGTAGTAACTTATTTTTTTTTGCGTACACAACTTAACTCCAAGTGCAGTGGCTTTTAAAACAAATTATACAATTTTTACAAAAAATTTAGTTCATGCAGCACACTGGACTATTTAGATCTAAACAGCGAATGTGCCGTAAGAAAAATTGCTATTTTAACAATATTCACACTTACATTTTTCAACTTTTGTGACAGTCGTACATTTTATCTGTTAAGAGCACATCAACGTGACATATCTCAGACTGTGCCTAATTACTATATTAGCGAACCACTGTTTTCAAATTTGTATTCCATGAAGTTGCATCAGTACACCAAACATTTAAAAATTTATTTTTTAGGTGATTACACGCCAATAACCCAGTGTACAAACTATAATAAATGCCATTACTTTTCTCACTACCAGTTATTTTTTTGATTTTTTTTTTTTTTAAAGAGAAGCAACACTTAGGAAATTCTTCGTATCTATTAATGTGTTGCTTTCTTTGGAAAGGGGATAGTGGAGAGATGAAAAGTGGTGAAAGATGAAGGGCTTCAAACATGGCAACACTGTAATTGCGCGAGTTGATAAGTCTTAGAACAGTTGTTGCTCACCACCTGATGTATTAAGAATATATTGAAGCTTTTTGTTTAATAGCCCTGATCCATTATTTTACTTCGGTGGGGTTAAGTGCTATGGGAACACCGAAGGTGGGCGCAGCGAGACATATAAGTGATAGAAAACTCATACATATTATTTTTCTTAATTGATGTTGTCGTCACCGGGAATCGAACCCGGGACCATCTGTGTAAGAGTCCAACGCGCTAACCATTACACCACAACGCCCACCAAAAATAAATACTTATTTTTATCAGTACACTCAAAAAAATAAGTTAGTAGAAAAGTTAGTAAAACGTCTTGTAAATCAGGTATACTATTTTTTAGCAAATATTTTTGCTAAAATCGTGTTTTCAGCTAAAATTTTTGTTATACTTATTCAGCACTTAACTGTTTTATACTAATGCTTTACTAATATACTAATGTTTTACTAATTAATTTTGCTAAAAAAAATTGTGCTGATAAGCAGATGTCGCGGCATGTCAAGATGTAGTAGAGAAGAGGAAAATGATATTAAAAAGTACAACTCTAACAAGACAAGTAAAAAAATCAACCATGAAAAAACATATACAGACATGTAGACAGAGTAAAGAGAAAGACAAAAACACACATCTTAGGTAGATTTGTATGGTTTCTTTTTCTTATTGCAAAAAAAGGGTTGTTTTTTTCGTTTCGTTTGTTTTGTTTATTTTTTCGTTTCGTTTCTAGAATTATCTTCGGCAGTTTCGTCATAGCATCATTAAGACAACCATTGATGTAAGTAGTTGAAAGAAAATTTTTGTTATGTTATATATATTTATTTCTATATATTTTCAGATATTAAATTAATTCATGTCATCAATGTGGGAAAATTAAAATTGTTATATTTCGTTATTATAATAAATTATTTTTAAAAGAATCACAAAAATATGTTTTATGATTTTCAGCAAATAAATTAACTAAATTACAATTTTTCTACAAATTTTTTGCGTTTTTTTCAGTCTACTAAAATTCAGCAAAAAATTTATTAATTTTTACCAACGCTTTTTTATTTCTAATCTACTAAGTGTTAGCAAAACTTTTTCTGAATCTACAAATTTTGTTGCTAAAAATCAGCTCGCTGATTCTCAGCAAAAGATTTTGCTGACATTAGCAACTTTTTTGCTAGCATCCTCCTGACTAAAATTTTGCTGACTCAGCAAAATTTTTTGCTGACTTTACAAACTTTTTTTTATGAGTGTAGGTCTGTAGTGCTTTGCCAATGCAGACTATGATGCGACTATAAGGGACTGCATAATGTCGAGTTTTTTGATCTTAGCTTAACGCAGTTTGTAAATAAAATACTGCTATTGGTATTTTGTTTACTTTGCTTTATTTCAGTAAAGACCGAAATTTGGAACTAAAAAAAGTTGTTCCGGCAAATGTTGGTTAATAAAATTGGAAATGGTGGACAAAATTGGTTTTTGTTGTTTTAGTATGACTATTTCCATATAAAATATCTCCCACTAGCAACAACGAAATAACTCCCAACAAAAACGAAAAAACCCACATATGAAATAACTCCCAAATTAGTATGGAATTTTTTTGGGACTTATTTCATTTTTGATGTGTGTGTTAGTTCTTGTCGCCAAATCATATATTGGCATTCAAGCCAATTAAGCTTGTTGAGGTGTGTTATTGTTTGAAAAAAAAAATTCTTAAAACTCATCAATGTCATTTCAATTGTTAAAAGGCTTTTGTTACTGACAACATCTCAACAATATCGTATTGAAGTTATCAATCGCTTGTAGTTGGTGTATTGTAATAAAAATTGAGGACATATCAATACATACATTCCAATAACTACACGCACCCAATCAATACATAAATTCCAATAACTACACGCACCCAAGAACACACTCTTAAATACAATAGCACAAAGAGAAATAAAAAACGGCACAAATACACAGACGCATACACAGAAACATAATTCACATAAAACCCTTAAAATTAAAATACTAAAAGCAATAAATGTAAGTTTAAAATATTGTAAATATGAAAAAAAAAATACGAATTTCCATTTTACATCAACATTGTTAATGTCAGTCAGTATTGCATCACAAAGATACCAATACCGAGAGATATAAAAAGAACTGATACAAAACTGTTAAAGTACACTCAGGGAAAACTTCATCATATTTATGAAAAACTTAATTGATTTTCGTCCAAAGTAACACTTCAGAAATATGATGAAGTTGTGTCATAAAAGAGAAAATTGATGACAGACTTCTTCATAAAGGGTCCGTTAAATAACTTTTTTTTTTTTTTGAAAATGCTATAAAAAAAACTACTGAATATTTTCTCAAATTTCTTCTTTTATTTGAAAGTACAATCCTTCCGGTTAATAATGGAAAATAATTTCATTCAAATGGCTGGCCATGCAGTAGCCTACACGATCGTTCCAATTTTTAAGCACAGTATCGATTGTGTGCAGCTGTATTTCACCAATGGCTTCACGAATATTGCCCTTTAAAGCGTCAATTATCTCTGGCTATTCTCGGGTGTACGCACTGTTTTTGGCTTTTCACGCTTTGGTTTATCGATGAGGATGCTGACGGTGCTTCTCTTCTTCCAAAATCCGTACGCAATTTTCGCACACATTCTGCAACATTACCATGATTTTCAAAGTAATGTCGCAATATTTCTCAGCGTTGTTCAAGCGTATACACAACCATATTCGTTCAGCGGAAGGATAAAACTAATTATCTGTAAAATCAGACATGAGCTAAGTGTTACCATTCACGAAATAAGCACTAGTTAAAAAAAAGGTTAGATGGAGGACCCTTTATTTATGAAATGTTTCATTAATGTGATGTTTAAGTTTCAAAACTTTTTATGAAGTTCTTAATAAGTATTATGAAACATTTCATAAATAGGATGATGCTGCTTCATAAGCTTTAAACAAATTTGTAAGAAATATACAGTGTTTGAAACAGAAAATCAAAAATGTAATTTTTAATATCGAATCCTTTTCTTTAAGCAGCATTGTACAAAAATTATTTTTTTTACGCGAAAAGGATAACGAAATTGAAAAAATGTCCTTAATTCGCGAATTTCACAAAAAACCCAAAATTTAATTTTCTTATTTTTTTTTTTTGCAATTGCCTCGAATTATAACTTACATCATATAAAAATATCAAGTTGGGAATCAGAGGGCTTCAAAGATGAACGAAATTTTTCCGAAAGTATACTTAATATTTAATATAAAATTTTATATATTCACATAGCACCCTAAGACAAAATTTCAATATTTTTTGCCTCACATTAAAAATAATTATTATATTATAATAATAAAAAAATAATTAAATATTCATTAAAATTACCAAATTTTTATTACACTCAGGGAACTTCTGCTGTAAATATTTGCAGTTATTTGAGTTGTAATACAGCAATCTTTATTTTTAAGTGAAAAAAAACAGTCACTTGTAGAAGAAATTTCTATTTTGACTACAATTGTAGCTCATTTAAAAAAACAAACCACATCAAATTACTGTATTATGATTTACATTTATTTTATATAGCATGTAGTTTGTTTTTTATTCTACAAAGTAAAACAAATAAGTGTTTGTTTATTTTTGACTGCATATGTGGTTCATTTGTACTACAATTGTGGTTAATTTTCTGAACAAAACAATCAAACAAGCAAATGACGATGTTAGTTTAATTTACTGATATGTAAGTCGTCTTTCTTCAAGTGAAATTTCATTTGTTTTTAACTACATATGCAGTGGTCTTTACATACAAAATTCAACAGGATTTTAATAAATATCTATAGATATTTATTAAAATTCGCCAACTTGCTAACATGAATCTATTTCGCTGACCATGGAAAGGAGTTTTCCTTTTAAATAATTTCTTTTTTAGGTGTGTGACTTCAGTAAGTTTTTTGAAATAATATATGAATTACGAACTTCATAGTGGACTTAGCTTTTCATATTTCTTAAATTATTGAACTTTTTTAAGTATTTTTTAAGTTATTACCTCCAGGAAATGGTTATCTGTATATAGTTTTCGAAATTCATAATTAGAGAAGAGAAAGAAAGCAAAATAAAAACTTCAAAATTAAAAAAAAACATCGAAAAATTGTTCAGTAAAATTGAAAAATATTCAATTGAAGGTCGAAAAAACATAACTAAAGGTCGAGAAAACATAATTTTTATTATTAATAAAATTATATCAAACTTGTATAAAAGACAAAGTACGGTCTTGTTTACTCCTCCTTTACATTTTGTTTTTAAACAAAACAAAACAAGTGTGAAAATAAAAAGGAGAAAAAACAAAAAAGGTGTATTGCATATCTACTAAAGTTTTCAATTTATTTTTGATCAATGATGATAATCTTTAGCTTCGAGCTAATATATTAGTTCTCATTTAGTGAGAAAACTAGTTTACATGAATGTTTGATGCTTTGCATGGGATTGTCACTTCTTTCAAAACGTGTTCTGATGATGGGAACCTAGAAAATTCCCGAAATAGATCTATCAACACATTCCTGAAAGGGTCAAATAATAAATTTGAAAACAAAAACTCTATAGATTATTTGTTAGGACAATATCCTAATAAAGAAATATAGAGTATGGCCTCGAACTTGAATAATTTTCATTTTCATAGCACAATTAAAGGTAAAAAAAATATAATTTTTATTGTTAATAAACATTATATTAATATTAAACTTGTATAAAAGACAAAGTATTATATTATTTTATTAATAACAAATTCTTATGTCGATAACTGGGTTGGAACCGGCGGCGATCTGCTTGTATTTGAACCTGCTTTTTCAAATTTAAATATGTATGTCTTAAAATAGCTTTGCATAAACAACAGAAATTCTGTTGCAAATTCTAACATTTCATTAGAAGTACCAAAACATTAGAAAAATTTTAAGATATTTTCAAAATGGTAAGGACAACTAATATTTTAGATATAGTGCTAGTTTTTGTTTTTGCCGACGATATTGCCGGAAAATATTCCAATTTAACTAAAAATATTTACTCAAGTGACAAAATCTCCGATAAGTTTTTTTCGGGCTTATCGGCGTAGACTAGCGACTTCAAATATCCCCACAGCAGCGTTAAAAATGACTATATTGGAGGCCAATTCACTGGTCCAAAACGTGAAACTATGCGGTTACCAAACGTTTCCATCAATTAATCAATTGTGGCATGAGCTGTTTGACCTCTTGCGCAGTCTTCTTGAAACCACAGCTCCTGCACATCATGATTGTTCAATTGATGAACGAAAAAGTCAGTAATCATGGCTCTATAGTCAGTAATCATGGCTCAACTTTCTGACCAGCATCGTTTTCAAAGAAGTACGGAGCAATTATTCCACCAGCCCATAAACCACACCAAGCAGTCAGTTGTTCTGGATGTAACGGTGTCTCAACATACACTTGAGGATTATCGTCACTCCAAATATGGCAGTTTTGTTTATTGACGGATGCATTTAACCAAAAGGGAGTGCGCGACACGTATTTCGAACAGAGCCATGATTTTCAAAATAAATTTGCACAATATGGACGCTTTGTTCAGGCGAAAGTCTGTTCATGTGGAAATGCCAAACCAAACTAAACAAAAATCACTTGACAGCTGACAAAATGGCCGCCAGTTAAAAAAGTGTTGCCAACTTAAAGTTCTACACCTGTATAAAAAAACTCCCGTTACTAACTGAATTTATAAGTTGTTATCATTAAAATAAACTTTGCTATTCAGTTGACACTTTATTTATTTCTGTGTGCGAACATAAAAAAGGTTTATTTGGAAACTTTTTTCAAAACCGCGAAAATATATTATTACGTTTCTTAACATTTTTATGGACTATACGACTGATAATTGCTGAAAAGCTAAAAACCCTATTCGTTGTCTATTTCTGAAATAAAAATTATCTGATTTTTTAAGTTTTGCGTTTTTTTCATAGTGTTTTTGCCCCGTTTTGAGATTAATTTTAAACAGTTTGAGGTATACCAAGTTGATGGCAGCGCACCAATAACGGGATTCGAACAACACACACTTATAAGGAATCGGCGTAGATTTTTAAAAATGTATGTTTTTTAAGCGTGACATTCAGAATTATATTTAAACGTATTGCTGAAACTGAGTTTCTTACAAGAAGATTCTCCGGATGAGTTCTCTCCTATATAAATGTAATACGTATATGTTATAGTTAGAGCACACAATCTCTCGTGTAGGGGCTAAAAAGTGGGGTCAAAAGTGACCCCATTTATCGTTTTTTCAATTTATATTTTTTTTTATTGTTCTAAAGAATTTTTAGACAAATATGCTACCAAACGAAACGCATTAACTGGTGCATGGCAGATAACATCCAAGTATTTTTGTTATTGAAAAAATGTGTTTTATTGACACAAAAACTAAAAATGATTTATGTATATTAGTGTCTATTTAATTTGTGGGAAACTCTGTAAATGGAACTTTGTAAAATAATTTTTTGTCAAATAATTGTACATTATGCTATAAACACATAGACGACTGCAGCTACACGACTACAGCCTGTCAAAAATAAAATACACACGTTTATATGAAAACGATTATTTTGGCACCAACACAACTACACGGCTACCCGACTACTTTTGCCGCTGTAGTCAACTTAGGTTAATTTCTATTTTTGTTGGCTGCAAAACAAAAATAGTGTTGACAATAAAACAAAATATGTAACAAATTAGTGCTTAAAAATATTTTATTTTGTTAAACACAAAAAACGTCGTAACATCAAATGGTATAATTGCATTAATATTCAAGAGGGGTTATATAAATTTATTTTCACGTTATAATAATGTATTATAAATAAGTAATTGTATTTTTAAGTGAACTTTATATACGTGTCTACAACCAAGCATGTTGTTCTATTTTAATAAAGAAAAAAAAGATGTAATTGGCACTACTGAAACAAAAATGTATTTGTATCAGGGATGTTAAATGGAGTTTTCAATTTTGTACCAACATCCAAAAAAATTGTACTTTTTGGACGTTGACGGTACCATTTTTTTTAAATTTATTAAAACAACAAAAAAAAAAAATACATAAAAATTCTCTTGTACAGAAAAAAACAAAACCTTCCAATAACATACATTATATGTATGAATACAATAAGGCATAAAAAAGTCTTATGAATATATGAGACCAAATCATGGAATTATTTGTTTAGTTAATAAACTATTTGGAATTTCTACATCATAGCAGCATAAATTTGTCGCTCTTAACCAATCCTTAGTCTGTATGAGACTTGATAATGTTGGCTAATGTAGTCTGTTTCTTTCCTTAGTTTTTATTATATTTTGAAAAGAAAAAAACTCTTTCCACATTTGCAGACCAGTGTGGAATGGATAAAATTCCAGCAACGACTAGAAATGTCTGGAAACATATTGACATTCAGTTCATTTTGAAAATTAGCTACTACCGACCAAAAACTACAAACGTTTTAATTTTTTAACGACTTCAGTTAAAAAAATTTTAGTTTTTACTCTGGCTCAAGTAATATTTTTACTAAGAAGACAAGAATGGAGCAAAATTAATGATTAATCGGTTTTTTGTTTAAGTTCTGCCTATTATGGAGGCTATAACTTTTCTAAAACATTGGGTTCTGATGAGATCTTTAACCAGATCGAAATACTAGTATTAACCTAGCTAATATGTTTGATTTGCTTTATTTTTGTAAATATACGGAGGTTGAGAGCTCGTTCTAAATTAAACATATATAAGATTGTTTGGAATTTTCTTTCATTTCTTTAACAATAATTTAATTTTCGTTTGAGTTTGAATTTTAACGTCTTTTTCAGACAATTGCAGTTAATACTATAATTAATATGCAATTTTATTTAATTTAATTGCGAAAGGCGTGGTAGAGAAGAATGAGTGTATTTTCTAAAAATCATAACTACATTGCAAATATTCAATTTTTTCTGAATCAGACTGCGCAGTTTCTGGTATTGAACGTTCGTCAGTGACCCTGTTTTTTTTTTGAATTTTTGAATAATGTAATATTTGTTATGTTTTTATTTGTTCGATTGCGTCTATATGAAATTTTTCTGTGCAATCACTGACCGTGGTATAGATAAACTGATTTCTAATGCCACATGCACTCGCACTACACGTTAGACAGAGCGCTTTAGCCCTCTGAGCTATAGTTAGGTCGAGTTTTGTTGTGATTGAAACTAGTTTTATTCAATACACGGTGTTTTTGTTCTTGCATACATAATCTCAGAAGTACAACTTCAACAACACAACAGTTCTATTTTTAGAAACTCACCTCACTCTAATGTCCACTGTTTTCCCATATGTTATAAGTGATGCCATATCTATATATCAATTTTCACTTCTTCAGAATTTTAATAAATTCAAAATAAAAGTGAAGTTGGCTGCAACAAGTGTCAATATATGTAAGAGCTGCCAGATAAATTTTGTAAAAAATCGTAAATTTTTAATCGATATTAAAAAAAAAAAATTGCCAACTTTATTCTTCAAAATCCTTAAAATGATGATAAATCGTAAAATCTGGCGGATATAGTCGCATATATTTTAAGAGCTCATTACATAAAACGAATAAATGCAATGAAAAAGGACACAATAACAATTTGTTTGCTATACTAAAAATTCAAAAAGGGGAAAAAATTAAAAATTTTTAAATTGTACCAAATGAGTCGCGGTAGTACCACGGTACTCTAGAAGGTCAAAATGTACCAAAAAAAAGTACAATTGTACCAACTTTAACATCCCTGATTTGTATAAAAAAAAGCTGTTGATATTTTTAAATTGAATCGTGATCAGCTGTTTACTATGCTGCTGTCGTTTCCAAAATAATAAGTAGCTGACCACACGGCGACGATTGCAGTCAACGGCATTTGCAGTCGTGTAGCTCTGCAGTCTGCTGTGTTCTATGTGTTTATAGCATTAGTCGTTTGTAATTTCTTTCAAAAATCAGTTCGTTTTTTTAAAATAAAAAAATATAAAAAAATAAAATTTCGTATTTTTCATAATTTTATAAATTTAATTGAGGGAGTGTCTGAGCTTTTTAGATATTCGTAACTTTTTGTCTTTTATACAATTTTTTTCCAAACAAAAGCCACCTAATTACTTGGTTTTTTAAATACTTTAACGTTAACTTAAAACACGTTTCTATAAAAAAATATATATATATATATTGTTCCCACCATTTAACACTTCAAAAATACGTTTGACTTATTTTGTTCTCCTCTATCTCATACCAGAAATTTATTAATGTAAGTAAACTGGACCTCTGAGTCATAAAGGCATTTTACGCTCACATATCAAATTCGGTTGTGTTAAACGATATTTTTCCAACCAAAGTCATTTGGTTGGTGCAACCGAATTCAGTTGTGACAACAACAAACGGAAAATAAACATATCAAGAAAATTTGAATATCAACGAAATGTTTTTTTCATTAATATTATGAATTTTATTCATCAAAAGTCTCCGGAGCAAAGTTTCATTGAAACAATGAAACGTGTTTCATTAAGTCAATTTTAATGAAAAGCTTCATTGACCCAATGAAAATTTCATAAAGTATTGGAAATTTGTTTCATTAATTACAATGAAAATGTTATAAAAATTTCATGTGTTTAACGGATAAAATTTATTATTTGTATGAAATATTTTCACTGATATTTAATTATTTGACTTATTATTATTTTTATTATTTTTATTTATTACGATTTGTTTAGCATAGCATCAATAAAGTTAAGTCATTAAGAAATTATCATTAGTACGAAGTCTGTTAAAGAACCCATTAAAATCAGTTGACTTTTTACAAAAACACTTATGTCCACTTAAGAAATTTTTTTAAGAATTTTGTAGTCAAAAGCCCAGAGTGGGCACAACAAAAGTTTCTCGGGCCACATGCGCAATTTAACGAATTTTCTAAAGGTCGTACAATATTATTGCGCTAAAAAAAATAATTTTTTATTGTTAATTTTGTTTAAAGTTTATTTAACATTTTTTATTATTTTCATGCAATTCGTTCTGAGGCCGCATATTGCCCACATGTGCTTTATACACTGAATGATATGAGACCGCCTCCTATCAATTTATTTCAAAGTCTTAGTTAATTCTGTGCCACAAAAGAACATATTTTATTTGGAATATTTTTAAAAATCTAAAAATTACACTAAACCAACTTTTTTTGCTTATTACAAATTAAAAATTTAATGACATTTTTTATGAACTATTAAAAAATCATAAATAAATTTCAAAAAAAATGAAAAAGAATTACTAAATTTTCATTCAGTTAATGAAATTTTTCATTTAATGAGTGAATCAATTTTAACTAAATCGATTCATTAATTAAAATTACGTTAAATGCAAATACCAGTATATTTTGCTAACATCAAAATTAAGAAATATTTGTTAGAAAATTGTGTAATACTGATATCAGATGGGCAGAATTTTATTCGATTAAAAATAATCAAAATATATCTTAAGAAGTTTTATACGTATCTGTGTTTGTTTTGTTGTTGTCTACTTATGTGTATTTAACAAATTGGTTAACTGATTTTGTTTGTCACTTTCAGTTAACTAAAGTTATGCTCAAATATAACTACATTTTCATAGATTCAATTGATATTATATTTGCTAGTATTATCTTACTAATATTTATTAAAAAAAAATCTGCTAATTTTAGCAGCCATCTTTTTTCTATAAGTATGATACTCGATAATTTTTTAATGATTTTCAAACATCTATAAATATTTAAACTTTCTTTAGTTTAACTTTGCTGAGTGTATATGAAAATAATAACTAGAATATGGCATTGAATTTTTGTGGTTGTTTGTTATACAAAGCTTATGTTTGGTGAATACGACACAATACAATACGCAAATTGTCATAGTCGTACTATAGGACAAAATGATACACAAATAAAAAAAAAAAATTAATCATTCACACAAATACATACATTTTTTCCGCTCTGTATCCGTTAATTGGCTCACATTTCAATAAACGCACACTCACTCACTATAGTGATGGCAACATAAACGAAAACATTTCAGACGTTTGTATAGCTAGTTGACGAATGTATTTAAATGAATGTCTCTAAATGTATTGATGATGAACTATTTTTTTTTTTTTCATTCCCTGGAAACCATCGTCATCATCATCGATGAATATATGTATCATCAGTATGCATCAAAGAATATTCAATTGGAAAAAAACTTTGCTATTGAAAACTACTATAGTGATGTGTTAGTGGTGTGTAAGGTAAAAAAAAATCGTATTTGTATTAGACTGTCTCAGATTTTATGGACGCAAAATAAGTGTTTTTTATCCACCCCATAAAATATACCATAGTTCTTTAATTATTTCGGGTTCAGAAATGACATTTCGCAAGCTGCACCATTTTTTAAAAACGAAAAATTTTTTTTTAAAGAATTTCGTGTTTTACTTAAAGAAATCATATCATGAATAGAATACAGAAACCCTTTAATTTCGGACCCTATGTCTTTAAATTTATTTACCCGAGTAAAAACGTTTATACAAAACCACGTCTTATTTGATATAATAAAGGGTCCGCCATCTAACGTTTTTTTTTTCAACTAGTGCTTATTTCGTAAATGGTAACACTTAGCTCATGTCTGATTTGACAGATAATTAGTTTTATCCTTCCGCTGAACGAATATGGTCCGTATGTTCGTTATCTTGTGAAAAAAGTGAAAGAAACTGGCATCCTCATCGATAAACCAAAGCGTGAAAAGCCAAAAACAGTGCGTACACCCGAGAATATTGCTGCTGTGGCAGAAAGTGTGCGTGAAGCGCCATCAACATCAATTCACCGTCGTTCTCAACAATTGAACATTTCAGAGACATCATTGAGACGATTTTTGCATAAAGACCTTGGTATGACGCCATACAAAGTCGAATTGGTTCAGGAGTTCAAAAAAAAAAGTTATTTGGCGGACCCTTTATTATATAAAAACATATAATTTTATATAGCTTAATACATGTGATGGCCAATATTGTCACATATAGTTTTGTCATGGATTTTTTTTTCGAAAATTATGTTTTATGGTCCCATGCATATTAATATATAAATATGTATCGATTGATATTACCGTAGATGTGGCATATATTATTACATATGACACGTGGATTTTTTTAAAAATGGAAAAAAGTGAATTTCGAGTGCTCATTAAACATAATTTTTTGCGAAAAAAAACCGTCAATCAAACCGAGGAAAAGCTTGATAAATACTATGGGGACTCTGAACCATCGATTTCAATGGTAAAGTGGTTTACTGACTTTCGTTTTGGTCGCACAAGTACAAATGACCCTGAACGTTCTGGACGGCCAATTGAGGTGAATACACTCGAAAATGTCGAAAAAATTCACGATAGAGTAAAAGTGTGTGACATTGTTGATGCCATAGGCATTTCATATGGCAGTGTGTTTTCGATTTTAAATGATCAGTTGGGTTTAATAAAACTGTCTGCAAGATGGGTGCCGCGTTTACTCTCAATTGACCATAAACGTAATCGTGTGACAATTTCAAAGGATTGTTTGGATTGTGTATGAAACATGGATCCATAACAACACTCCAGTCTAAACAATAGGTTTATCCTGGTGAACCGGCTCCGGAAAAGGCCAAGGTAAGTTTATCGACCAATAAGGTGATGACAACAGTTTGCCAACTTATTGGGCCTGTTTAACGAGGATTTAAAAAAAAAACGAACTTATATGGCCAAAAAAAAGTTCGTCTTCATCAAGATAATGCACAGGTGCACACGTGCGCAGTCTCAATGTCAAAATTCCGTGAATTGGTCTACGAATTGGTACCTCATCTGCCATATTCTCCGAATTTAGTCCCCAGTGACTATTTCCGAACCTAAAGAAATGGCTCGGTGGAAAGAGATTTAGCTCCAACGATGAAATTATTGATCAAACAAATGTCTATTTTATTGACGTCGAAAATTCCTATTTTCTAGAAGGGATACAAAAACTGGAGAAACGTTGGACTAAGTATATTGAGCTAAAATGAGGTTATGTTGAAAAATTATTTTTTTTTTTTTCGCAAAAAAAAAATGGCTTTCATTCAAAAAGTCACGGACTTATTGATCCGCCCTCGTATTATATTTAATATTGAAATAAACGAAAGCAATCTATTGTTTTTATGAATTTTGTCAATTAATTTATCAACAGTTGAAAATAAACTAAAAAATGCAATTGTTTTAAACGAAAAGTAAGTACATAATCCTGTTTTTAACTGATTTTTAGTTAATTTAATGTTTATTTTCAGTTGTCGTTATGGAAAAAATAGTGTAAGTATGTAAGCATGTTAAGCCTACTACTAATCACTACCCACTTTTTGTTTGCGGATATACTTTTATTTGGACTTCATATTCTTATTTGGGGGTACTTTAATTAGAAAAAAAAACGTTGATGTCCCCTCCTACCCTTCGAAAAATTAGGACAAATTCGAATTTTTGAAACTTCTCAGCCCATTAAAACTTTCGATTTTCCAAAAATACTTTGTTAGGTTTTATTCAATTTATATGAAGATACGTGCCAAATTTAGAGTTTCTAGCGTTGCTAGTTTAGGAAATACTCCAAACGCCCATTTTGTTGACAAATAACGCGACTTTATTTCCCTGATGAACAGATTATGCATATAATGATTATTTTGCAATTAACAATATCCTAATGAACACATTTAAACAAAAATATAAAGTCTTTGTGCATTAACAATTTTTTTATATTTTTTTTTAAATGTGTACACTGTAGTATACAGATGTAGTACATGGGTTAACAAATTTTTTGAAATGTCTAACAATGATTTTGCTTAAACAAAAAATTAAACTTTAGTTACTCCCTTTTGCAATTTAGCTGACGATATATAGTTACTATACCAAAAGTGTGACTCTGGGGGCAATACTTTATAAACATTAAAATCACTTATTACAGACCTTCAATTCAGAAAAAAATCTTTCACCTTTTTACTTTTTTTTTAAAACTCTTGAATATTTTTTGTCATTTTATTAGTTTATAATAAAAACATTTGTATAAAAGTTTCGAAATATTTTTCTAATACCGCCTGTTCACACCACTTGTCTAGTTTACACTGACATAATAAAAAAAAATACACAAATACTGAAACGCAAAAATCGCATTACAACGACCTCTGCTGGTTTTGACTTTAGACTTTAGTAAATTCAGCAAAAAAAAAAATTGTTAAAAATTTTGTACTACATCAAGTCAAAATAGAAAATTTTTAGACTAAAACCTCAATGTGAACTAAAAATTTGTATAAAACGTGCGTGATTAGTGTAGCTAAAATAAAGTTCCAATATAACAAAATTTTTCTAGATTAAACAGATTTATGTTTGCTATTCCATATTTAAATTAAATTGAAAAACTGTTCAGCTCACGAGATGTTAAGGCCAGACCAACAATATTTTAGAAATCAGAGTAAAATAAATCAAAGGGTATTTTGTGGGTTGGATAGAAAAAAAGTTTTTTTTTTTTTGTGAGCCGGTCTAATGTATATTATTTTGTACACCTTAGTTTGTTGGTATTTCTGAAAATTGTAAACATTTGTCGTTTGTATAAATCCACAAAACAAACAACCAAATAGAAAAATATTTGCATAAATGTGTATGTATTCCCAATTGAATGGACATTGTTACTTTTACTAGTTGCCTACAATTAGAGAGGAAAACAGACAAAGCTAAATGCCATACATATACCAATACATAAGCTATGATTTTTTTTTCTACATAAAACCCCAGCAAACATGGCTATACGAAGGCGATTCGCCTAATGTATTGCATAGAAGAAACATTTTATTAAGGCAAAAATCATCTTCCTATTGCGGAAGATACCCCTTTAGGGAGAGAAAACGTGTCCTGAAATCAATACGAAATCAATTATTTTGGAAGATAAATATCAGATATTGCTAAACTATCATTCAGAAGACAAAAAAGGGTAGCCAATATTGCGGATACATCATCTGGAAGTCAAAAGAAGATGTCGCCCGATAACCATTCAGAAAAAGAAAATAAGTTTTTAACATTTCTTTTTATTATTTTATTAATAAAAAAAAACTACAATTCATTAATATTAATCTTGCAAATGTGTTGCTTTGATTTAAATTTTTTCCATCAATCTTCTGTGGATTTGAATTTATTTTGCGTCCAGAACGTTACATCATTTCCTAAAAACAAACAAATATGTTATTCTAAGCAATAAATAATTAACTTAATTAAATAAAGGGCCCGCCAAATAACTTTTTTTTTTTTTTGAACTCCTGAACCAATTGGACTTTGTATGGCGTCAGACCAAGGTCTTTATGCAAAATTCGTCTAAATGATGTCTCCGAAATGTTCAATTGTTGAGAACGGCGGTAAATTGATGTTGATGGCGCTTCACACACACTTTCTGCCACAGCAGGAATATTCTCGGGTGTACGATAAACCAATGCTTTTCACGCTTTGGTTTATCGTTGAGGATGCCAGTTTCTTTCACTTTTTTCACAAGATAACGAATATTTGGACCATATTCGTTCAGCGGCAGGATACAACTAATTATCTGTCAAATCAGACATGAGCTAAGTGTTACCATTCACGAAATAAGCACTAGTTGAAAAAAAAACGTTATATGGCGGACCCTTTACAATTTAAGCTTACCTATTATAAAAATATATTTTGAAACATATTTTGCAAAAGTTTTATTAAACACAGCGGTTTTAACACTTTTTTCCTTTTTTTTCCACCTATGACGCAGAATTTAAATTTTCGAAGAAAGCAAAAAAAAAAAAATTGTTTGACATTTTTATTTTTTTTCAATATCTGGTATTTTACTTCCATCTGATAAAAAGGCGATAGGTTTCAAATACTACTTTAATTTTCTTCCAAATGATAAATAATTTATATTGACGTAATAATTTTTGGGTGATATTTCTTCCAAATGCTTATTGGGACAATATGTGATCGCGATTACGGATGTGGGCTAGAAAAATTTTGAGAAGGCTCGTGCACGTATTATTAACCCACTAATGCCTGACCCCCGATTCCATTGTCCAATATCGATGAAATTTCGCACATTCTTTACTTAAGGTTTTGGAAGTTATTTGATATAATTTTTTTTTTCGATTTCCCATACTTGGGACTTATGAATTAACCACTGATATAAAATAATTCCTCTTTGGTTTTTTAATTAAATTATTTTGTTATGCTCTTTCATGTAAAACTCTTCATTTTTACTTGAAAATAATCGATATTTCAAGCAAGGGTACTTCATAAAACTATAAAATACGTATTTTAATGGTCATGTCATGAAATCATACCTGTAGCCCAAGTGAGTGGTCCTACCCAGCAACTTTGCACTTTAAAGAATACCTAACACTATTAGCCAACAATAAAGTTTTCCGATGTGTCGCTTCTCCAATTTTTCAGAGGCAATTTCAATTCTTTCTTTCAATTTTTCAGAATATGTAAATTTGCAGACAATTGAACAGATAATTACCAACCCCCAATTTTACACCAACATTTTCCTAAAGTAAAAATCAATTTGATGCAACTCTTACCTGGCTTTAGCTATAAATTTTTTTAAGATGGCTCCTTTTTGGGTATTTAAATACCCAATAGGCAGGAATGGGTTAATATACTTGCTAATATTACGTATACGTTAAGTGGAATTCGAACAAATATTTGAATTTAAATGGCATATTTCTGATAGAAAATATTTAACGTATATTTTCTCCAAAACGAAGCCGAGTAACATGTTAACAACTTTTAAGGCAATAGAAACACATACATTTTTTTGTGTAAGCAAAAAAAAAATGTAAAATTTAAAAATAAATTGATTTATTATACTAACAATAAATTTTTGGTTTAACAAATAAATTTAATCATCTAAAAACCTTTTCACAAAAAATTTATGTTTTCCCATAAATAAATTTTCTAAATTAATTTATCTAAAAATATTTTCAAAAAAAAAAAAAATGAATGTGTTCCTATTGACTACAAATATAGAACTAATTCAATATTTTTTCACATTACACTCAAGGAAAAAAAGTTTACCATGTTGTTGAAACTCTTTCATATATCGTTTGGCATCAATTATTAAACATATTTATGAAGTTTTTATAGATATAATAAATAGTTTCATACACTGACAAGAACTTTTCCATAAAAGTTCAACAGTTATTTTAAAAGTTAATCGGTAAAGTTGTTTCAATGGAATATAAAGTTAAATTGAGAAAGAAATCTATTTTTTAACTTTCTGTCTGTATAGAAATTTATGTCTAATGTTTCATAAATCTTCTTCATTTCATAACAAAAGTTCCATAAGCCGCGCTATGGGTTCAAATGATATCAAAGTGGCGATTAATTGAAATATAGAAATCAAGTTTTTAAAATTTAACTTGATATCGGGTAAAACTAGATAAAATTCTGCATCACTAGTTGTCAAAATCTATCAACTAGGTTGTTTATTTTTTTTTTGCAGTGAACTGTCAGTTATGCTATAAACACATAGACGACTGCAGCTACACGACTACAGTCTCTCAAAAATATAATACACACGTTTATATGAAAACGATTATTTTGGCACCAACACAGCTACACGGCTACCCGACTACTTTTGCCGCTGTAGTTGTAGTTTTGTTGGCTACAAAACTAAAATAGTGTTGACAATAAAACAAAATATGTAACAAATTAGTGCTTTAAAATTTTTTATATTGTTAAACACAAAAAACGTCGCAACATGAAATGCTATAATTGCATTAATATTCAAGAGGTGTTAGATAAACTTATTTGTACGTTATAATAATGTATTATAAATAAGTAATTGCATTTTTAAGACAACTTTATATTCGTATCTACAACCATGCATGTTGTTCTATTTTAATAAAGCAAAAAAAAAATTTGATAATTGGCACTACTGAAATAAAAATCAATTTGTAGAAAAAACAGCTGTTTACTATGTTGCTGTTGTTTCCAAAATAATAAGTAGCTGACCACACGGCGACGATTGCAATGAACGGCATTTGTATTCGTGTATCTATGTAGCTTGTTGTGGTCTATGTGTTTATAGCATTAGAACATTTTTGCTGTTTTTAGAACTAAATTTATCTAACAATTGGTCAATTTTGTAATATTTGTTCCCACATTGGGTTTGGACGAAATATTGGAAGAAAATAATTAATAGATAAATGATCTTAAGCTTGCTTAAACTAAGAAGAATACATTTAGTTCTGTATTACTTTAAAATTTTTTAACTAGTTCTGCATTATTTGAAAAAATTTAATTTTTTCAAATTCTCCATAAATAAATATATTTATATAGTCAAGTTTCTAGGTTTTGTCAATTCGTAACATTTCTAAAATTCAACCACTTTCATACTCCGCACATTTTATTGGAAAAATTAAAAATATTGTTTCAGTTTAATTGCTGCAATTATACTTTTTCCTGTAGCGAGGCAGAGTTGGCTTGGAGAGCAGAATGTTTATGTTTGTGTTTAGCGTTATATCTCTGTCATAGAATCTTTAATTCTTGCACGTTAGTCATTCTTTCATTCATTCATTCAATCATTCACTTTTAACTATGATTGATCCCATTTTTTTCTCGTTACCTCGTTATGTAGTTGTTGTTTTGTCGTTACTTTATAGTTTGCACACTTTGTTATTTGTAAAGCAATTTTCTTTTAGTGATTGTTGAAACTATTTGTTCACACAATTCATTGCCTTGCAATTATTTTGTGTTGTTAAATGCATATTGCGTGTATAAAGTACTTGGTATGATTTGTAATTGTCGATTACATATCACAATATCAGGCGTGGATCCTGATGTATGGGGGGGGGGGGGGGGGGAGGGAGTAGATTACATTCACCTAAACCATTCACTTAAACCTAAACCTTTTTCCGAATCAAATAAAATTACATAATTCAAAGTGTATTTTTACATTTATTTTTATAAAGAAATAACTATTTTGTCATACAAAGATCTCGATTTAAATCAGGGGTTCCCAAGGCCTATGCGCTTGGTGCTCATTTGTTTTTGTAAGAAACACTTAGCTATAGGCTGTGTGTTTTAATACACATATAGAGCGCTCAGCACTAGCAATACGAAATACACAAACAACTTTGTCTTATTAGTTTTTTTGTCGTTCTTCACTGTATACACGCAAGTGCAAAGCAACAACACTTTCGTATGCTTTGCTGGTAAACATTGAAATATTTTTTTCTTTTTTCTTTGTATGTATTGGTTTGTACAACAAAAAATATTGAATAAAAATTAGTTTTTCTTTAAATGTATTGGTGTTTGCTCTTCCATAAGGAACTTTTGGGCACTCCTGATTTAAATGAACAAGCTATTGAATTTCATATCAATTTGTCTTTGTAATCAAAAAATTTGCATATTAAATCAACGTATTGATTCAAATAAATACATTTTGAAAGATTTGGTTAGCAAAACTAAGTTCTTGAGTTTTAATTTAAGATATTGCAATATTTATAATCCTACTATGTTTGAAACAAATACATACGTTGTTGATTTCACTCCTATTTTATTAATAATATATTACGCACGATTTTATGGAATAATTAATTTGTATTTTCTTTGAAAATACTATTATCAAACTGAAAGAAATTTTAACCAAATATGTTTATTTAACGAATAATTTTGTCATTTTGCTACAAAATAATTATACATAATTTCCCGGGTAAACTAATAAAATCCAAATAACAGGTTGCAGAACAACTTATACTGTTTTATAATGTGTTCTAATTTATGTTCTCAAACAAGAACAGGTTGCCATAGAACCGGTTCTAGAACCTTTTATATATTAGGTTCTGGGACAGTGAAACTTTACATTTTGACTCCATGTAACATGTGCTAAACCAGGTTTCATGAAACCGGTGATAAAAGAAGCTGTTCTAGAATAGATTCAGAGGTTACTAGTTATAAAAAATTTGTTTGGGTTCTTTTAACACAAATTATTAGTGTATGACCGAACAGTTCGATAAGTAAATGGATGCAATTTTGAGATTCAAATTTAAAGGGTTTACTAGCTTTAGAAATCAATAAAACGACAATATTTAAGCAATTTTAGAAAAAACGAACAAATGGTTTATTAAAAAAATTCTTTTTGCGATAGAAAAACACTTATATTATATATTATTCTAAAAATTATAAATTAGAATTCGGACTACCATGGCTACCCTGGTAACCATTTCAATATAAACACTTTTTTTTCAAGGCAAAATCGGGTGCCATCGTAGAGCCTTGGTACCTAATCTGAGAGAAAACATTTTAATTCTGTTTACCACACGAATAAATTCATAAGTCCCTAACGGAGACGGATTTTTAAATTTTTGGTGTGCATTAAAATGGTACGAGGGTAAGTAAAAGATTTAAAAAAAAAAACACCAAAAATATCTTTGTTTTTTCAAAAAAAAAAACTCAAAGTCACTAACGTAGCCGAATGTGTAAATTTTTGATTTGCATTATAATGGTACTAGTGTAAACTAAAAAATTAAACACAAAAACACCCAAAAATTTCATTGTTGTACGCCCCAGTAGGCTAGTTGGTAGCGTGCTGGCTTATCAGTGCGGGGGTCGTGGGTTCGATTCCCACCAGAGGCACTGGTCTGTTTTCGCTACAACGCGCCGAAGGCCATAGTAGCTAGTGCTCGGTTAGGGTAATAGTATATAATTTGTAATTATATGATTATTAATTAATAAAATAAAATAAATAAAATTTCATTGTTTTTTATTTTTCAAAAAACACTAAAAATTCAAAATGTCTATAAATTTATTATAATTTTTTAGTCACCTACAAAAATAAACCACAATTGAAAATAGGTCTACCCGTTAAGGCTGCACAGTGGCACCTTATTTTCAATATCTTTTTTTGAAAAAAAAAAAAAAAGATTGTTTAAGTAAATATTGCTCATGTAAAATATAGGCCAAGCTGTACCTTTTTATTATTTCTGTGAGTTTTTCTGTAAAATTTTCATAGAATATAGAAAAAATATTGAAATATTGAAAAAAAATCTAAACCTCTAAATGTCAAATTCGGTAAAAGTTTGTCATTTCGTTTGATTTACAGCTTTCGTCTTCGCAATAAATCGGTTCAATAAATATTTTTCCACACAGAGAGCATTTTGTTGCGAGAACAAATATTTCAGTAAAACAGTAAATATTTTCTAAAAATTAAGGAGAAGGTTCATATATTTTTAAACCAGGTTTTTAATGAACAGTTTTATAATGAACTTCATTGAGGGTGAGAAAATTTAAATAAATAAATTATATTTCTTCAAACAATTTTCTAAAAACTTAACCTGCGAAATTTCATTGATGTAATTAAACAATTCTTTAATATCATGCAAATAATTCTCTCAGTGCAATATCTAAACTAGTCTACACTACCTCCAAATGTTAAAAACTGATAAAAAAAAGTGTTTTTTTGGCCAAACTGTTCGGTCAGATACTACACTGAGAGCATTCTCTGCGTGATATTAATGAATTTTTGCGTAGTAGCACCTAAAATTTAATTAAAAAAAATAATTTCATTGATTATTAGCTTCATTCATTCAATGGAGAAGTTTTTTTAAAACACTGTTTCGTTCTTTTTACAAAGTAACATTATTTTACTGAACGTTTTCATTATTATTCGTAGACTGACATTTCCTCTGTATGGAATTTATCTTCAACAATCATATTGTTTTATGTTAAAGTATTTAGAGAGCGATCACAAAATTAGCCAACCTAACGTAGAGATGGCGGCAGTAGTTTGAAAAAAAATATTACTTTGGTGTAAAGTGGAAACTTTATAAAACATGTGTTTTAAGTTTCAAGGTACCACGTTCTTTAGTAATTTTATTTTTTTTTTTGAGCCATGCAAAATAATTGATCTCAGTGAATTTGTAGACATGACAAAAAATTGGTCATCATTATGTAATTCAATACTTTAATTTATCAAAGCCGAGCTAGATTCTACTCTGGAAGAGTCTGCTCATTCGTTTACGACTAAAAAATATTATGTATAAGAGTTTAAACGAGGCAGTAGTAAATCCGGCTAAGAAAATCCATGAAATTGTATTGGTTGGTCGATCGGTGCTTGAGCTGACTGAAATGATAGACATTTCAAAAAGTCAAATACATCCCATATTGACCGAAAGTGGTTGCCGCGTTTGCTCACAATTGAACAAAAACATCGTCGTGAAGATGTTTCAATAAAGATGAGCAAAATCAATGAATTAAAGTTCGAATTGCTTCACCATGCACCTTATTCGCCAGATTCAGCTCTCTCGGATTATTTTCTATTACCAAACTTTAAAAAATGTCCCAGATTTGCGAAAAAATTATAACAGGGTATCGAAGCTATTGAATTTCGCTGGCAAAATTGTATCAAGCTAAAAGGAGATCCTGTTACAAAATAAATAAAATTTTTACCAAATTTGTGGTGTTTTCTTTTTTAAGTCGGCGAATTTTGGGACCGCCAGTATCATTAACCTCCAAAATTATACTCCAACGTAAAACATATTTTCTCAATTTTTTTTTTACGCAGAAATACAGATTTTGACACAATTTTCCATTAACCACTTAATTTGCTTTTATTGTGTATGCGGCATATTTAATAGTAGATGCATGACAAATAAAATAAGCATGTCGAATCTGCTGAGTAATGAATAAAGAACAAATATTCTTGATATATGCCAAAAAAGAATTTTTTGAAGTAAATAATGTTAATCAAACATTTTCACCATCACCCACCACAAATGAAAAAGGTGAATTCGAACCTGACAATACCGACACACTGTACACGCTTAACCCATTTGCACTAATAACAACGTAATTTAGAAAAGTGTTTTAGCTTTCTAAATATTGAGAAACAATTTTTATTTTGATTTCACACACCTTATATCAAATTTATGACAATATTTTAGTTATTTGAAGTCCTTATCCTTTAAAAGTAATAGCCGTGAGCTGAAATTACGAACCATTTCTGTGACAACATAATTTAAATCACTGTGACTTTGATTTAGTTACTGATTTTTTTGTAAGGGAATGTTTGCTAAAGTGGACATTTCATTTTTTTCGTGTTGTCAAAACTGACAAATGTCATAAAATTAAATTTTAAATATCTCTATTTTAAAAATGTGTCGACGTGAATGTACACCAAAGTGGTCTAAAAAAAAGATGAAAGTTCAATTTTGCGATCTCCACAAAGTTGCCCATTTTCCTTAATGTCTTACGACTCCATGTGCCAAGTTTCAGCTAAATTCGTTAAGATTTAGAGCTCGCAGAAAAAGTTAACTTTTAATAATTCGTATTTTGTCTCTAGAAAAAATTCTCACAAATTTAATGTTGACCTTAAATTTAATTATTTCTTAATCTATTTCTTAAAAGAATATGACAATAAAACTAAAAAAAAAATTAAAAGTTTTTAAGTTCTTCGCTACCCAGGTGAAAAAGTTCATATATTGTCATATATGGCCACATATATGAGTTCATATATGAATCCATTTATGTTTGGATCCGAAATTTGAGGGTATATGGACATATATGCCCATATATGAATGTTCATATATTGTTATATATTATTACTTTTCCTATATTCTCGTATATAAAAAAGCTATTTTGTTTTTTTTTTCCAAAAATTTTCTATTTAATAAAAAGTACAGCTATTATAATTCTATATACATGTTACCGAATACAGTAATTTTTTTTTAAAAACTTAAAATATACTTCAATATAAGAATATTCTACACCATTTTTATTTGTATCTTAAAATTTAAATATTTCTGTTTAGTTTTCCAATTATTCTGAAATGACAACTAAAAATGGGAATGTGGGAAAATATTTTATTTTTTAAGTACAAAATATAACAAAATAAATAAATCCAATTAATTCATCTTGTTTAACCAGTTTTTGAATACTGAGATCAAAAACTTTGGCTTAAATAAAGTTTGGCCGCATGTTTCCAAAATTAATGAAACTTTTCCACGCTGAATCTGCCAATGGTAAAATCTTTTGGTGGACCTTATTCGGGAGGGAGGGGTTCAAATTTGAAGTTTTGTTTTGCGGTTTTATACAAAAGTTTTGAATGGATTGGCATCATTTAGGCATCATCAGAAAGGTGTTTTAAGTGTATTTTCAAAGAGTAATATATCCCTATTCATTAACCCATTACGATTCAGTTTAACGTTTGGTATTTTTTTAATTTTTTCCTGTTTTTTCAGAACTTTTGTATAAAATCGCAAATCAAAATTTCAACTTTGAACCCCTCCCCCCGGAAATGGGTGCGTTTTTTCTAATAACTCATTCTCTGCAATCGTATTTATAAATTAATAAAACATTAATTTATATATTTTTGTTAAGAATTCGTAGACCGGCAGAGTAATTGTTAAACATAAAAAAAAATCATCCTCATATATGGTCATATCTGATCAAAAATTAAAACATATTAACCAAATATGGAATAATATATGAATTCATATATGGAGATATATAGGATATATGAACCAATATATGACCCAATATATGCAATATATTATCATATATCATCATATATGGTGTCATACATATCCATATATGAACTTTTCATTTAAATGTATTTACCCATATATGTTCCCATACATTGCATATATGTTCATATATGCTCATATATGGAACCATATATGCTCATACATGAAACCATATAAGGCAATATATGATCATATATGAACTTTTTCACCTGGGTATTTAAAAAAAAAACTATACGTAAAAATACAAAGTTTTTTCTTAAATTGTAAATTATAATCCAGCTAAAAATAGTTATATAGAGTCATCTATAATATGATTAAGTCATATCTGACTTTGAATGGGGTCACATAACGCCTTATATAATTATATGCAAATACACCTGATATTGTTTATTGAGAGAATTTCTTATATGGTAACTGATATTATAACATGTCTCCAAATCTTACTCCATACATAAGCCACATAATAATAACCCAAATATACTCGTATGTAGTGACTGATATGATTATATATGGTCTTAGGCTAAGTTTTAGTGAATTATATGTGTCGTCATATGGAAAATATTTTCCTTATAACACTGTGCAACAAAAAAAAAACATCCCGTACCATTCCAACGGAAAATGAAAGTAGGCCATTAGTAGATTAAAATCCCCAAAGGGTTTTGAAATCTTTACTCTTGTTTTGTTTTTATAGGCCCATGAAGTTGACTCTTTTTAAGCGTATTTTTGTTTTTTTTTTTTTAATATGGCTGAAAATAAAATGTTGAAATGGGTAAAAATAGAATGCAATAACGACAAAAGCGAGGACGCTCATTTTAGCACATACTGTTTGGTAGCTTCTTTAGAAGTGTGGTGTTCAAAATGTGCTAAATCGGTTCAGCGCTTCAAAAGTTATGAGTGAAAATGTAAGGCTGCATCAAAATTTTTCATACAAATGTGCGGATTTTACTAAACTACGTGACTTCTCCATTTTGAAACCAGACATATAGAGGTGAATAGTGTTGAATATTCACCTAAAGTACTTTTTTCCACAATTTTTTTCACCTCAAACTTTTTCCACCTCGAAATTTTTTTTCACCTCAATTTTTGTTTACTATAAGAAATATTTTACATTTTGTAAACAGAGACATATTGAATATTTTACCTCAAATACTTTTTTCACCAAAATTATTTTTCACCTAAAACGTTTTACACCTTGACATTTTTTACCTCAAAATTTGTCATGGAAATTGGTCAATTCTACTACAAGTACGTAATCGCGAGCAATGACAATTAAAATTTGTATCAACTATTAACTGTTATTGTTTTTGTTGGTTGTAAATTTAAGAGAAATTATAATTTAGTTAAGAGAAATTTTAGGTGTAAATGATAAACAGCGATTAGCTGGAATAAATGAACAAAATGCGAGAAAACATTATCTAGATGACAAAACATCTCTGAGATTAAAATCATTTTGAAATGTGAAAACATTTATTGTAGTAAAAAAATATAGAGGTGAAGAATAATTTTGGTGAAAAAAGTATTCGAGGTGAAATATTCAATACTATTCAATACTATTCACCTCTATGTCTCTGGTTACAAAATGTCCAACTTTGATTGTAGTAAACAAAAATGGAGGTGAAAAAAAATTTCGAGGTGAAAAAAGACTGAGGTGAAAAAAAAATTTGGTGAAAAAAGTACTTGAGGTTAATATTCAACACTATTCATCTCTATATGTCTGGTTTCAAAATGGACAAGTCTCGTAATTTAGTAAAATTCGCACATTTGTATGAAAAGTTTTAAGGCGGCCTTACATTTTCACTCATAACTTTTGAGGCCCTAGACCGATTTAACTCATTTGGAACACCACACTTTTAAAGAAGCTACCAAACAGGCTATGTACAAATGAGCATCCTCGCTTTCGTCGTTATTGCATATTATTTTTACCCATTTCAACATTTTGTTTTCATACATATTAAAAAAATACAAAAAATTTGCTAAAACAGAGTCAGCTTCAAAAGCCTATAAAAACAAACCAAGAGCAAAGATTTCAAAACCCTTTGGGTGTTTCAGTCTACTAATGGTCTACTTTCATTTTCCGTTGAAATGGTCCGGGATGTCTGCCATGACCCGAAATTTGTTGTACAGTGTAATTTTATATATCATTATATATAATCCCATACATATTTTGGTTAGGGTTACGAAAATTTAAAAAAGCACAGACACCCACTCGATGAAATCCTAAAAAAATACGTGTCTAATAATTGTTTTTTCCTTTACAATATATCCAGGTTTCATTCAAATCTGCGGATTCCCAACTGTGTAGTTTCCTTGCTAGTTTATTTTTTTATATAGTTTAAAACCAGATGTAAGGCAACATTAGCGAACATTCCCTTACTATTTCATTTTGTTTTTTACAAATTAGTACTTTCAATTATCAATTATCCCCATCTCTTTTATATGACGTGTCTGTTCTCTTGTTGCGGACCTTAATTGCTTAATAGTCTTTATTCGTATGTTAGACAAATTGTCAGTTTTATTTTTAGATTTTGTTTTATAAATAAAAGGTTGTGTTTAATGTTCATTGGAAAATCAGAGTTTTGCTGTATTAGAAAGATTGATTGAAAAATGATATAGTTAGAACTACAATTTATTAAAAAAGTATTGTGGAACATAAACTGTATTTAAACTATTGGTAGATTTAAAAAAAAAAATATTGGTTGCACGCGATGTTGCACTTATAATGGGAGTCTCCCGATGGCTTCTCTCCGATCTTAATGAAATTAGGATATGTGGTAGAGATGGAAAAATTAAGGAGCACGTATTTTGTTAGCGGCCCAGTCTCATGTTTAGGGCTTAAAAACTGGGGAAAACAATTACCCCACTTTTCGGTTTAATTCGAGTTGCTTCAGAAAAATTTTACCAAAAATTGCGTACCAAATGAAAGAGTATTTAGAGATGCATTAAGCAGTTAAATCCACTTAGAATATTTGTTTTTTTTTTTCATTTTTGTTATGCACATATATTCAAATATATATACAGAAAATTTCATGTCAAGCCGACAAATACGAGCATTATCGAAGTTACACGCATTGAATATCGTTGAAATAAAATGGAAATGCTAAATAAAGGGTGTTTTTTATACAGGTATAAAAATTTAAGTTTAGCAACACTTTTTTAACTGACATTTTATCAGCTGTCAAGTGATTTATGTTTAGTTTGGTTTGTCATTTCAACATGAATAGACTGACGCCTAAACAACGCTTCTAAATTGTGCAAATTTATCTTGAAAATCATGGTTCTGCTCGAAATACGTATCGCGCACTCACTTTAAGTTAAATAGATCCGTCAATAAACAAAACTGCCGTATTTGGAGTAGTGATAATCCTCAAGTGTATGTTGAGACACTGTTACATCCAGAACAACTGACTGTTTGGTGTGCTTTATGGGCTGGTGGAATAATTGGTCCGTACTTCTTTAAAAACGATGCTGGTCAGAACGTTGCAGTCAATGGTGACCGCAATAGAGCTATGATTACTGATTTTTTCGTTCATAAATTGAAAAACCATGATGTGCAGGAGCTGTGGATTCAACAAGACGGCGCAACATGTCACACAGCTCGTGCCACAATTGATTTATTGAAGGAAACGTTTGGTAACCGCATAGTTTCACGTTTCGGACCCTTGAATTGGAATCCAAGATCTTGCGATTTAACGCCGCTAGATTATTTTTTTGTGGGGATAAGTGAAGTCGCTAGTCTAGCCCGAAACGATTGACCACTTGGAGGACAACATTAGCCGCGTTAGTGCCAATATACGGTCCCAAATGTTGGAAAAAGTCATCGAAAATTGGACCTTTAGATTATTCTACGCATTAAATTATAATGCCAGAAGATTATCTTTCGAATAAAGTAAATTTCATGTCAATTTAAAAAATTCATCTTTGTTTTATTCCATTTTAAAGTTCTACACTTCTATAAAAAACACCCTTTATGAAAAAAGCTTTTAAAACTTTGAACTTATTATTCTCAAAACTGTGTTTGCAAAGTCGGTCAGCAAGATTTTTCGGGAACGGCTGTACCGATTAGTTTCAAAATTTCACTGAAGATTAACTTGTATATTTTTCATAGACGGATCGTAGATTTTGTTTCTCCGATACATATTTTGCATTTTGTGAACATTAAAACCAAAATTTGTATTGAAAGTCGAATTTTTCAATTTAAGAAACCGCCATTTTGTTAAAAATTAATATTTTGCTTATTCCAACGATCATTTATCAGATTATCTACATTGAAGAAATCTTTTTACTTTTTCCATTTCCAAAGATTGAGTCCAAAGATATCGCGCTCACTGCACCCCCCGGAGATTATTTTCTTTGCAAATCATTATTTAAAAAAAAAAAAAAGTTCAAAGTTGTCTTAATATGTGCGCAAAGTTTGCCGGTAATAGATGAACACGTCTTTCCAGGAAAAATATTTGAAAACTAGCTTTTTTAGGCCTTCTAAGTGGATGTAACGCCTTAACTCACTCAGACAAATAAAGTTCCAGCCGAATTGGAAAGTGTATTTTGGTGGTAAAAACCAATAAATTCGATTGGCACAACTATATTGAAATTTGACTTCTTAATATTTTGGTTGAGTTGTTCTAAAACTATTTCAATCGTAGCAATCGAAATTAAGACATAGTAACCGAATTTCAGTTGACAACGTGCTAAATTCTTCTTCTCTCGAGTACTTAAACGTTGTGTAAAAAACCTGAATGAAATTAATTTCAGACATGCTTCCATACACAAATATATTAATTTTGACCCCAATTTGTTTCACCTCCAGAGTACACATATCAGAGTTTCATTAAGATCGGAGAGACTTCTTTTGTTAGTGAATTATCTTTACTTAAGTAATGAATAAAGTTACCCAGCAAAAACTGCACAAGACTTATTTTTAGGATCAACATTTGGAATTATCTTTCCCATATTTACAGGTAGTCTGCAGCGCAACGCAATTTAAAAAAAATTATATATGATTATTACAAATAATTTTTCTTGCTCCCTTATTTGTCTTAAATATTTAAAAAAAATTATATTAAGCTTTTTATAAAACATTTTATTACTTTTATAATCCTTTTATAATTATTATTTCTTTGTACTGAAAATTAAGAGATAAATAAATAAAAATAAATAAATAAATAATAAAAAAAAGCTTTCATTACCACGTAACTGGTTATATAATGAAAATAAATATCTCAACACATTATCATTTGACGTCAGCAGTCAAGCTTACCCGCGACTACTTATTTAATTACAAAAACGACCTCGTCGAACAAAAAAAATAGTGGGATTTGGCGCCGAATTATATGCAGTTGGACCAAATTCTACTGCTTATTATTTAGATACTGGTAATGGGAGCCCAATACTGAGATTTTTGCTGATTATTGTTTCTATGAAAATTGTTACCGTAACTTGTCCATTAAATACATCAAACAAATTTCATTAAAGCCAATGTTTTTGAAATACATCATAGAACTAATGAAAACATTTATGACATGGAATGACCCACTTAAAATGTGGGCAGACATAACAATTCCCCAAACGCAATTACGAAATTGGTTTCTATATATGTTCTTTGAAATATTTCAGACATAAAAAGTTGCTCAATAAGGAATGACCCACTTAAAATGTGGACATACATATTATGAAATATTTCAGACATAACTTGATTCAATTCTAAAGAAGTTCGGTTAAGAAGTGCAGAAAATGTAAAGAATAAGCAAAATATGAAAATAAAAAAAAGTTGCTCAAAATATTTGCTCAGTAAGGAATGGGCACATGCTCCAAATGCAATTACGAAATTGGTTTTTATATATGTTCTTTAAAATATTTCAGACATTACTTGCTAAAATTCTGAAGACATTTGGTTAAGAAGTGAAAAACATGTAAGGAATAAGTAAAATATGAAAACAAAAAAATTGCTCATAATAGGTATTTTGAATGCAAATGGTTAATAGCACTTTCCAAACAAGCAGTTACGCTAAAGAGGGACCGAAACATGAAACATTTTTGGTCCCTCGAAATTCATATCGATTTTGGTAGCATACGACAAACTATTAACAGTCATTCATCAGGTGAAAAAATATAATTGAGCCGAATTATACTTTTTGAATTATAGGTGCCCAAAGTTGTCAATTTTCGTTCAATGGGATCGTTAACTGTTCTTCGAAAGTACCTTTGTTTTCTATTAAATTCTTATACGATTTCCATAAAATTTTATAGTTTTAGTTGCTGTTTCCATATATTATTTCAGATTTATAAAATTCAGAACTACTGATGAAATACAGCGTTCTGAATACTTCAAATAAAAAAACTGCAAAATTAAACATTTTTTTTCTTTAATAACAATTAAAATTATGATTTAATCTCCTTTAATTATGTTTGAAATAACAAGCATATTATGTTATTCATTGAAAGTATAGGTCTTCATTACAAAACAATAAATAAATTTATCAAATTTGCTTTAAAGTTGTACTACATCATTATTATTGATCCAATTGCAACAAAACTTGATATCATAACGTCTTAAGAGCAGTTTATTTTACAAAATTGTATTAATGTTTTTTAATTTCTGACTAAAAATATCCTTACACTCTTAAAACTGTGAACAGGAAAGGAAGCAGAAGAATAAATAATTACCAACATTTAATTATGTAATTGCACACAGAGTATAAATTGGTTGGAATTCCATTGTAACCATCTACAAAATTGTATTACTATTTAATTATTTTAATTGTAATTACTTAAAACTCATCATCAGAAAAATAAAGTTATATTGTGAACAGAAAATATATAAAATTAACTAAAACAGAGTCACAGCATTCAAAATATTCGTTTTTCTAATCAGTATTGAAAAAATATTATCTTATACATTACTTTTAATATAAACAACCAACCCACTTATCGGAGATTTTATCACTCGAATAAAATATTTGCAGTTAAAATCGAATATCAGTTTCGTCTGCAAAAAAACTATCATTCCATCTAAAATATTAGTTTTCATTCCAATTTTAAAACAATAAAAAGTTTTTTTATAGCTTTTGGTAACTCTGATAAAATATTGAGATTAGCAACCAAATTTCAGATCTACATAATAATCTATTTTTAGACATACTTATTTATATTAAGAAAAAAATATATTCAAGATTTATTATTTGAAGTTTGAAAAGACAATTTCAAATTATGTTTAGGCTAGCGGTAAAGTAATTGACTGGCAAGCAGAAGGTCGCCGGTTCGAGTCCAGTTCGCGGCAAACATTTTTTTTTAATAAATTAATTTTGAAATAATATATACAATTTTTCATAGTTTTGGTAACTCTTATAAAATGTTGAGATGAGCAACCGATTTTCTGTTGTACATAAAAATCTATTTTTAGACAAATATTTAAATTTAAAACTAATAAACATTAATGGTTGAAATTTTAAAAATCATATTTAAATTGGGTTTAGGCTAATGGCAAAGTAATTGTCTGACGAACGAGAGATCGCCGGTTCGAGCCCAGTTCGCTGCACAAGAGTTTTTTTTTAATAAAAATAATTTTGTGGGGGACGCACGTTAATCAATTTCAAAAATTTACGGCACCTAGACAGTTTTTTTTTAAGTTTTTTGTCTGACATCAATGTCGATTTGCGTGTGTATTTGAGCATGTGAAATCCGTTCGCGTTAATCATTTTTATTAAACAGCGCAAATTTTACGGCGGTTTAAAGTTAAAATTTAATAAAAAATATTAAAATTAGAGTTTTTGTTAAAATTGAAAAAGGATAACGCGTATGGATAATACCCCTTAAGGGCTTTCTTAGCACACTAAAATATTTGGAAAAGCTTCAATACTTTTAAAAAAATACACTGAAAAAAAAAAAAATGAAATCATTAAACATTTTACAAAATTACGGCTAGTATAAGACATAATTTGCAATATTTTGGGAAAAAATTATTTGCATATCGCTAATGGTTTAATAGATATAACCATTTAAACTTTACCACTCATGTTTTTTTTTACTGTTTCAATTGTTTTGTTCGAATTTGTAAAGGTGGCCCTCGTGAATATTGTTTAAAAATATAGTCTCACTTTCTAGGGGTTAAAAAAACGCGTTTTTTTTGGAAATATTAATATCGGACCGATTATAAAATACTTGTTGGTATTCTGGGTTACTTATTAACCCGTATTCAAAAATAATTCTTTTAAATTTTCAAAATCAAATATTTCATACAAGGATGCTTTTTGAGCTTAGAAACATTTTGTTTCCTAAATCAAATTTTAAATCCTTAAAATTTTTGGTGCGTTTTCGATTTTAGTATTAAACTCAGTAAAGTCTTCCATTCGATGTACGTTTGAGCGGAATTGATACAGCGCTTTAGTTGTCACAAAGCAAAATGTGTTTGAAAAAAACTGGCGCTGGACGCGTCAGGATTGCAAAAAATTATTTTTTTTTGCACTTTATCAGTTTAGTCCGTCGCGAAGAATTTATTTAGATACCTGAACATGTTCCCGTGGCATGTTTTGATATAAAAAAAATGCTTAAAAAAATAGTTTTTTTTGCAAAAATTTTCAAAAGTTCATAAAATTTTTGCGTTTAAAAATTTTAAAGTGCGTTTTCGCCTCGGAGGTGCACTTTACGAAGTTACTCACATCACGCAATACAGACGCAGATTGTCAGGCGCAAAAAAGATACATTTTGAAAAAATGTATGCTAATTTATTTTAAGTTTGTGATGTCCGTGATACGTTATTGGTGCGCTGACACCAACTTGATATACCTCAAACTTTATAAAATTACGCCTTTTTTTAATTCTGCGTTTAAAACTCATATTTATTAAACGGCGCAAAAACCCTATTTAAAACCTACAAAAAGTTCAAAATTCGGAAAATTTTGGTTTCACTTGTAAACCACCATGCAACTTTTCACCCAGCAGCTATATCAAAAATATTTTTTTGTAGATATATCCTCCAAGTCTAGTGACTATATTTTGTATTGGTTTGGATCTGAAAGCTAAAAAACTATTACAAATAAAACGGAATGAATGAAAAAACTCTTGCAAGTTTCAAGTCGTTTTTTTAATTTTTTGAATTTTATATGACCACCAATCCTTAAGGTGAAGACTTTTCAAAGTAAAACTTTGCACGCCATATCCTTCAAGTATAGTCATCCAAACCCTGTACACCGTTTTTTTCAATTCATAAAACTTAACGAAATAAGAGCCATAGTATGTCGGTTTCAGCAGGTGCTCAAAAAATTTGAAATAACCCATATACAATATTCAATTGTTAAATTGTAAATAAATGTCGGTTGTTACAATAGTTTCAAAATTTAATAACAGTGATAGTGCATGGAACAACAGAAATTCGGTTGGCAAGAAATCCGGTTGCAGCTGCACAACAGTGTTCTGTATGTGTAAATTCGATTTTAAAATTATTACATATTTGTTGTAAATGCCCAGCAAAATTTTTTTAGATCTTGTTACCTCTGAATCTATTCTAGAATAGCTTCTTTTATCACCACTTGCATTGAACCGTTTCTGGAAGTCAAACTGTACGGCTTCACAGTTCCGGAACGAGTTCTAGTGGTTCTACAACCAGTTCTAAAACAACCTGTTCTTTTTTACAGGTAAAGAACCTATTGCAAATAGGACAAATTTCTTACAAAAAGAATCTGGTGAAGAACAACCGATTATTTGGATTTTACTATTTTACTGGACATCTTTTCAGATTGTTATTAATTGTTTTGTAATGAAAACCATTTTTTTTAATGAATTATATTAAATTGAATTTAATTGTTATTTTCAACATACCAAGCAAAGTTGTTTAGATCTGGTTACCTAAGAATCTATTCCAGAACAGTTTCTTTTACCACCGGTTGCATAGAACCGATTCTAGAACAGGATCCTGAGAGTCAAAATGTAAGGATTTACTGTCCCAGAACCAGTTCTGGATCTGGTTACCTTAGAATCTATTGCAGAACAGCTTCTTTTACCACCGGTTGCATAGAACCGGTTCTAGAAGAGGTTCCTGAGAGTCAAAATGTAAAGATTTACTGTTCCAGAACCAATTCTGTAACTGGTTCTAAAGCAACCTGTTCTTGTTTGGAGGTAAGGAATCAGTAGTAAATACGATAATCTGCATACAAAAAGAATTGGTTGTGGAACAGAAATTATAACCTATTTTAATAACCCAGCCAAAACTTTTCTGGCAAGGAATGATTATAATCGAGCATTTTCGTCGATGAATTTAATATTGGCTTGTCATAGTAAGCAATCATTCTTTTATTGCTGCATACAACTTCCTAATAATATTAAATAACATCCAAGAAGTTGTTTAGGCAGAAGAACTTCCAAAGAATCATTTTTGGAATGATTCCCAAGCCGATATTAAATTCATCGATTAAAATGCAAAATTAGAAGAGAAAAAATTGTTGGTGGAAAATTATAAGTTGTTCTGCAACCTGTTATTTGGAATTTACTATTTTCCTGGGTAGTTAAAGGTTATTAAAAAATAATTTTATTTGTTATTTAAGAAAAGAAAATTTTTAATTATGCATTTTTTTGAAATTGTTGTATTCAGAACGCTGTATGTCATCAGTAGTTCTGAATTTTACAGATCTGAAATCGTATATAAAAACAGTAACTAAAACTACAATAGCGCGCCAAATTTTATGAAAACTGGATAAGAATTTAATATAAAACACAGGTACTTTCTAAACACAATTAACGATCCCATAGAAAAATGTTCAATTTTGAGCACGTATAACTCATAAAGTATAATTCGGCTCAATCCCATATTTTCCAAAATAGAGTGCAGTTTATTTAAAAATTAATCAGTAAACTTTGTTTTTTTAGCGGTCGCTACTAGACTTTAAAAATTTTTACGATTTTTAAAGAACAAAAATATTTAATATTTATAAAATTGTTAACCCTTAACTACGAATAAATGAATTAAAAAAATTTAAAGATTGCAAATATTAACATAATTTTGGTCGCTTGTCTTTAAAAATAAGACAACTTTGAACAATCTCATTATGAACGAAGAAGTACATTTTCATTTAAATAAATGAATATGTTTAATAAGCAGAATTGGCCAATTTTGGGGTTCCCAAAATCATAGAGCATCATCGACAATTACACTCTCTCCATATTTTTTCGAAAATAAAGCTGAGGAACCATAAAGAGTCTCCGGAGCGGTTTATCGGACCTTGTTCGAAAATTTTTACATACGGTAGCTCTAATAAACCTGATATATGGTTCCAACAAAATAGAGCTACAGCTCGTAATGCGAGAGACACAATGGCGATTCTGCGAGCACTTTTTGATGACCGAGTAGTTAAAAAAAAGCTGACTTTGCTTGGCCACCTCGTTCCCCGAATTTTACGGCCCCCTTACTTAAGCAGAGTATTTGTACAGAAATTAAAGAATTTGAGCCAGAACCGTTGCGCAAGGTAATCAAAACATCTTGAAAGCCATTAAATGCCAACAAGAAAATAGACGCCATTTAATGGATGCAATTCTTCATACTAAAAATAACTGTAAAAATAAAAAAGTTATAAGCATTTCAAATCAGTCAGTCGAAGTTGGCCCACCCTGTAAATAGAATTTAGCTTTTTTTGCCTTTCCTGATAATTATATATAAAAGTGATAAATTTTGTTTTGTTAATTGTTACCATGTTTATATATAATTATATATAAAAGTGAGAGCGTTTTTCTTCTCAGTCTTAACACATATATTTAATTATATGTGATGCCATATATTATTATATATAAAAGTTATAGAACTTGTTTGTAATTGAGTAATTTTCAAGTAATTAAATGTAGTTACTAATACCCATGTCTGGTATCAAAAATAGTAAAATTTTTTGAAAAAAGCGTTTAAGCTCACAAGTGTGAAGTAAGTTTGAAAAAATTAAAGATGTAAGTTATACAAACGGTTGCAAAATGTAATTGACGAGAAGGTTTGCCTTGTGTATTGCTACACGTAGCAAAAAGCATTTTTGAATATGTTTTGCGGGCAATTATTTATGTGTTTGCCGGTTTACAGGCAAACATAATTCTAAAGAGTCCACCATCTAACGTTTTTTTTTTAACTAGTGCTTAGTTCGTGAATGGTAACACTTAGCTCATATCTGATTTGACAGATAATTAGTTTAATCCTTCCGCTGCACGAATATGGTCCGTATATTCGTTATCTTGTGAAAAAAGTGAATGAAACTGGCATCGTCATCGATAAACCAAAGCGTGAAAAGCCAAAAACAGTGCGTACACCAAGCAAACATGTTATATTAGAAACGTGGGAAACGGAAATGTGTTCCACACAAAAGTATTTTACCAGCATTTATATTTCCAGCAAGGAGTTTTATTCGGTACCGTGAAATAACTCCAAAATGAAATAAGTCCCACTGAAATAACTCCCAATGAAATAAGTCCCAAAAAAAAAGGAAATTAGTCCCAATTTTAATAAATGAAATAACCTCCAAAGAAAAAATTAAATAAGCCCCAACATTTGGGAGTTATTTCATAGTAATAAAATAACTCCCAACAAAGAATGAAACAACTCACAATGAAAAAAAGTCCCATAAAAATGAAATAATTCCCAATACAAAAATATCGAATTCTGCGGTTCGCAGCCGTGGCCGCGCCTACAGGACGCGAACTACGGTGGCGCCGAATTACGCAAAACGCGTCCGCGCAGCAGGACGCGAATCGTACGCACCGCTTTCCAGAGGTGGCATGTCATAACGGCCAATGACATAATGTCCATGGACGTTATGTCACTCGAAAAGTGTCATAATGTCCACGGACTTTATGACAATTTGGAATTTGACAATTTTGGACATTATGTCACTTTCAAATGTGGCATATCATTCAGACTTTTTAAAATAAAAAGATTAATAATATTTAGTATAACAATACAATTTTTTTAAATATATGTATATCACAAAATAAGACTAAACTTATAAGTCGTATAATCGCACTCAGAAAAACTTTATTTCGCGAAGCCGCCTGCCGCATTCTACGTAGGAAAAAAAACCCCTAAGAGCGGCCGAAGGCCGCCACACAGAAACACTTGTTTTTACAAATTACTTGATGTCTTAAAATATAAGATTTCAACGGATTCGACATTTGATTTGAAAAACAAGTTCTTCTGGGTGGCGGCCTTCGTCCGCTCTTAAGGTTTTTTTCTCCGTAGAACGCGGCAGGCGGCTTCGCGAAATAAAATTTTTTCTGCGTGCGACACAAAAGAAACTTCAAAATTACTCATCTGTTTCCACAATGGAGTATAATGTCCATGGACCTTATGTCACCCAAAAAGTGGCATAATGTCCATGGACTTTATGTCATCCCATTTGAGGACATAATGTCACATTGCAGAGTGTCATAAAGTCCATGGACATTATGACACTTTTCGAGTGGCATAACGTCCATGGACATTATGTCATTGGACGTGCCACCAAAATTACAAAAATTCTAGCAAGTACTGTGTTAATTTTTGGTAAAATAAGTCATTGTATTGCTATTATTTAATTTACGGCAATTTTAAGAACCGTTACAAATGCATAAAATTTAGCAAAATGTAATTTTAATAGAAATGAAATAACTCTCAACAAAAATGAAATAACTCCCAACGATAAAATCACATTTAAAAATGAAAATGAAATAAGTCCCAACAAATGTGAAATAGCTCCCAATGACAAAAATAAGTGAAATAACTCCCAACAAAATCTGGTTGGGAATTATTTCATTTGGTAGTAATTTCATAACGAAATAATTCCTAACTGAAAATTGTGAAATAAGTCCTAACGCATTGGGAGTTATTTCATAGTGAAATAAATCCCGATTTCTATGGAAAATTTTTGGGAGTTATTTCATTTTGTTTTTTTTTTTTGGGAGTTATTTCATTTGGAAGTTATTTCACTGCACCATTTTTTTCAGCGTGCACTTACTTGAAATATTTAAAATGAGAGTTGAAAATAGTTTCACATCTTTCCATTTTACCTCAATTTTTATTCCCTAAAAATGTTTTTAATATCATTTTTTTTTCTATTTCATTACAGGTAATTTTAAATGTCAACTTTTCAATGTCTGCCTTTTTCGTGAGTACTATTATCCTAATTATTTGAAAGGTAATTAAAGGAAATTAAATCCATCATTAGGTTCATATCAACAACTACATAATTTATAAATAAAGGTCTAATTATTATATTCGACAATTTTCATGAAAGCATTTAAAATTAATTTACATATATTATAACCTTTAACACTAAATTGAAACTATTGGTTTATATAAATTTTTTTTTATAAAATGTTCAATAAAATGGCAGACGTGGTTTAATCCAAATATATTGTTAAGCAAAGGAATACCAACATTTTAGAAACTGTTTTGATTTATACACACGAGTAAAAATGTCAGCAATACCAATTTAGTGCTAACAACAAAACCATAACCACACCATTTCCCATAAAAAAATACTGTAGTTTCGGAATGCAGATTTAAGCCTGAGGCGCTTCGAATAGCAGTGATAAATATCATGCACTGGTTTCGAGCACAGCAGCACTAGTTTCGAGCACCTAAATGTTATAAATTGCAAAAAATAGCTTATGTCAGCAAAATCTTTTGCTGAAAATTAGTAGCAAAATTAGTAGATTTAGCAAATGTTTTACTAATACTTAGTTGATTAAAAATTAAAAATGCTTGCTAAAAGTTAACAGAATTTTTTTCTGAAAATTAGTAGATTAAAAAAATTTAAAAAATTTGTAGAAAAATTTCTTTTTGGTTAATTTATTTCATTTTAAATATTAAAAATTGTTTGTTATTCTTTTAAAATAATCTACAATACGTTAAAAATTATAAAAATGTTGATACTCCCACATTGACGACATGAATTAATTTAATATCTGAAAATATATAGAAATAATTTTATATAACATAAACAAAATTATTTTTCAACTACTTACTTGCAATAATAAAAGGACACATACAAAATTACCTAAGATGTGTGTTCTTTTCTTTCTATTTAGTCTGTCTATCTGAACAAATATACCATACTACATTAATAATCACTATAAATACTTAGTTTAAAAATACACATTTAATGTCTATTAAATTTAAATATTTTATTTTTATTAAATGTGCTAAAGTCCCAAAACTTAGTTAACAAATTGTGAAAAGCAATCTGATGTAGGCGTGACCCTATCCGGATTTCATTCCTGCCCAAGGAAATCTTCAGGGGACTTTGTTATTAGAATTTCTAGAGATATTTGTTATGTTAAATCACAAACTCAATGAGAATTTCTTGTCCTCGTCTAGGAGCGAGATTCAAAATTTAAAATATCAAAGAAAAAACAAAAACAACAACAAAATATTATCACAATTGGCTTTGTCATCTTCCAAATACTACTCTGTTTTTTTGACAGACCTATCAATGTAGTGACGTTTATTCAAGTAAATCAACAATAGAGAATCATATGTTTTCTATTAGTGTCAGTTACATTTAAATTTGCACAAGCACCTGCATATTTGTTATTTTAAATTTATTTTCATCGGGATAAACATTAATTGCATTTATAGTAATTAAATGTGCTAAAGTCCCAAAACTTATTTAACAAATTGTGAAAAACAATCTGCTGTAGGCGTGTCCCTATCCGGATTTCATTCCTGCCCAAGGAAATCTTCAGGGGACTTTGGTATTAGAATTTCTAGAGATATTTGTTATGTTAAATCACAAACTCAATGAGATTTTTTATTAATAGACAATTACTTTGACAAGCCCCGTGACAACACAAAATGAAAGTATTTTTAATATACATATGCATTCCCATTGTTAGCATTCTTTTGTGTGAAAAACACATACAAAAATCTGCCATGGTTGATTTTTTATATGTTTTAAAAGAGTTGTACTTTTTAGTACCACCAAAAACGCACAGATTTACACAAAACTATTTGGACTACAGTGTCCCGTCGTATGATTAACGCAGGACAAATTTTTATAAAATTATTTATTTTATAAAATTATTTGTGGTTTATTTTAAATGAGAAGTACACTCAACAAACCCGTTAAAATAGCACCGAAAATTTGGTAAAAATTATGTTTTAGAAAAAAACTGCTAAAATATATACAAAATTTTAGTTACATTCGAGCCAAATTTTAGTTAATGGTTAATGTAATATCAACAATGTTTTCGTTATATTTTTTTTAAATTTTGTTGAATTAAAATGACTGTATATGTTGCGATTTTTACTTCTCACTTTTTTCTGCTGGTTGATTATTAACTTAAATGAAAATATCTGAAAAATGTGCAATATAAAAACACTCAGGTAAAAAAGTCTCTTAATATTTATGAAACAGTTTAATTTTACGAAAATCTATGAAGTACATATTGTGTTATTTTTAAAGTATTCATGCATGTAAAATATGAAACTTTTCGTAAATATTTGCGAGACATGCTTAATAACTTCTTTATTATTTCATATAAAATTTCATCAATTGTTTTTATAAAAATGGCCCATATCACGAAAACCGAACGAGATACAACAAAACGGAGAATATTTTAGTCTAGTGGGGTACACACTTTATTATAAAATTTGAGTCACATGTGGGTGGAATTTCGAAACGCATCACCTTAACAATATTTTTATGAAACAGCGTCATAAATATTTATGAAACAGTTTCATTGAACGAATAACATTGAAGTTATCATCATATCTAAGAAGGTTTTCATAAATATTACGAAGCTTTTCCTTTGAGTGTACTAATATTGTTTGAGTAAATTTAAATTTCGGAATTTCTCTGTACTTTTATGTTATTAAAAAAAAAAATGTTGTATAACGAAACCGAGTAAAGAGAGGGATAGTCGAATATCATTTTCTCGTTTTGACCTAAAATAAATTATATATATTTTGAGGCAGTATTTTATAGCAACATGTTCTTAAAGGAAATTCTTTAATGCACACTCAAATAAAATTGAATGTAAAAATTACAGCAACATTTTCAATTGTTAGAGAAAATTTATTTAATTCGAAGCCTGCCAACAGTTTTGATAATATTATAATTAATTTGTCTTTAATTTTTAGTAATGCTTAGTAAAAAGGGGGCTAAAATATTACCCAATTTTTTGTATGTAAGTTGAGTTGTGTTAGAGAAATTTTAGACAAATGGGGGTACCAATGAAAGACTTTTTAAAGACCCATTAAGTGTTATGTCCGATATCTTGCAAGTATTTCATATGTTAAAATTTGTTTTAAGTTACATTCGCAATGGCGCTTTTTAACGAATTTTACTCTCATAGAAATAAACATGTGAAAATAACAGAAAAAGCTTCTAAAAATTAATCAAAAATTACCTTGCAGAAAAACGACAAAATTAAGCAGACTTTTTGCTAAATATTAATAAAATAAGAACAGAAATAATGGATCTGTTTACATTACAATTTTATATAATTGAAAATAGCATTTTACTCTGTAAAATTAGCGAAAACTTTTACTAAATATTTGTAGACTTAAAATAGCAAACCAAAACTGTAATATTTACAAAATTTTTGCTATATTTACCTTAAATTTAGTAGAATGCAAATAGTAGTTTATTTTACTAAAATCGACAGAAATTTCTGCTAAAAAATTGTACATTGCTGATTTCATAAGGGCAAACTTTTCTGCGCTTAAAAAAAAAAAAAAACTAAAAAAAAACTTTAAAAATTTCACCGTTTTTAATGAGTGTTTTGTCTATTAATATTTAGTAAGTGTTTTTGCTGATTTGAACAGATTATTTTGTTACTTTCAATTTTATTATATTTTGTTTTTAAAGACAAACAACACTCAGGAAATTCTTCCTTTTTATTAATGTGTTGCTCTCTTTGAAAAGGGTTTAGTGGAGACATTAAAGGTATGGAAAGATCAAGGACTTCACACATGACAACATGATCATAAGTCTAAGAATATTTGTTGCTCGTCACTTGATGGAAGCTTTTTGGTTCATATCCATGATTCATTATTTTATATCGGTGAGGTTAAGTGCTATGGGAAAACCGAAGGTGGGCATTGCGATACTTATGAGGGATAGAAAACTCATGCATATCATTTTTATAAATTGATATTGCCGTCACCGGAAATCGAACGCGGGACCATCTGTGTAACAGCCCAACGCGCTAATCATTGCACCAAAAATATAACTAAATATTTGTAAATGCAACAGATTTATTTTTGTTATACTAATATTTAGTAAATAATTCTGCTAATTTTAGCAGTTTTTTCTGCAAGCTAATTTTGAGTAGCTTTTTGCGCTATTTTTAGAGATTTATTTCAATGAGTATAGTTGGATTAAACTAAAAATAAGTATATTAATACCCATTATATTTGAGCTTTTTCTGAGATTTGTTATTATTCTACTTTTATGCGACTTTTCCCGTAAAGCTTTTTCACCTATATTGTAAATATTTCAAATAAACCCTGACATACTACGTATACAGAATTGTTAGCCAAATTTTTGTTTTCTCGAATACTTCAACGTTGTTTTCAAATAAATTTTAATTGAATTAATTTCAGACATGTTTCCATACAAATTTGTATCAGTTTTGAACCCTACCTCTTAACACTTTATCGTGAGATTGGACAGCTAAAAAAAATATACGTTCCCTTTTTCTCCTCTATTACATATCCGAGTTTCAATAATATGGAAGAGAACCCAATAGGCGAATCTCCTTGTTAGCTAAAATCAGCAACGAAAATTATGCAAATATAAAACGTTTTCCTATTATTTTGCTACTTACTTTTTTATTTGAGTGTTGCAGTAAAAATAGCAATAGATATTCTAAACAAATAAAAAAAAAATCTACAACAATTACCTTAAATTTTACGACATAAAAAAGTCAAATTAAGTCAAATGGCTGACACCAAAAACAATTATGGATTACAAAAATAGCCAATGCCAATATGAGAAAAGTAAAAAAATACCGAGAAGAAAAAACTATAGATTTAAAACTAATCCTAAAAAAGTGTATTAAAAGAGATATTGCATATGATACGAAAACAAAGGATACAAAAATCCAGAATATTAGTATGACATACTATGTAAAATATTGATTTCATAATTATTATAACAAGCCTTTTGGCCATCACCATCAATATTGTTGGATGAGTCACAAAAATGAAAAAAAATATAAGATATATCGTCATCATAAATGTTAAAAAGAGTAAAAACTTTTAAGAAATGGATTTTATTTTTTGTAAAACGTTAACCGTTGCCGTATTTCGGCCGAAAATTGTCTATTTTTGAATAAAGTATATTTTTTTTAAATTCCAAATATACCAAATATACCAAATTTGGAAAATTTTATGTTTTTATTTCATTTATTCATTTAATATTCTCAAATTTATTCAGATATGCAATTCTGACTTCATCGGAGAACATTAACCTAGTTCAGTGTGGAATTAAATGTGACTCACAAATTATATAAAAATGTTTATTTATTTAACAAAAAAACATTTTTATAAAATTTGTGATTTTTTAAAAGCCTAATTTGGAGATGACGATAGCAATTTTTATATTATTATAGCTGTAATTTAAGAAAAAAAAAAATAAATTAAAAAATAAATGATGTCCTTTCCAGGACTTTTTTTAAAAATTGATAAAAATTTAATGTTTCCATCAAAGTTTGCATAATTTTCAGAAAAATATCATGTCAATTTGACTAGACTTTAATTCTCTTTACTTGTATTTAAAAACTTTTTTACCCTTCGTGTCCTGGGTATAAAAATACCAATGAAACGGATATAAGCAAAGCCTTTATAGTGATAAAACTTTCACTTAATAAAAATAATTATTTTATGTAACTTGACCAAAAAATACTGTTCACGAAATTTATAGATTATTTTTTTTCAGTTTTTTAATTTGGATATGCAATAAAGAGCACTTAACTAATGAACAAGAGCAATTCTTTATCGTACCCATCTTACTTTTAAGGCTTAAAAAGGTGGGGTCAAAAACCGCATCAGAAACAACAAACAAAAACTTTACATTTTTTTTGGTAAATCGTTTGATAGATCTTTAAAACATCATTAATTTGATAGCACTTTTTGCATAGTTTCATTGGAATAAAAAAACAAATTCTTTACCCCACTTTTTAAACTCTGTAAGATTGATGTAATAATGAATTGTTCTTGTTCGCTAGTTTAGTACCCTTTATCAAAATTTAAAACAAATCTAAAAGAAATTGTTCTGTAAATATCTGTGTTGCTCAACAGTTAAAACATTAACTCTATATGGGTCAAATTGAATAAAATAATTATTAGTATCAAGAAAATTTTTGTTTGACAATTTAAAAGTTTTACACTCTTATAGTTATAATATAAATTACAGTTTGTCCCCAAAACCTTAACGATTAAAGATTTTTTAAATAAAATCAATATAATTAAGTCGATTCAAATTTAACCTTAGAACACTAACGTTAGTCGATTCGACTAATAACACTTACACTTTGGCACACAGTCACTACTCTCAACCCTTTTGTATACTTAGTTGTAGGTGTTTTATTGTCTAAATATCAATCTTTATTAGATGTTTCAATCCAAAAATTATAAAAATTGTCCATGAAATGAAGTTTGATGCAGAGCTTTATAATCACTTAACACTACACCATTTCAAGTTTAATTTAATTTAGGCAAATATCACATCAATATCAGACGGAAAAACTTTTGGTGAGCTTATATACAAGTAAAATTTTTAAAATAAATACAAGTGAGAAAAATTTAGTTTAATCAAAAGTTATCACCGACATTAAGAAAAAGTTAATTGTAATTTGCTATAGTAAAATGCATTAGTAAATTGTAAGTTTTTATTTTAAAAGTCAATGATATACAGTGAAATGTATTTCGCCGTTTTCAATTTAGTTTTAGCCAGTGTAAAATCTAAATTTTTGTAATAACATTCAAATATAGTAACATGCAAATCATCCTAAATAATCGACGAATATATACAGTAACATGCAAATCAGCCTATATAACGGTTAAATAGTCGTAATAACATTTGAATATAGTTATTTATTAACATGCAAACCATCGCATATAACCATTAAATAGCCATAATAAAATTTGAATATAAAAGGTAACATGTAAATCAGGCGATATAAACTACTAAAAATCCATTGTAACATTGGAATATCTATAATAAAATACAGTTACCAATAGTCATATATTAAAAAAAAAACAGTTTTTTTAAATACTGCATTTTGCAGTTTACCTTCAAAAAATAATTTTTACGCTTATGGGTGATAAAAAATTGTGATATGCAATAGTAAAGCTCAAAATTAACTGACTGAAAACATATAAAATGAAACATAAAAACTCGATTTTCTCCAACCCTTCTGATTTCACCCAAACTTGGTACACAAGATGCACATATATTATATAACTATAACCTCGTCTAAATGTAGGACTGTTAATCCCAGCGGAAATGTTGCGTTTCAAAATATGAAAAGTATTCGAATACTTTAAAAAAGTAGGCGTACTTACAATTAAATATTTTTTTAGCTGCTTAAGCTACGAGAGTCCGCGGTTCAAAAAGCTGTATTTCAAAAAACTGTTTTTAGATTTATAAGTTCTTTTAAATTTAGCGTTTTGAACCACGGATTTTGAAAGAAATGCATTTTACCGCCAAGAAATGAATTGTTTTTGTGAAACAGGAACACCACGATTTAAGAACCTTTTTTAAACTATTAAAAAATATGGGCAATTATGTGCAACCACTATTGGAAAACTTTTATTTTTATGCTTTTCGATAAATTATATTTTTATGTACATATATCTTTTTTCTACTATATTTAATACGTTTTTGAGTTTTTTATCCAGTGCTGCACAAATTAGTTTGTAAACAGCATAGTGGAATAAATTATAATTTACATATATTTTTTTTTAATAAAAAAAAAAAAAAAAAAACAGTTTTTTGAAATACCGCATTTCATCAATCAGTCCCTGACTTTTTGAATGAAACACAGTTTTTTTGCAACAAAAAAATATTGTTTTTCAACATAATCTCCTTTTAGCTCAATATACATAGTCCAACGTTTCTTCTTTGTATCCCTTCCAAAAAATAGAATTTTTCGAGGTCCATAAAATTGGCATTTCTTGGCCATATGGGGTCGTATTTTTTTAAATCCTCGTTAAATCGGTCCAATAAGTTGGCAAAATATTCACCGTTTATTGTTTTTCCCTTTTGAACGTAATTGATGTGGATTATACCGCGTGCATCCCAAAAAACTGTTGCCATCACCTTATTGGCTACGATTACGTTTATGGTCAATTGAGGGCAAACCCGGTACGCATCTTGCAAACAGCTTTCTTAAACCCAACTGGTCATTTAAAACTAAAACCATACTGCCATATGAAATGACTTTGGCATCAAGAATCGCACGCACTTTTACTTTTCGATCGGCCAACACCATAACGTGGATTTTTCGATATTTTCGGGTGTATTGACCTCAATTTGGCCGTCCAGAACGTTCAGCGTCATTTGTACTTGTGCGACCACAACGAAAGTCAGTAAACCACTTTTTTACCATTGAAATCGATGATGCAGAGTCGCCATAGTATTTATCAAGCTTTTCCTTGGTTCGATTGACTTTTTTCGCAACAAATGATGTTTAATGAGCACTCGAAATTCATTTTTTTCCATTTTTAAAAAAAGCCACGATGTTGTATGTTTCGAACAGCTGTTAAACGCAAAGTAAATGACGAAACTTGCTCAAAATTTGACAGTAGTCTATTAACAGCAATACTTGATGGAAGCAGTGTCGCATTTCATATAACTACTAGGGAAGTTCGAAAAGTCACGGACTTAAAGATCTACCCTCGTACCTTCAAAAAATTATTTTTTGAGATAGGCGTGGTAGAGAAGATTAAGCATACTTTTCTAAAAATCATAACTACATTGTAAATTTTTTATTGAATTAGACTGCGCAGTTTCTGGTAACACAACCTTCATCAGTAATCCTTTTTTTGACAATACTGTAATTATTTGTTATGGTTTTTATTGTTTGATTGCATCTATATGAAATGTTTATTTATTAAATGCAATCCTGACCGTGGCTTAAACCTGCTTTCTTTGCCACATGCACTTCGCACTACACTTAGACATAGGCTCTAACCAATTGATCTAAGTAAGGTCGATTTTTGCTGTGGCTTAAAGCCAGTTTCAATTACACGGGGTCGATTTTACATTTAATTGTAATTGCAGAAGATAGCTAAGACAAACACCACAACAATTCACAATTGTTAGAAAATCATATGTAATCTAATTTCCACTATTTCCCACATTTTGTGAGTTGGCGCAACTATGATGTATTTTTTGTACATACGGTAGTTTGGCTATTCACGTAGTTAGGGAAGAGTTGCCAGGGAGCAAATTTTTGATATATTTTTGTTTATTTTTTGTTTATTTTATTTAAAGCACGAAGCTATCGTGCTTTAAATAAAATTCTTTATGCTTAAAAAATATTTTAAAACATTAAAATCTAGCTCAGATAAGACTAAAGTTTTGTACATGTAACACATTTATTTTCGCTATTGACCACATATTTAGCATTTTGAACTAATGTTTAGTAGTTTTAGCAAATATTTTTACAGGCTTTTTACTGTCAGTGCAAGTACTAAAAAAACTGAAAACTTCAATAATTTGCACCAGATATGCAAATTCAAATTGGCTTTTTTGAAATACAAAATCAAATTATTTGTTGAAAAAGTTCAAAGAGCGCGGTTGTTTACAAGACTAGTTTGTAGCAAGAAAATTATTAGTGTGAAATTTTATTAATTAATGTGTCAAAAATAAAAAGAATTAAGTTAGAGTTTTCAAAAATCCGTCGAATTTAGAAAAGTCTGATTTTTATAAAACCGCTAGGGACTACAATTTTTAAATAGAAATGGGCTGCTTTAATTGCACCGAGCAATGAATCAAAATACCTAATAGTGCTGTTCTTCTTGGATAGCGCTGCCATAAGAAAATTGTAATAAAAAACTCACTGAAAATTTTGAATCAAAGGTAATTTAAATGATAAAGTAAGTATTGTACAATCAGAAATTAATTCAATGAAAATCAATTTTATTTGGAAAGTTTGTGTAAAGTTTGTCTAGTAGTGTAACCCAAGATAAATCGTAAATATTGTCATTATACGAGTAGGTTAAGTATTCTCTTTATAACATTTTAAAAATGTTTTAAAAAGGCCTTGTAAAATATCGTTATAACAAATTTTTTAATCTAGCGAAAAAATCGGCAGTTTTCAACTGTTGATAAATGTATTTCTTATAAGTATATAAGTTCTTAATTATTAAAACAAGTTTTTCAATCAAATTGTAGTATTTGTTCCCTGAAGAAGTCACCCAATGTGGAGACGAAATATTGGAAATAAATAATTATAATTAATAAATAATGATCTTAAGCTCGTTTAAAATAAGAAGAATTAAATAAAAGAAGATCAAAGAAAACTTAACATTTTTATATAAAAAAATTTAGTTCTTACTTATTATTTATGTTATTTTTTATTTATGACCACCCAGCCAGAAATGGCCAATTGTCTGAAAATTCAAGCACTGGCAGAGCACTGTTTGCCAATGGTCCAACAAATAAAGTGCTGGCAAAGCACTGATGTGGAACGCTCTTCCAACGTTAGTAAAAAGTGCTTTGCCAGTACTTAATTAACAAAATTTACAACAGTAAAAATAATAAAAGCACTGGCACAGCCCTGGATTAGAACGCTCTGCCAACGTTCGTAAAAAGTGCTTTGCCAGTACTTGATTTACAAAATTACAACCGTAAAAATAAAAAAGCACTGGCACAGCACTGGCTTAGAACGCTTTCCCAACATTGGCAAAAAGTACATTGCCAGTACTTATTGACAAAATTTACAACAGTTAACATAAAAAAAGCAGTGACACAGCCCTTGTTCACAACGCTTTCCCAACGCTGGCCAAAAGTGCTTTACCGGTGCTCGATTTACTAAATTTACAACCGTTAATAAAAACGAAATTTAATGCATGTAGTTGTTTTTAAATAAGTTAGCAGGGTTTAATAAAAATAACAAATTCATAGTATTTTTGAAATTTATTTTACATACTTTATTGCTATTATTTATGTAAAAGAGTTATGGCAAATGTTTCATTATTTACAGTAGTAAGAATACACTTAAATTCTACCATATTTATATTTAGTTCAATATTATTTTCAATCATATTTTTAACTGTGAATATTCCAATTTCTTTTGATGATACTGGATAATTAAACGAATCGCTAACTTCATTAAAAACATTGCCTTTTAAATGAATATCACAAACTCTGTATTTAGAACGTTTTGTGCTGAAAATTTCGTTTACTATCATAATGTTGCCATTGTCGAGTAAACAAACATTGTCAGGATGAACGTATGTAATCTTTAAACCGGAAATGTTAACGTACGAAAAAACTACTCTCGATTGCAAGGTTTCTTGAACATTTCCCAAAGAATATTTCATAATTCTGTTTAAGGAATATACCAATGGAATATTCTTATTATTATTGGTATGAAAAATATGCAATTTTCTCTGTATTTGAGGAATTGGATTTGTAGTACAATTTATTATAGATTTTATAAAACCAAGGCTGTTTTCAAAATCAAAGGCGGAATATTGAGAAATTGGTGCTCCTATGTTTATAACGTCATCTGCAATATTAATTAAGTTTATTATTTACTTTATTAGTTGTTTTACCAATGCTCTGCCAACGTTTTAAAGTTATGATTTTGGTACTGACGAAGCACTCACTGCCAGTGCTTTGCCAACGTTTAAAAAAAAAAAACTTCCAAGCCCTGCCCCTGCACTTACTTTATCATTAAAAAAGCACTTTATTGGTTGTTATACCAATGCTTGTCAACGTTTTAAAATTAGGGTTTTGGTACTGGCAAAGCGCTCATTGCAAGTGCTTTGCCAACGTTTTAAAAAAGGAACGGCCAAGCCCTGCCCGGTGTTATCATTTTGGGGTTGGGAAAGCACTTAAATCTTCAGAAATCCAACGCTCTGCCAACGCTCATACCACCGTTGAAAGCACTGGGCCAATGCTTTGCCGTTCGTATTTTTCTGGCTGGGCAGCTTTCAACCTCCGTATATTTACAAAAATAAAGCTTTTATATATTTGATTTCTGTTGATGAAAAAATATAAAAATGTATTTTTCTGCTAGAAATTAGTTCATCGATTGTAATGAATTTTTCAAGGTTGGCATATGAGAATTATAAAAGATGGTGCAAAACCACGATCTTTTTCCAAAAAATTTAAAAAATCGGTCACCTTAAAAAAATTTATTTTTCATATATTTTTGAACAAAGTTTTGTTCACAAAATTATACAAAATTTTAATTTTTAAAATATCTTAAACCGTCTATGATTTATATGCTCTTAAATTTCCCACTAATATTTCTGCCAGAGGGCGCTTTAAGAAAAAAAATTGCAAACATTTCCTGATGAAGCATGTCCAGCGGATCTATGACGTGCCATTAATAACTTAATTGGTAGATAATCAATAAACCAGGAAAAAATATTGTTAGCAAAAAGATTTTCTTAACATATTTAACAAATTAATCGTGTTCGCAATAAAATTTTAATCTAGTTGATAAAATTCTGGATAGAAATAAAAAATATTTTCCTAAGATCGGCAAAACCGTGACGAAATCAGAATAAATATTTTAAAGAATCATATTAATATTTCACCATTTGTTGCAAACAAATCATTTATTTGAAAACATAGATTACATTTGATATCATACTCTTCTTCTTATTTTAGCAAAATACACTCTTTTTATAGACATTCCAATATATATTTTGTATAGGTACAGTTCGTATGTTCAATAAATTCTGTTTTGTTACTCCGTCTGACAGCAAATGTCGAAGAGTGAAATATCTATGTAATCTATGTTGGAAAAAAATTATTACGTTTTGATTCACTCACAACGAACAAACTAATCAAAATGATAAAAACTCAGTCCATTTTTAATTCTATCTTCCACCGTAAAAAAAAAAAACACTTGGAAAAAAAATTATTTGACACCTGCATGAATGGAGTTAACTTTCTAGCCCGCAACGGCCTTTATAGAAAATAAGTTCGCAGTAAATTTCGTCATACTCAACAAACTAAGTCACGTTACATTTTTAACTTAACTAAGTTGAGTTAAATAGATGATGTTTACCATTTAACACTTTAAGGCACGAAGAATGTTGATGAAGGCCGTTGCGGGCTAGAAAGTTAACTCCATTCATGCAGGTGTCAAATAACTTTTTTTCTAAGTGTATTTTCTGTTAATTAAAGTAAATTATCACAAATAAAATTATAATTTTTCTGTTAATATGGAAAAAATATTCATGATCTTTAACCGAACTAACCAACATCTCACATGAAATCTATATTTTAAAATTTCTGTTTCCTACCTACTCAGTTAACTTAATTCACTTTGTCCAATTATTTTCTGCTCTTCAAAGTGTGGCGTTTTTTGGATTTCAAATTGATTTATTTGCTAAAAGATAAGTTTTTCGCTACTTTATCTTGCTAATTTATTTAAATAAAATAAAGCGGTTTAACGACAGAAAAACTTTGGATAAAAATCCGTTTTGAAAACGCTACTATGTAACCGATTGGCTTGATTTATAAAATTGCAGCTGTCAAACGGCATTTGCACACGTATATTTGAAAAGTTATAAAATAACCATAATTTGAAGGACCGATCGCTAAATAACACAAAAGAGACAAAAAAATTTAGAATTTTTATATAATCTTCATTTGTCACAGAGAAGCAGATATACACAGTTCGTAACACTTCATTATTTGTGTATGTACACATCTTGGGCATGCAATGGGTTAAGGGTGCTAACTCAGTAAGTTCAAAAGACGACTTCTAAGTGACAAATAAAGATTTTTTAAATATTCAAAATGCGTTTTGTAGGGGAGAAGTAGCACTTTAAGATACCGTTACGATTTTTCTGAAAGTTGACGGACCTCAAATGTAACCAAAAGACATGTTTTTTTTTTTCACTCTTAGGTTAGAATATCTCGAAAACCTGCCGTAATAGGGATATTCTATAGACGGATTCTTGGTTAGAAAACCTTATCTACCTGTGTTACTTAAAAGCTAAAGAAAAATCTAAAAAATTAATAAAAAAATATGCATTTAAACAGAAAAAGGAACGTAAAATACTTTGAACATTTTGTAAAAGTTAGTGTGCCAATGGAAGTATTTTTATATACACTAATGGTATATAACAGTGGTGGGCACGTAAATGGCTTGAAGGGCCATATTTGGGGTTTCTCAATCTTACAAAAAGCCGCACTATATTAAACTCATCAAAAAAAAAAAAAATACACACTGAAAAACTGTGAACATTTTTTACACAATTTTACTAACCTAGACACACATTTAAAGTCAAAAAGTTTGAACGATTCTACATTTTCAATTGTGTGTCTTTTTTTTAGCCGTCGCCCAAGGAAAAATATTTATTGGTCAGATTTTTGGATATAGAAATTCCACATAAAACTACTATAGCGGAAAACGTTCAAGCGTGTTTAAAGATCTTCCAAATCTGTAAAGGATTTGTCTTTTAAAACATGAACTTGCTTAAAAATTTTGACACACAAAATCTGTATTCAAACTAGACATATCAAGGAATAAATCTCGGAGAAAATTTGTTCAATAAAAAAATGTAATTTTAAGAATATTAGAAATTTAAACCGCCATAACCTTTGCGCACCTTGCCGAAGTGATTCACGCAAATGGATTTGAAGTCCTTAAATAGTGGTTTATTATCGTATAACATCCTATTATTGCGCCATAGAGTTAAAAAAACAAAATATGAGTATTTTTGATATACATATTTACGGAATATAGTTGCATTGTTCTTAAAAATCTAAATATTTGCTCAATGACATTAAAATATGCTCTATGCAAGAATTCATCAATTGCTCTAAAACTAATTAATATCTTAAACATTTTTCAATATGACGCACAGGAAAAACATGATACAACATACCTATTTCCGGTTGCCCTGGTAATGAACACACAAAATAAAAAAAATGTTTTTTTACCTTACTCAAAACTTAAATTTCAAATATCTTAAAACATATTAGTTTATCCATAACAATGCAAGTGATTGCCTATTTGTATGCATAATATTTTATATCCTCTTACTTTAAATTTTTTCTTTGTCGTCTTCAGAAAAAGGCATTTAGTCGTTTGTGGTAATATTAGCAATACCATGATGATGAAATGACCTGAAAAAAAAGACATGAAAAAACATTTCTTAGACTGGTCAAGAGTTGACTTAAAAAGCAATAAATCGTTTTGAATAACAAAATTGGAAAACAAAATACTAATAACAAAAAAATAAAAGAATAAAAACTAAAAAATCTTGAAACAATGTGGTATTACAAAAACGTAATAAAAAATGGGAAAAAACTCTATACAGATATAAAAAATTGACAACAATTAAAGTTCATGCACAAGCCATCGTCGTGCTTGCATATACATTTATCCAATTTATCAAACATCTACACACTTCCCTCGAATAACGTTGCGTTATGCATTTCCCAAACCATTTTGTGTTTAAGATATATTGAGTTATACAAAACTGGTTGTGTTTGAAATAAGTTTCAGACTTTTTGACGCAAAATACAAGAGGGATGCTATTTTTGTGTAAGCTTTACCCAAACAAATAGTTATGTAATAGTAAGAATAAGGATATTCCAAAAGTAAATAACCTATGCCAGCTAAGTAAATGGACATAATACAAATATAAATTACTACTAAGTAGGCATGAATTTTTTCAAAATTCATGTCAATAAAATCTTATAGTTTATGCATTATTGTAAATATTCAAAAGTGAAAAAATTCAAAATGAAAGTGGTTCAAAATGAACAGTTTAAGATAAAATGTCTCTGATATGATTAGACGGTTTTCTAAAAACCTAGTTTCCTAAAGGAACAAGTACCACGTAGCACAATATATTCCATATTCAAACCGTTTGAAAATGGAGAAATGACATCTAACAATATTGACCGCAGGTGAGCTTGTTAAATTTAAAAAATCGCCGGTTAATCGAACTGGGGCATCAAATCCTTAGTTGTCCAGAAAATTTCGAGTTTCCAAGGAATTAATTCGCAAAAACTCACTACAAATGAACGTGAAATACTACCAGAGGAAGACAATACCCAAATATAGTAAAAAAAATTGACAGAAAAAATTTCATGAAACAATTTTTTTAAACAACTTCGGATGATGAAAAATACTTTTTCTTTTCCTTGAAACAACGGAATTATTAATTCTGGATTTTAATCGGATGACCTGAAAAAAACTCCCTGAAACGAAGTTTGCATTAAAAGTACTAGTGTGGGCAGCCTTTTCGGCAAAAGATGTTTTTTCTAGAGGTATAAAACTTTGAAATGGAATAAAACAAAGACGAATTTTTTAAATTGACATGAAATTAACTTTATTCGAAAGATAATCTTCTGGCATTATAACTTAAATATGACTTTTTGGCATTTGACCACCACGGCTGACTCGAACGTAGTCTAATTTGGAGGTCCAATTTTCGATGACTTTTTCCAACATTTGTGGTCGTATATTGGCAATAACGATGTTGTCCTCCAAGTGGTCAATCGTTTCGGGCTTATCGGCGTAGACTAGCGACATCTCATATCCCCACAGAAAACAGTCCAGCGGCGTTAAATCACACGATCTTGGTGGCCAATTCACGGGTCCGAAACGTGAAACTAAGCGGTTACCAAACGTTTCCTTCAATAAAACAATTGTGGCACGAGCTCTGTGACATATTGCGACATGTCTTGTTGAAACCACAGCTCCTGCACATCATGGTTGTTCAATTGATGAACGAAAAAGTCAGTAATCATGGCTCTATAGCGGTCACCATAGACTGTAACGTTCTGCCCAGTATCGTTTTAAAAGAAGTACGGACCAATGATTCCATCAGCCCATAAAGCACACCAAATAGTCAGTTTGTCTGGATGTAACGGTATCTCAACATACACTTGAGGATTATCATTACTCCAAAGTAATGATGATTGAAGTATCCATTTAACAAAAAGTGAGCTTCATCGCTAAACAAAATTCGTGCGCGATACGTATTTCGAACAGAACCATGACTTTCAAAATAAATTTGCACAATTTGCAAGCGTTGTTTATTCGTCAGTCTATTCATGTTGAAATGCCAAACCAAACTAAACATAAATCACTTGACAGCTGACAAAATGGCCGCCAGTTAAAAAAGAGTGGCCAACTTAAAGTTCTATACCTGTATAAAAACATCCTTTATAGCATATCTTTTCATCCAGAATTCAAAAGCTATAACTGTAAACACGGACATGTTTACATGAATAAATGTTTAGTAAACCTAGAAAAATTTATCAGAAATAGACACTCTAAAGACGACACATTATTTTGGCCAGATTTAGCAAGCTGTAATTATGCCAAGAAGACATTAGAATGGATTAATGCAAAAACATACCTTTTGTACCGAAATACGCAAATCGTCCAACCGTCCTAAAAGCACGTCCAATTGAGGACTTTTGGGGTCTGTTATGCCAAAAGTGCATGAAAATTGTTGGGAAGCCGAATGCACTGAAGAATAGAAAAAAAATAAAAGCTGTGTAAAAGAAAATGTACATTAATGTCGTCCGAAGCATGATTGGGGGTATCAAGCATAAAATCGAGGCCCGTTGGCTCTCTACAAAAAGTGAATTAATTATTTATAGTCAATACTGTGTTTTAAAGAGAAATACTTTTTAAGAAACAATAAATAGTTTTTTAATAACAAGCGTTTTTAAATTGTCCATTTACAAAATTAGCATATGTTACACACATACAGGTATCACTTACACATTGATATGGAAAAAGACGGTCAGGTTAACAGCCAAACATAGAATCTACAACATATTGACATATTTTAAGCATGTGTCTTTGGTGTTATTTTACCGGAAGGCTATACTTAACACCCACTCTTTACTAAATACATCCATATACATATTCATTAGGGTGTCCGATGAAAATAGATTTGTTATTAAAGCCCCGAGTTTTATAGCAAATGGTTCGAAATGAAAGAAATCGATTTATTTTTTTTTTGAAAAAAACGTTAGCAAGTGCCAAAATGGCCTATTTTGGAAAAAAAGGTTATTTTTTATTAAAATTTTCAAAACCCGAAATTTTGCAATATATATTTTTTTATTTCATTATTCCTTTAATATTATTGGGATATTGAAACCTAACATCATCGAGTGTCATTAACCCACCTTAGTCTGAAATGCAAAAATGAAACATAAATTTAATAAAATACAAAAACGTGTTTTTTAAATCAATGACTAAGATTTTTTAATTACCTAATTTCGAGATCCGGATTTATTATAATAATATAATAGATTTTTAATTAAATAAAAAAAAGAAATATTTTTTAAATTTTTCCTTTGCATGACATTTTATAAAATGTGATTATTTTACCAAAAATTGAACAAAATTTTAATGTTTTCATCATAGTTTGCATACCTTTAGGTAATATATCACTTAATCTTTACTTTTATTTAAATCATATTTAAGCCTAGTGATCTGGAGACAAAAAATACCCAAACCATGATTTATATTATGACTATATGAGAGTAAAGTTTTGAAAAGAATTTGATACAGTTTGACCCAAAGAAAGAAACATTAAACATATATGTGAAATAAGTTACACAAAATAAGTATTTTTTATGAAGTGCACATTTTTTTTTGATCAATTTTAAAAGCTTTCCAATCTTGTAGTCATAATTTTAATCACGTTGTATGATTTTTTTTTTGTCCCCAGGCCACTAATGGTAAATATTTTTTAAACACAAGCCAAGATAATTATAGTCTAATCAAATTTAGGTAATACTTTTCCAAAAGTTATGCAAACTTTAATGAAAACATTTAAATTTTGTTAAACTTTTTGACAAAATAATCAATTTTCATAAAATGTTCTTGAAAGAAGCCGATCCACACATAAACACGAATTATCATTATTTTCCATTTTTTTAATTACAACTATAATATTATGAAAAAGCACTCGACATCTCCAATTAGGCATTTTTAAAAAAATGATTAATATTAATTTAAAAGTAAGCCTTTTTGCATTTTTAACATATTTGTGGGTACTTTTTTATTCCACGCTAAAGAGCGTTAATTTTATAAGATGATGTCAGAATTCCATATCTGAATAATTATGAGTACGAGTATGTAAAAGAAATAAATGAAACAAAAAATTTCATTTTCGAATTTTGGGAACTTTTAATAATAATATTTTTTTTTTTTTTTTCAATTTGTCGTTTTCGTCTAAAATTCGGTACGGGTTAATGAACTTCAATCGACAAATCCTTATTTAATGGACATCGTAATATTCTTGCTCATATATCACATGCACATACACGTTTTTTATGGATTAGCAAGAACTACATCATACTTCAGTATAAAAAAAAAAAAAAATCTGAGCTGAAACAAACAACTACCAACGACAACATGGTTAAATGTTTGAATGATAGTTTAACGATGATACTACTTTTTCCATACTTATAACCAGAGAAAATTAAAAATGACAAAAAAAAAAATAAACATGGCAGGAAAAATGGCAAAAAATAAAAAAAAATTTGCACAAAAATGGTAAAAATGTTATTTCAATTCCAAAAATTTAAAAAAACTATCATTTGGTTTAGATGGTTAACTAATTTTTTTTTATTTATGATTTTTTCGTCACATGTAAGAACAAATATTAAATGCAAAAAACACAATTTTTTTTTACAGATTTTTGTATGACAGCCTACCTTAAATATATGAATTTATGAAGGTAGACTTGATCATATAGGCCAATTAGCTTATTGCCAATTTTTTCCAAGATCTTCGAACGTTTATTTTCACAAAGATTACTTCCTGTTTTAGAAACACAAAATATTATTCCAGATCATCAGTTTGGTTTTCGTCACAAGCATGGAACACCGGAACAATGTCATCGTATTGTAAATATTATTACTGACACATTTGAAAGAAAAATGTACTGCTCCGCAGTGTTTTTAGATGTGAAACAGGCTTTTGACAGGGTATGGCACGAAGGGCTTTTGTATAAGCTTAAAATTATTTTACCAACTCCATTCTATTTGTTTTTTAAGTCTTACCTAAAAGAACGAACCTTTTATGTAAAAGTCGGCGACGAAAATTCCAATATAGGCCAAACTAATGCTGGTGTAGCACAAGGCAGTGTCCTAGGTCCAGTGATGTATACAATTTACACTTTCAGATATGTCATTAACGGATGATGTTACTGTAGCAACCTACGCTGATGACACTGCTATAATGTCATCAAACGAATCACCAGTTGAAACGTCCTTCTTAGTTCAAATCGAATTAAATCTAATTCAACACTGGGTTAGAAAATGGAAGATTTGTATCAACACAGAAAAATCAAATCATGTTACTTTTACACTTAGAAGAAAAGAATGCCCTTCACTATATATCAACGGTAATGAAATTCCGAAACGAACAGTGTGAAATATTTAGGAATGCATCTGAATAGAAGATATAAGTCTTTCAAACAAATCTTGTGGCAACTCTTTAATTGTATGTGCTGGTTTTAATTTGTGCTCCAAGTTTTTCGTCTAAAACTATTGTAATAAATTGTTAATAAATGTGTGTTTTATAGTTTCAAATCTGGTTAAATATTCACATTCTTATGTTAAAAAACAGTTTCAAAAAGTTTTCTTAAAAGCCGAATTTTTTTTCAAAATTGTTTCATTATTTTTTTTCAATACATAAAATACCAACAATAACTACAACTAAAAAATCAAATTCATAGCAAAACAATTACAAGTTAAATGCAATAGAATACAACACAAAAAGAAGTAAAAATAAATAGAACAACAACAACAATAAGATATTCAAAACACAAGTGCCGTACTCTTTATTATTAACAACAACAATAATAACACTGCGAATAAAAAAAAACAAACTGCTGTGCTTAAACATTATTCGTAATAGAGTTACCATATATATTAAATTCAATTCCCGTAGCGAATTAATATAATTTATAAACATTAAAATTATCCTGTCTTAGTACAACTTTAACGTTATGGAGTGTTTAAATGTTAACTGTATTGTAGGTGTAAATGATCGGATGATTTCATGCTGGCTTTGCATCGGAAGCTTTCACATGAAATGCAGTGGTCTTAAAGCCCGAGATGCGGATGCACTTGCTGACAACGGAAAATTTCTCCACTGGACCTGTCCAAAATGCAGACCTATCAGTGTGGAATTTTATAATTTTTTCAAAAGTTCTAAAAAGATTTTGAACAACTTAAAAGCGACTTTGTTTTACTACATCAAAAACTTACTAAGTTTGGTGAACTATTTACAAAATTCCCAAATTTGGATAAGTTTACCAGTGCACATCAACTTTCTTCTCCTAAGCGGAAAAAAAACTGAAAACAATCTTTTTCAACCTCAAAACGCTCAGTCATTGATTGCTGAACCTAAAAACATAACTGATTCTGTTACTCCTCGTCCTGTTATTACTGTCCCTGAAAATACAAATGCTGTTCAACTTATGGAAATCGCTGTCCCAGTGCCACAAATGAATGTATCAGCTCCTGCGGAAACTGCTGAACTGAATAATTTGCGTGGATCTGCTGAAAATTCGTTAAATGTAAATCGAAATTATTTAAATTCAAATATAAATAATAATGAAACTCCTTCAAATCCGTTAAGAGTAATACCCCCAGAAAAATCGATATTTGTTTCACGCTTTGCTTCTGAAACTACAATTAATGACATTAATCACTATATAAAATCAAATTTGAAATGCGATGCCGTTATCTCGACATATAAATTTAGAAATTTCGAGCAAAGAAGTATTGCCTCCTTCAGAATTATGGTACCATTTGAATTTTTTTGATCGTGTTGTTAGTCCTGGATTTTGGCCGGAAAACGCTCTCGTCCGAGAATATATTCCACGTAATAACCAAAATTCAAATAATACTGCTCGTATTCCACGTATGCTAAATTCTCCAAAAAACTAACTAAAAACCTTGAAAATTTAAGTATCGTATACCAAAATGTTAATGGAATTAATTCAAAACTATCCTCTTTATATATTGAAAGTTTCGCGCTCAATTACCACGTCATCGTATTCACAGAAACCTGGCTTAGTTGTAAAACTTTAAATACTGAAATACTGTGTAATAATTATCAGATTTATAGACGGGATAGAATTACTAATACTACTGGTGGAGGTGTTTTAATTGCTGTGTCTAACCAGTTACCTTCGGTTGAAATTGCTACCGACCCTATTTGCAATATCGAATTTATTGGAGTAAGAATAAAGTTAAATCGTAAACAAGTCTTTATAACCTGTTCATATATTCCTCCGAGTACTGATAAATTGACTGATAAATTGATTTTTTCTCAGCACTCTGAAGCCATTAAATCTGTTGCTCAAACAACAAATTCTGAGGACTCTATGTTTGTCTTTGGCGACTTTAATATGCCATATTTAACTTGGAAATTTTTACCGGACGTTTTTATGTATGCTCCCATTTATATTAAGGATACTTATGAAGAATTTTTAAACAACATGTCGGATTTAGGGCTTCTACAGATAAATGGTGTTTATAATAAAAATAAAAAGTTACTAGATTTGGTATTTGTAAATGAACCGGCTGATTGTACCTTGACTCGCTCTAATCCTATTACCAGACCTGAAGACCATCATCACCCTGCTATTGAATTAATTTGCAACTTGCCATTCGTTACTAAGTCAAAAAGACATTTGAATAATGTTAAGTATTACTGTTTTAAAAAGGCGAACTACAATGATTTGAATTCCTTATTTGTAACACAAACTGGCTACAAATTTTGTCATTTTCTAATGGATCGTCAGATGCTATAGACACAATGATATTTTCTTTCTATAAAACTATTTTTGGTTACTTTGATGAATGTATCCCGAAGCACACTGTAATGAAAAAATCCGGTCCTCCATGGAACTCAAAATCTTTAACTAAACTGAAAAATTTGAAAAATAAACGGTTTTAAAAAGTATAAAAAATCTGGCTCACTTATGGAGTATGGTAAATATTCCGTAGCCCGCGCAGAATACAACTTGCTGAATCTAAAGTTGTACACAAATTACCTTAATAACATAAAACTAAACTTTAAACGTGACCCTAAATCCTTTTATAAGTTTGTTAATTCTAAAAGAAAATCTGACGGCTACCCTCCAGTAATGAAATATTTAAATCATGAATCTAGCGATGATTTGATGATCAGTAACATGTTTGCTGACTTTTTTGCCACTACATACACAGATGCTGAATATGATAGTTCTAATATTTATCCTTTTACTATACCTGAACATCCGTCAATTTCATTTCCTCTTGTTGACACGTCTTCTATTGTTAGCGCTTTAAAAAAATTTAAATCGTCTTATTCAGGCGGCCCTGATGGTATTCCTAGCTGCATTCTAAAAAATTGTGCTAATTCCTTAGCAACTCCGTTATCTATCATCTTTAATTTGTCTATTAAACATGGCTATTTCCCAAAAATTTGGAAAGAGTCCTACATTATCCCACTATTTAAATCTGGTAGTAAATCTGATGTTACCAATTATAGAGGTATAGCTAAACTAAGTGCAATACCCAAACTGTTTGAAAAATGCATCACTGATTCCTTATGTCATCAAGCCTCTTCCATATTATCATCGGTTCAACATGGTTTTCGTAAAGGATACTCAACAGTGACAAATCTATTAGAACTTACAACTTTAATTAACCGTGGTTTCATCAAAGGAAAACATACTGATGTAATATACACTGATTTCAGCAAAGCTTTCGATAAAGTTAATCATTGCCTTTTACTTAAAAAATTGTACTTGATGGGATTTACAAAAAACTGTTTTAAACTGGTTTCAATCTTATCTAACTGCTAGAGAGCAATGTGTTTTGTTTAATAATACCTCATCTAAGAAAATAATTGTAAATTCTGGGGTACCGCAAGGCAGCCACCTGGGTCCAATTTTATTTTCGCTATTTATAAATGATGTTCCATCTATAATTAAATTTTCTAACGTGCTTATGTATGCTGACGACGTTAAAATCTTCCTTAGCTATAAAGATTCTGGTGATCGAGCTTACCTTCAACGTGATTTAAATAGTTTCTTCGTTTGGTGCAATCTAAATTTATTCGATTTGAATTTAAGTAAATGCAAGTACATGCGTTTTTTCTAGAAATTCTGGAGATCTTGGTCAATATTTTCTTGGTGAACATCAGTTGGAGTTCGTAAATGTTTTTCTCGATCTCGGTGTTTTACTGGACACAAAACTGACATTTACTCAACATATTACTATGACATCTAATAAAGCTCGTGGGGTACTTGCCTTTATTAAACGTTGGGCTAAAGAATTTACTGATACAAGCATTACAAAACAATTATATACGTCTCTTGTTAGACCAATTTTGGAATACTGCTGCGTTGTCTGGGATCCGTATTACGACGTTAACAGTAATCTTATTGAGTCTGTTCAAAAACAATTTTTAATTTTTTGCTTACGAAATCTTTTTCCTGATCCTACTAATCTTCCTTCATATAAATCAAGGTTAGCTCAAATTAAATTACCTTCATTAATTAGCCGCAGAAAAATGCTAAATGTAACATTCTTAATCAACCTGATAAATGGCGACGTTTGCTCTGAATTTTTGGTGAATAGTCTTACATTTAACGTTCCTCAACGTCCAACACGTTACTTCAGTCCATTATATATTGATTACTTTCGCGTAAACTATGCTAATGCTGATCCATTTAGAAGATTATGCGACGACTTTAATACATTTTATAATTTAATAGATTTTTCCACAAATATTAACGTAATTAAACGCAATATAATATTGTTCCTAAATACGTAGATTTAAAACACTATTGTAATTTATTATTTTTAAGAAAAATGTCTGTAGGGATCTATCCCGTAGACTTAAATAAATAAATAAAAAAAAAAAAATAAAAAAAAAGTAAGATTATATAAATCTATTTTAAAGCCAGTTTGGACATATGGCATTCAGCTATGGGGAACTTCGAGTAACTCCAACGTAGAAATATTGCAACGTTATCAATCGAAAACCCTTCGACGTATAGCTGATGCTCCATGGTTTGTAACTAATAAAAGAATTCATGAAGATCTTAAAATACCTTGGGTTAAAGAGGAAATAAATAGGTTTAGTTCCCGATACATAGATCGACTAAGTGATCATTGTAATCATTTAGCTATTTTTTTATTAGACGAAACAGAAGAAGTAAGAAGACTGCAAACATTACATGTTTTAGAACTGCCGTATAGGCAATAGTATTGTAAATTTTATATTTAATGTAAATAATGTACAAAATGTATCAAACAACCTTGTAAATATATAGTAAAAAATATAAAATTAAATTTTTAAGATTAGTTTATTAAACTTGCTGAATTTTAATAACGTATGTTATGATCCTTTTATTTTTTACTAAATGTTGTTAAAATAGATTGTAAATAAGTTTTTTTAATAAAAAAAAAAATAAAATATAGGTAGGTAGACCACAGAGTTTATAAATGGGCGTAGTTGGACTACTGACACACCCATTTTGTAAATGGATATTTTCTGTAGAAAAAATTTATGTATATGTCGATCGATATTGTCCATAAATAAAATGTGTAAATGTATTATGTGTTAAAATATTTTATTTATATCAATAAAGGGCGTGGCCCGCTATATATATTTTATTGTAATTAAAAATTAGAAATGTTTTAGAGCAAAATTACAATGTAGATATAATTATTCCGACTCCGGCGCCATCTATCGGATCTATTTTTAGGTAAATTTGTCCTTCACATAATTATTACATTCTAAATATGGGCTAAATCGCACAATAAATACAAACCTAAATTGTCGGTTTGCCCGCAAGTAGCGCTATGTGTTTTTTATAGGGAGTTCAGACTGCTAACTTAATCTACTTGATTAACGTTAATCCACCTTTTAATCTTCCTTGTTTACATTTGCATTTTTGATTAACTTGATAGCTAAATGATGAACTCTGTCACACAGATAAAAAAAAATTGTAAATACAAACAAACTTTTTGTAAATACAAACAATAGTTTACTTGAAATTGCTCCTACACTTGATCTTGTTAATACAAATAACATGTTTGAAGCTTGATTGATAAATTTATTTTAATAACACAGTCAAGAAACGAATTTGTTAAAATTCAAAGCAAATTTTAACAAGCGATGTTGTTGAGTTTATTGTTGACTTTCAAACAAGAGTTTGTCATATTAACAAACGGGATTGTTAAAATGACAAAAAAAAAAATGAAGAAAAAAAATCGTCGATTTTTAATAATATTTTAATTTAAAACCCCATTTTAAGTAAAAAACTCATTTTTAAAACAATTTATTTTTAATTAAAAGAAATTCATAAAAAAAAAACATAACAAAACGTAAAATAAACATATAACATAACATAAAAAAAATATTGTTCGTTTTCTTTTGTATTTTTTGGATAGCATCCATTCAAATGCTTGTCGCAAGAAAAACAATTAATAAGTTTTACCATTTTCTAATTTTTTTTTCACCGTTGGCGCATGTGTATAACAGAAATTTAAATATGTTGCTATCAAACAATCGTGATTGTTGAGACGTGTATTGAAAAAAATACGTAGTTTTGTCATATCAACCAAATATTGTATTGATAATAATAAAAATGTTATTGAAATGAAGTTGGATTTTAACCACTTCATTTGGCACTTCAAATTTTATAATATTTTTATCTTTGCAGTTTAAAATACCAAGGTGGTGCAGATAGTGATCCGGCATAAGAGGAACAAGGAAAATGCCGGCGTTAATCAAATTTTTTTTCGACGGCGCCAACGTTTTATTTACGTCCGCCTTTTAACGTTAATTTTTACTATGTATGTATGTTTCGTAAGCGTTGCCAACCGAACTTATATAAACACATAGAGTAGCACACAATTAGTAGTATAATACAAAGCAATTAAGAAATAGTAGTCATTAGTGTCCGACCGAACAGTTCGGCAAAAAAACTATATTTTGTCAGTTTTTTGATATCTAGAGGCAATGATGACAATGAGAAAAGCCGAAGTTCAGCTATAAAGTTAAAAGTTCGGCGCCGCCGAACTATTTTCAATTTGGCCGAACTTCTTAGCTATAAAGTTAAAGTTCGGCCGCCGAACTATTTTCAATTTGGCCGAACTTTCTGAGGCCCGAACAGTGAATTCATTGCATAACTACAGACTTTTCTTCAAATTTGACACTCAAAATAGCATCTAATCAGCTCAATAAACATTTTTCCATCCGCCAAATTTGTCAATAATGCTTTAAAATACCGAATACAGACCAAATGCATTTTCTGGCCGAACTGTTCGGTCAGACACTAGTAGTCATATAAAAAGTTAGATTAACTGTTAATCAAAAATTGATTTAATGGCCTTGTTTAGTGCTTGTTTAAGCAATTTTATTAGATTAACTTGTCTATGTATATTCCCTACACTAAGAAAAAATATTCTGTAATGACTACGTGAATTTAGCTGTTATTAAGGAAATTCACCAATTTGAGCCTTGCGGTATTTTTGATAAATTTAGCAACGCATGTCTGCTGAACTGTAGTCGAATGAAATTAGTAGAAATAATTTTGTAATTTGTTAATTTAAGTAAAAATGTTGTAAAATGAAATTCAAAACCGAGTTTCTAAAATCAACAAAAAAAATAAATAAATTACTAAATTTTAATAAAATTAGTATAATTACATTAGTACAAAGAATATGCAGCCACTACTAAATTTTAGTAGAATTGTTGTAAGATACAATTTATAACCGTTTTGCTAAAACAAGGAAAAAAATTACTAAATTCTAATAATATTAGTACAGTGAAATTAGGATAGAAAATTAGTCAGCGCTACAAAATTTAAGTAAAATTTTTGTAAATATAATTAAGCACAATTATTTTCTTAATAAACAGAAATTATAATAATTTTACTTTTCAAATGTTTTACTTTTAAAGTTTAAAAAATTAAAACCAAAAGTTTAGTTTTTGATCTTTTATCATAAATTATGAGCAAAGTTATTCAAGTTCAAAATCATTTGTTTTTTGTTAAACAAAAAACTGTGCAATATTTATTTTTTAATTAAAAAATTTTCTTCATCCCCCAATTTAAAGCAGACTTTATCTACTGACAGGTCCTTACATGTTTCATTTCGCGTCACCGAAAATCTTCAGAGGACCAATGTAGAAGGGGTAGAAGATTTACCCAAATGTTGAAGGAAAAATTTAACGCTTTACCCGTATTATTCTATTCCCCCGATGAGAAGTAAAAAATAAAATTGGAAGAATTGAACTAAATCAAATCAAATCAAAAATAAAATATTCTTAACTATTAAACATTGTTCGTGTACGGTTGTTACTACCGATTCTGTTTTCTGTGTGTAAAAATACACTTAATATCTTTCTAATTTAATTTAATTTTCTGTAATATCGTTGGCTGTGTGTATGATGTATTATAATTTCGTTTCATAATTTTCGTAATTGATGAATAGTTAATAGATAAATATATTTTTTATTTTAAAACTAACCTTATTTTTATATTATTGAAGTTAAAAACGGCTGAATTTTTCCTTGTTTAATAATACAACGTACAATTTATAACTAAACATGATTTTGTCTGCAAATTCCAAAAGAAGCGCTTAGTGTTGTTTCGTTGCTGTTTTGCAAAAAATAGAGACGACCTTGAAAAAACCAACAACATTTATTATAGATACATATACATATACGCAAGCGGAACTATATTAAAGGGTGATTTTTTAAGAGCTTTCGGATTTGATTTAAAAAAAAACATACAATTTAGAGAAATGTATGAAATCCTTATTTTAGTCTATAGAAAGATCTATATAGTTCATTGTTTAAATATGATTTCATGTAAAATTTGTCCACGGCTACGCCTAAAATGGTTTATACGCTAGATCCAATTTTGGCATACTCTCTCCAACATATCGGCCGGTATCTCACGAATAAATTCTCCAATATTGTCTTCTTTTGCAATATGACATAACATGAATCCCCACAAAATTTACAATAAGGCGTTAAATCGCACGATCTAGGCGGCTAATTAACCGGCCCCAACCATGCAATAAACTGTTCACCGAACTCGCCTCTCAATTGGGCACCGACTTGTTGAAAACACATGTCACCCAAGGCCAGCTCTTCCATTTTGGGCAAACAAAAATTTGTAATCATCGCACGGTAGCTCTCGCCATTCACAATAACATTCCTGCCTTTGAAAAAGTACGGCCCAATGATGCCACCGGCCAATAATCTACACCAAACAGTGCATTTTTCGGGATGCGTTGGAAGTTCTTGCAATGCTTCTGGCTGCTCTTCACACCAAATACAGCAATTTTGCTTATTCACGTATCCATTCAACCAGAAATGAGCTTCGTCGCTGTACACAATTTTCCGGTAAAAAAGTGCATCTTCATCCAACTTTGCCAGCGTCCATTCACCAAAAGTTATCCGTTGTGATAGGTCGTGTGGCTATAATTCTTGCACCAGCTGTATTTTAAAAGGTTTTACACCCAAATCCTTCCTTTCGAATTCTTTTAAATGTGATAATGATGGTCTTTCAGCCTTTCTTCTTAAGAAATGCTTTTTCTTCATTTATTTTACCCCTCAAAATAATTTTTAATAAATCTTTACGAGCTGGTTATTTCATTCAGAAATGGAAATTTACGACTATTTTCCCAATTCTTAAAAATGGTAGTAGGAGCAGTGTTACTAATTACCGTCCTATTTCCAAATTAACCAATATTGCTAAAATTTTGAGCACATCGTGTTTGATAAACTTTTTTTTCCAGTTAAAACGATATATATCTGTTTCACAACATGGATTTATGGCTGGGAGATCAACAACAACTAATTTATCGGTTTTTGTTAACTTTTGCATCTCTTGTTTTGAAAAGGGTGTTCAAATTGACACAATTTACACAGATTTCGCCAAGGCTTTTGACCGAGTCCCACATGAACTTTTATTATATAAGCTTTCCAAGATTGGCATCCATTCAAATATGCTTAGTTGGTTCCGTCATTATTTGATTGGCAGAATCGCAACAGTATCTGTTGATGGAATTTGTTCGGACTATTTTATACCAACGTCAGGTATTCCACAGGGCAGCATCCTTGGTCCTTTATTATTTAATATTTTTATAAATGACATTAGCGATTGCTTTAAAAATTCAAAATTTTTAATGTATGCTGATGATCTCAAAATTTTCAAGCCAATTTTTTCTGTAAGGGACGTTTTTGACCTTCAGGAGGACTTGAATAATATAGTTCATTGGTCAAATTGTAATGGTTTACCCTTTAATATTTCTAAATGTTATAGTATGTCTTTTCATAGACGTCGAAATATTATAATTTCTGATTACAGAATGTTTGGTAATGTATTGTCATCTGTTGATGAAATTTTGGACCTTGGTGTAGTTTTTGATATTAAATTATCATTCACCAGTCATTTAAATTTTATTGTACCGAAAGCTTATTCGCTTTTAGCATTTATTCGACGTAATTTGGATAAATGTTTTGATCACATAACGAAGAAAGTGGTTTATACTTCGTTTGTTAGATCTAGATTGGAATATTCTTCATTTATTTGGAGTCCTAATGCTGCTCTTCATATTGGTCGTATTGAGAGAATTCAAAGAAAGTTTGTCAAGTTTGCCCTACCATGTTTTAACTATCCGAATCATTTTAACATTCCTTCTTTTTCTAGCCCTTCTTACGCAGATAAGTGTGAGTTTATTTCTTTAAAAACTCTGGAAACTCGTCGTATTATTGCAAGTTTAACTTTTTTACATGGTATTATTTGTGGTGTTATTGATTCTCCTGAGCTATTAGAGTTAATTTCAATATATGTTCCACCAAGAAGTTTTAGAAATATAAGTAAATTTTTTCATATTGATATACACTTAACTGAATATGTATTAAACGAACCACTAAATAGATCTATGAGATTATTTAATATTTATTGTAATAAGTTAGACATAAGTGTTTCTCACTCCCAATTTAAAATTTTGTTAAATAATTTATTTTAAATATCTTAATTTTTATATGCTAGTCTGTAAGGATATTGTATCCATAGACTTAAATAAATAAATAAATAAATAAATAAATTTTCCACGTAGTGGAGTAACAGAAGCCCCATTGCTTCGAACGGCGCCGAATACATAATTCACGGTAATCAACAACACTGGCGGATACAGCTGTGATATTTTCCTCTGTCCGCACTCTACTTATGCGTGTTGGTGGTTTAATGTGAAATAATGTAGATTTGGTGCGAAATTTAGTCACAAGATTCCGAATAGCCGGCTCAGAAGGTCGCCCAAACTGATCATAAATTGGAAGAAGTGCACGATGCACTTTCTTAGCCAAGAATGAATATTGATAATAAAATTCAACAATGTGCAAGAGTTGTTCGTTTGCAAGTCGATTCATGGTTAAATTATAGACCAAACTGAACATGTTTAACAGTAACATATTACATGAAAGCAGCATAGCTGCCAAAAACAGTGTTGCCAAAAAGAAAGTTGCTAAAAAATCACCCTTTATTATATAAATTACTATTTATTTGGAATAGTAAAATTTTCGTAGCTTTATAAAAAATATTTTGAATTTTTTAAAATTTGTTTCTAAAAATTATGTACAAAGGTTGGGTTGCAAGAATTTTGAAAAGATTTTAAGGATTTTTATAAAATAATTGAAAATGTGACACTTAAAGGCAAATGCCATAAAAAACTTGCCCACCTTAATACATACCTAGTAATACAGAGCGGAAATCCCTGTCGGGGCACTTGATCAGGGGATTTAATTTCTTAATATAAAATTGAGCGACTAAAAAATGTAGCTGATTTTTTCTCCATCACATTAAACCCAAGTAACAAAGCAATCTGATGGTCCGAGTAGGAATACCTCCTTTGGAAGCTATTGAGAATACTTAAAATCCTAAATCATAAATGAATAACGAACTCCTGGCTAATCGTCTAATAAAGTGTATAAAAACAAAATATTAAAACGAATAAAAAATCTAAAATAAATAAGGCCGGTAACCGGATTTGAACACGGAACCATTAGCCTACCATACTTCATTATTTTATAAAGCGTTATAATTTTTTTTAATCAATGCTCTAAGTGTGCATTGCTTTTGAACATTTGGAAATTTATGATTAGATAATTTTTTGTAAAACAAAAACTGGCAAAACGCTTTTTGCAAACGTGGGTACAACAACCGGATCAAATATTTTGCCTTATTCTTGGTTTTTTGTACCACTAGGAATTTCTGAATCGGTATATATTCAATGAGAGCAGAATTGATCGGATGTATGCTAAAGATAGCCAGGTGTTGTGTTCGAGTTGTGCCCAACATTCAATTTCTGTATGGAAATTAAAAAAAATCTCAATCTGTAATTACTAGTGCAAAAAATATATGAAAAATGCAAAAGTGTTTTTTATGGCTCCCCGCGCATTTGCTGTTTAATTGAGTATAACAAAATAAGATCTATAAAATGATCACAATAAAAAAGCTGCCTGATTCTTTATATTTGGAATATAAATTTTCGTTTGGCATCAAATTTAAAAAAAAATCTATAATTTTTGTTAGGTTTGGCCGCATTTTACCACTGTGCACTGTTTTTAAAATGAAATTATAAGAAAACATTTTCATTTTATATTAGACTCTCCATATCGCTAACAAATATGATTCATTTGCAAAGGATTCAGCTTATTTTTATAACCTTGTAATTAATATTTTCTAATTAGTTGTGGTGCTCTGATCACGCATTTCTTGATTATTTAAATTTTATACTTAATTTGTTGTTAAACACTTACCTCTAATTTAAAATTTATAATAAAAAAAAAGATGAATCTAAAAGTTGTACAGTTAAGCGATTCTGACAGAATCTACACAAAGTGAGTTTAAAATGCAAAAAGAGATATATAAAATTCTTATACACATCCTTGTTTAAACTTTTTTCTCATTCGAATTTTGCAAGCGCATTTATGCATACACACGTATTCCTTTATTGATTATCTTTTGTTTTTTATGACATTAGTGACATTGTGGAATGACAAAATAAAAACAAGTAGAAAGGGGACTTGCATGTTTTTATTCTAGCCTACAAACATTGTAACAATTCGTATACTGCTTTACATGTGACTTTTTTATATGCCAAAAATATAAAATATCACGTTTTTAATGTCAATTTTTGAGTTTGAAGTCAACACAAAGTTTTTGGCTTGTTCTGTTCTGTTCTGTTTTTTTTTTTCCGTTTTGACATGGGGTTAAGGATATGTTTTTGAGTAAATGTTGCAGCTTCTGCAGCAGATGAATCTGTTAGCAAAAAAATCTTATAAAATATTTTACATATCGTGGTCTTATATTCAATATAAGATATCTACAAAAAAAAGAAAAAACAAATTTTCAGCAGATTAAAAAAAACCGTTTAATAGGCTTATTTGTAAAATATTATTCAATCGACCTTCTGCAATATAAATTAATTAAACAGTTGTATAATTTTCAGGGCAAGTTTAAAATGCACAGAAAAGCTAAAAATTTTAGGCAAAAGAGAGCTAAAAAATAGCCAAAATCACACTAAAAAGAGCAAAAAAGCATGCCAATTGCAAATATTAAATGATTTAAGTTTTATTAAATATTTTGTTTTTGTATAAGTTTCGTTGGTATAATATGTAAAGAGTGTTTTTTATAGATGTATAGAAATTTGAAATGGAATAAAACAAAGATGAATTTTTTAAATTGACATGAAATTTACTTTATTCGAAAGATAGTCTTCTGGCATTATTATTTAAATATGACTTCAGGCATATGATCGCCACGGCAGGCTTGGAAGTAGTCTAATCTGGAGTTCCAATTTTCGATGACTTTTTCCAACATTTGTCGCCGTATATTGGCAATAACGCGGCGAATATTGTACTCCAAGTGGTCAATAGTTTCGGGCTTATCGGCGTAGACTAGCGACTCACATATCCCCACAGAAAACAGTCTAGCGGCGTTAAATCCCACGATCTTGGAGTCCAATTCACGGGTCCGAAACGTGAAACTATGCGGTTAGCAAACGTTTCCTTCAATAAATAAATTGTTGCACGAGCTGTGTGACATGTTGCGCCGTCTTGTTGAAATCATCGTGTAGTGTCACTAGAACAAATGTTTGAACTTTTGATAAATATTTTCGCTGACAAGGAAACTACACCGTGGTGAATCCTTAGTTTTGAATTAAACTTTAGTATGTTGTAGAGGACAACACCTGTCTGGCAAGTACTTCTTTAATTTTCGCAAACTCAAGTTTAGGGGTTAAAAGGTGGCGTAAAAAATAACCATATTTTACGTGTATTTAATATACTTCTAATATAAGTTATTAAGCTATTATCAAATTGTATATCTAATAAAAGGTATTTCGCAGGTGCATCGACTATTATACAAAACATGTCCGTATATACATATACTAAAATTTTTGTTAGTCAAAAATCAAAATTTGCGAATACCACATTTGTATGGGAAGTTGTTGACGGTTTGAGTTCAAATTAACACTAATAATGCTTATTGTATTTATCTAGCGATTGTTAGGGGTTTTTTGAATTTTTGTAATAGTACGGCTTTAACACGACTTTTCTTGAAGAACTTTTATAATCCATATTATAAACATTTCAAATAAGTGGCAATCCTGTGCCCACAGCATATTCAATATTAGTAACTATATTTTTGTTTTCTCTAGTATTTTAATACTGCGTGCAAAAAAATCATAATTTCTTAAATTTTAGACACGTTTTTATAAATACATTTCTAATTTGTTACCCTCTTTCTAACAGATAAATCTAAAATACACGTGTATAATAATTTTTTTTAATTCAAAAATATATCCAAGTTTCATTAAAATCTGCGAATTCGCCGTTGTATAGTTTCGTTGTGTGTATTTAGAAAAAATAATATCTAAGTTAGAAATTGATACGATATAACCTATTCCAATTTAATAAATGCACAATTTTAAAACGCTTGAAATAAAAATCTAATTATATTTTTAGAAAAAGTATTTTTATTTAAAGGGTCCGCCAAATAACTTTTTTTTTATTGAAAATGCAATAAAAAAAAAACTACTGAATATTTTCTCAAATTTCTTTTTTTATTTGAAAGTACAATCCTTCCGGTTAATAAAGGAAAATAATTTCGTCTCAATGATGTCTCCGAAATGTTCAATTGTTGAGAACGACGGTGAATTGATGTTGATGGCGCTTCACGCACACTTTCTGCCACAGCAGCAATATTTTCGGGTGTACGCACTGTTTTTGGCTTTTCACGCTTTGGTTTATCGATGAGGATGCCAGTTTCTTTCACTTTTTTCACAAGATAACGAACACACGGAGCTGACGGTGCTTCTCTTCTTCCAAAATCCGTACGCAATTTTCGCACACATTCTGCAACATTACTATGATTTTCAAAGTAATGTCGCAATATATCCCAGCGTTGTTCAAGCGTATACACAACCATATTCGTTCAGCGGAAGGATAAAACTAATTATCTGTCAAATTAGACATGAGCTAAATGTTACCATTCACGAAATAAGCACTAGTTGAAAAAAACCGTTAGATTTCGGACCCTTTACAACAAAGTATAGACTATAAATTATTAATTCACTTTTTGTTAAGAGCCAACAGACCGCGGTCTTCTATTTGGCGTATTTTATGCTATAAAAAAAATTTACATGAAGGCCTTTGCATGATTTGCATGATCGAAAATATGATCATGCTTTGGACGACATTTTTGTCAATTTTTTTCACACTACTTTTAATATTTTTCTTCAATTCTAAAGTGCAGTTTTCTTCCCAAACATTTTCATACACTTTTTTGGCATAAAATACCTCAAAAGTTTTTAGTGGGACGGAGTATTTGCGTGTTTCGGAACAAAAGGTATGTTTTTTCCATTAAGCCATTCCTATATTTTTTTTGGCAAAATGACAGCTGGCTAAATCTGGTCAAAATAATATGTCGTCTTTAGAATGTATATCTGTGATAAATTTGTCCAGTTTTGCTAAACCTTTATTAATGTAAACATCCTACATAGCTTTTGAAACCTGGATGTTAAGTTATGATACACCTTTTGCCGAACTGGCTGCCCACACTAGTACTTTTGGTTCAAACTTCGCTATGCCCAAATGCCGTACCTTGTATGGAGTTTTTTTCAAGTCATCAGAATAAAATCCAGAATTAATATTTCCTTTGTTCCAAGCAAAATAAAAGAATTTTTTATCATTCAAAATTATTTAAAATTTTTTTTTCATTAAGTTTTTTTAGTTGTCTGCATTTTGTTGGTATTTCTGCCAATTGCTGTTTTTTACTATATTTGGGTACTGTCTTCCTTTGGCAGTGTTTTACGTTCATTTGGAGTAAGTGTTTGCGATTTGTTTCCTTGGAAACGCAAAATTTTCTGGCCAACTTTCGATTTGATACCACAATTTGATTAATAGCCGAATTTTTAAATTAAAAAGTTTTTATCCCGGTTGACTACATTTTCAACCATTTTAAATATGCAATATATTGTGGTACGTGGTACTTGTTCCTTAAGGAAATAGAGTAACACTTCGTTTTTTAGGATACCGTTCAAGCATGTCATAGACATTTTTTTCTTAAACTGACTTGTTCCACCACTTTTATTTTAAATTTTTTCACTTTTGAATATTTGCAATAATGCTTATTGACATGCAGTTTGAAAAACAAACATGCCTACACACAGAGAATAAATTGGTTGGAATTCCATTGCAACCAAAAAAATTTAATTATTATAAGTACTTAAAATTTATCATCAGAATAATTAAACTGTATTGTAAACAGAAAATATATAAAACTAACCTAAACACAGTCACATCATTCAAACTATTGCTTTATCTTGTTAATATTGAAAAAAATATTATCGTCTACATTACCTTTAATACCAACAACCACCCACTTTTTGGAGATTTTAACCATTGAATAAAATATTTGCAGTTAAAATCGAATATTAGTTTCGCCTGCAAAAAAACAATCACTCTAGCTATAATACTAGTTTTCGTTACCAATTTGAAAATAATTTAAAGTTTTTTTATTTTGGTAACTCTAAGAAAATATTAAGATTAGCAACCCAATTTATGTTGTACATACAAATCTATTTTTAGATATTCACAATTAAACTTGAAAGAAAAAAATATTCTTGGTAGAAATTTGAAAATACAAATTCAAATTGGGTTTGGGTTAGAGGTAAAGCAATTGCTTGACAAGCAGAAGGTCGCCGGTTCAACAATTCTAAAATAATATATTAATTTGTTTTATAGTTTTGATAACTCTAATTAAATATTGAGATAAGCAACCAAATTTCTATTGTAAATACAAATCTATTTTTAGACAAATATTTAAATTTGAAACTAGAAAATATTCAAGAAATAGAAAAAAATATTTAAATTGGGTTTAGGGTACACTCAAAAAAATAAGTTAGTAGAAAAGTTAGTAAAACAGGTATACTATTTTTCAGCAAATTTTTTGCTAAAATTATGTTTTAAACTAAATATTTAGTTATACTTATTCAGCACTTAACTGTTTTGAACTAATGTTTTCCTAATATTTTACTAATGTTTCACTAATTTATTTTGCTAAAAAAATTGTGATTAGCACATCAATTGTGTGAACGACAACCAGACTGAACGATATACTCCGAATGAACTAGATGTCACGGCATGTCACGATGTAGTAGTAACGAGGCAAATTATACTACAAAGTACAACTCTAGTAAGACATAATATAAAAAATCAACCGTGGAAAATTTTTGTATCTGTTTTTCATACAAAAAACTAAATTGTGGATTAAAACAACTTAAATTTTGCGTAGTCACTTGTAAAAGTAATTGTATATTAATTAAATAAAAGACAAAATAAAATATTTAAATTTAATAAAGAATAAATGTGTATTTGTAAACTAAATCTTATATATAAAATTCTCGTGTCACAATGTTCGTTCCCGTACTCCTCCGAAACGGCTTGACCGATTCGCATGGAATTTTGTGAGCATATTGAGTAGGTCTGAGAATCGGCCAACATCTAAAAATGGGCGTAATCGAACCAGTGGGCGTGTCAGCTCCCATACAAAGTAAATATTTAATATCATATATCTACAGTTCTATAATAGCCAGAGTCTTAGAAATGTGTGCACGTTGATTATTTGTTAATGTGAATAGTCATGGGAAAAATTGGAGTTATCGGACCAGTGAGCGTGTCAGCTCCCATACAAAGTAAATATTTAATATCATATATCTACAGTTCTATAATAGCCAGAGTCTTAGAAATTTGTGCACATTAATTATATTATGCATAGTCATGGGAAAATTGGGCGGGATCATACCAGTGGGCGTGGCAGCTCCCATACAAAGTGATTATTTAGCTCATATATAAAATTAATATTAATATTAAATATCTAGGGTTCTATATTAGCTATATAGCCTTCAAATTTTGTACGAGTCCATCAATTACAAATATTAGTAGTCGAACTGAAAATGGGCGGAATGGGATAAATGGGCGTGGTACCAAAAGCAAAAAACAAAACATTAAAATAAATCATCACATTCAAGACTTTTTGCAAGGTTATTTAATAATTTCTTTTTTTTTGAAAGCCGTTGTCATGGTTTTCAAAACGAGATATCAAACTCTTAAATCGGTTATGTAGTTCCGAAGATATTTACAAAAAACCTATGTTAATATTTACAAAAAACCTATATTAATGTTCAAGCTATGTTACATGAACACAACAGCCTCATCCGTCTATTCAAAACAGCCCTAGACCAGATGCTGACAGATGAATTTACGGTTGTAATAAGAGCTGACAAGACACCGGCTGGTGAGCATGAGCGGCGCTTCAATGCACCGGTGATAGGTTACGTCGCAGTTGTTATGGCAGTTGTTTTCAGCTATTCATTTTATATACTTCAGCAAATAAAGGCGATAGAAGGACAAAGGGGCTTCCCATGAAATTACAAATTTTAAAATGATTTACTAATGTGAATTTATTTTTTTAATTATTTATTTGTGTAAAAAAATTTCTTGATTTCAAGAATTAATTATAATTAAAATTTGAAGGCAAAACAACGTTTGCCGGGTCAGCTAGTGTTTATATATATTAATAATCTTGTGTGCTCAAATTGCAAACAAATATGCAATAGGTAGACAGACTAAAGCGAAAAACAAAGACATACTTCTTAGGGAGATTTTTCTGTTTCCTTTTTCTTATTTGCGTTCCTTTAAAAGATAGCATAATTTGGACAATAATTGATGTAAGTAGTTCAAAGATAATTTCGTTTATGTTATATATAATTATTTCTATTCTTTTTAGATATTACACTAATTCATGTCGTGAATTGGGAGTATGAACATTTTTATATTTTGTAACGTATTGTAAATTATTTTAAAGAATCTCAAAAAATATGTTTTATGATTTTCAGCAAATAAATTAACTAAAGTTTAATTTTTCTACAAATTTTTTGAGTTTTTTTTAACCTACTAATGATTAGCAAAATTTTTATAAATTTTTAGCAAGGGTTTTTTAGTTTCTAATCTACTAAATGTTAGCAAAACTTTTGCTGAATCTACTAAGATTTTGCTGACATTAGCAATTTTTTTTTGCAAGCACCCTCCTGACTAAAATTTTGCTGACTCAGCTAAATTTTTTGCTGACATTACTAACTCTTTTATTTGAGTGTAGAGGTAAAGTACATGCCTAGCAAACGTAAGATTACCGGTTCGAGCCCAGTTCGTGGCATACTTTTTTTTTTATAAATAAAAATAAATTTTGTTGAATGCATGTGAATCTATTTATAGAATATTATAGTCCATAAACATAAAATATTTAATTGTTACAATAAAAGTTCGAAATTTGTAAATAAATATCGGTTGTTACAATACTATTAAAATTCAATAATAATGATAGTACATGGCACCACAAAAATTCGGTTGCAACTATAAAACTGTTTTCTGTGTGCAGTAATTTATATTTAAATTTTGTCCATTTACTTAGTTGGCACAGTTTACTTTCGTTTAGCCGAACAGTTGGTTTTGAAAGCCTTATATTTTCTTATATGAAAGAGGTTTTTCTTTATTATGTGTAAATTTAAATATCAAATAAATTTATATAGTTTTATTGATCATAAAACCCCTCCCCCCGTATTGTAGTCTTTAGTATCAATATAGGAGTGAATAAATTTTATATGAACAAAAGAAATCATATTGAAATTATTTGTCATTTTTTTTTTTTTAAGAAAAGCTCATAAATACACCCTTAACAAAATATATTTTCAAAAGAAGTAGTCAACATTAATGAAAGTTTAACCCGTTTTTGTTGTGCTAAAGAATAATTTTATTTTTTTTATTAAATTCTAATAGAAGCAGTAGTAGTTGCGGAATAAAAAAGGATAAAAACACCCACATAAATATGTTTTTGTTAAGCCATGGCCTATATACACATTGAAAAATAAAATAAAAAAAAATACTACCAGATACATTATGTATGGAGTCGACGTATTTTTTACTAGTTGTTGGCATATTTGTATGTGTTAGTGTGTGTAATATACATTAAGTGCCAAATATTGTTAAATGGAGCTAAAAAACACATACCAACAAATATTACACTATGACAAAAACTTTTACTTACACACACACATGCATTTGTATATAAAACCCGTACTTTTTGTAAAAGTGTGTATGTATTTGCGTGTTTGTGAATTTTGCCATAATACACACCAAACCCATATGCTTCTATGTGTGGTGAGGATGGTTTTAAGTATTTTAAAATTTATTTAAGTGAATATAGAGCAAATAAAAATATTTATTCACGCCTTCCATTTGTAATAGCTACTAGTTGTAATGACACAAAAATACTAGCGGTTTGTTGATGTTTATTTTTTCTTCACAAATGCTGATGTTTTTAACGGCTTTTGAATTAAAGCTAAATTCAAAAAAAAAAAAAAATAAAAAATTTAACTGTTGGCTTAACTATTTTGGTTTTTGCAAAAGTTTAAATAAAGCTCAATTGCAAAAAAAATAAAAGTTTATTGGCTGATTTTTACCACTAGACTGATCGATACTACTTGGGCCGAAATCAGTCAAAATTACACTGCATGACATCAAAAAACTTAATAAGGTTCTGACCATTAATTCATAATATATCGGGCTTGCTGATTTCAATGGCGTAGTTTTTTTTTAATATGGTATAGTTTTTCCTTAAAATAACTTTAAATTTTGAATCATCTTCATGCTGTTTTTTATACACAAAAATTTTCAAATGCAATAAAGTTTTTTCTGTTGAAATCTAAGGACAAGAGCGTTATTAATGTTTATGGTGCATATTTGGTTCGCAAAGCCAAAAATTAAATTCGCTGTTAAGCGTTATTTTCTAATTTTTTGGTTTTCGCGAATTCTATTGCGATTTGTCAAAAATTTTACATGCCACCATACACACAAAAAAATAAAATTCATAATTTTTATGAGAAAGTTCATATTTTTAAAGGTTCATACTATTTATGAAGTGTTCCTAGTTTCTCTAGAATTTATGAAAAGGTACATAAAATTCACAGTATTATTGCAATTTATACAAGTTTTCTTAAATATTAGGAATCCGGCAAATTTTTTAAGTACTTTTTCATAAGTATTAAGTGTTTCTACATATATTTGCAGAACCTTGTCATAATTTAGGAGACACAAAGTTTTCCAGTATTTTTTATGAACTGTTTATAAATGATATGAAAAAGTTCATAAAGTAGTTTTTTGGCAAATGTTTCATAAAATATTCATAAACTGTATGCATTTTTTTTGTGTGCCCAATATTATGAAAAGGTATGTTTCAAAGTACCTAGTAAAAAATTTTCGTGGTTTTAGAAGCAGAATAAAACAAATGCGCTGATGTAAGTGCTTACTATAACATATTACTGAGAAGCAGCAAAGGAAATGCTGGTTGAAAGCAGCTTACCTTGTAAGCAGCTTACCTTAATCCCTTACAAGGATGCAGGGTGTAATGCAGAAAGTTTCATATCGTGTATTATAAGCGATCTGTAATAATCTCCCCGAGTGATTTCCGATTGTGTTTGCTGTTTTCGAGTATGTAATAGTCATTAGTCATTTAACTGTTTCTGAAGAGCTAGCACGTGGAGCGGTAAAAAAAATAAAATGATTATAATATATATCAAAAATTTTAACAACAATAGAATTTAGAATTTTATGTAAAATAAATTGTGTATGGTATATTCCTGTTGTTACTTTTAATCGTAATAATATAGACATGAAAAAGGATGTTACTGCAAGCCCTGAAATCACAGCTTTTTATAAGCGCTAAAATCAGCGCTTACTTTGCCAAAAAGTAATGCTTCCAAGTGGGAATTCGCCATATAAAAATCATAGCATATGTAAGCAGGTTTGTAAGGAATTCTTTTAGGCTTACTCCCTTACAAACCCGCTTGCATGTAAGCAGCGTTTTTTACTGGGTATGTACATTTTTTCAAAACTTTTCCTAACCAAAAAGCACTGTTTCACATATCATACTAGAAGTTGGGTTCTGGGTTCATTTTGTTCAATGTACTACCACCTCTTCATAATTTGCTCTATCTACTGAATGCCCTTTTCTTAAGGTCAATTTCTAGTTCAGCGACAATATTCGATTAAACCCTAAACATTGGGAATAGTAATAAAAACCGCTAAAAACTTGTTCCAACCAGAATTTTTGAGAATGAGATATCAAATAATAATACAAGGCTTGTTTTTTACATTTCAACAGAAAGGGGGGCCAATGGATTGCATTTTAGAAACGTTATATATAAAAAAATGTATTTACTTGAAAAAACAATGTAGCATTATGTAATACACTTTAACCTGGTATGTAACCCACTTTAACCTGGAGTCAAATATGACCCATGAGTTTGACAGAAATGCAAAAACTTTTTTATAACTCATTATTCACACTGGGTTATTTTTTTGACATAGTGCTAATAAATGAATATATTTTTCTACAGGATAAAGGTAGTTTAGTGGTTTAAAATTCTTTAAATAATATTTTAGACCCTCTTCGATGGAAGTTCTTCAAATTACTTTTTTAAAATATAAAAAATTAACTAATCTTTTATATTTTTGATTGTTATATTGAAGAAAAAATTTGAAAATTTGTTTATTTGCTAGATATTAGTTCATCGATTATACATAATTTTTGAAAATCTGACCGATCGGACGATGAATTTTCAAAAATATAGATTCTAAAATATTTAAAATTTTATTCCGTTTTCACTCAAACCATTAAATAAAATTATTAAAATACTAATAAGCTTCTAAAACATCAACGTTGCCATATGGTAACATCAACGCTGCCATTTGGTAATATTAAGAAATGGCCAAAACACACGACATTTTTCCGAAAAAAAAAATTTAAAAACGGTTAACTTAAAAAAATTGATATTTCATTTAGTTTTAAATAGAGATTTATTTTCAAAATTATACAAAATTTAAGTTTTTAAAATATCTTCAGCTGTATAGGATTTATATTCTGCCAAAATTTCAACTTTGGTTGCTAATATTTCCACTAGAACGTGCTTTAGGGCATGAAGAAATAAATTTTTTTTTTTCATGAAGTATGTTTCTATATATTTACAAAAATTTGGTTAAAAAATGTCCTGCGGATCTATATGTCATAAAAGAGTAAATATATATGTATGTACCTGTCTTAATATATTGTGGAAATCGTTTAATAAATCTTTCAAATACCTTAAATTTGATAAACATTTTTGTATATGTTCTTTGCAGAAATTGTAAAAAAAGGACAAGGTAGCTATTTTTGGTCCAACCCATCTATTTAACCCTTTCAAGAGAGAAGTACTGAAATAAGATTGTGACGATAAAGAATAAGGCTTGTTCGTTAGTTTAGTGCCCTTAATGACATATCCAAATTTAACCAAAATCTGAAAGAAGTTAAGCTGTAAATTTTCTAGTGGGTCTTTTTTGTTCAAAAGTGGAAAAATCATCCATATATGGATCAAATAACTTGAAATAATAATTTTTGTTAAGTATTTTTTTTTTTTCATTTCTATAAAATGCGTGTGTCATTTATGATTCCAGACTGAAGAGCGTTAATTATATCTGACGAATTAAAAATTTTATATCTGAATTTGAAATGTGCCATTTTCAGTCGAATTTCGGAGGGGGTTAAGGTTTTCCAAAAACTAAAAATATAATTCATCCATTTGGAACCCTGTGCAAGTAAAATAGGTATGTAATGACTGAAAATGGACAAATCGTTTTAAAAGTAACATCCTAATGAAAACATATTATGATAACATATTGAAGAAGTCTTGTATGGAAAAAAGCTTTAATGAACAAAACTTAAATAAATTTTATTTTAAATTCACGTTTCTATAATTTTGCAAATATTTTATGTGCATTTAAGTAGTTTTATTTTTCATTTTTGGGCTTACTTAAGGACACTTGTTCGCCAAAGTCAGACAATGTTCAATTATCATTGAAAATGTTCTAAATTTTGTTTCCATGCATAGAAACATCTCATATTTTCTGTGTAAGAATAGCTGTAATATGAATCAGAATTTTTATTTTCATGCAAAATAAAGTTTATAAAGAAAAAAAAAACAAAATATTTGTGGATTTGTAACTGGGGGAAAAAAATCGGAATTTTTTTTACCCAAAATAAAGTTTATAAAGATAAAACCAGCATATTTGTTTATTTGTAATCCAGTTATTGAGCAAAAAAGGTGAATATGGACATTTTTGCGATTTTTAAGGCACCGGCTGCACTTTTTTCGGGTAGGATTGTTCCGCATTTTTTTTTCTCCTACTCAATATCTACAACTTTGCTTCAGACACAAAAAGGGATATTCGGTACGGTATACCGCGATATAACCGTGTTAAAATATAGAAAAAGTACTAAAAATTCTAAAAAATGAGCCAAAAAAATCGTGTGGCCATTGAATTATTACTGTAGCTAACTTGACAAACCGAATGATGCAGAAGTTCTTATTTTTGGGGATACTTTCACGTGGAATTCCCAGAATTGAGTCCCAAAATCATGTGTTGAAAAATGTTGTACACTCAAAGAAATACGTTAGTACAAAAGTTAGTAAAACGTCTTGTAAATCAGGTATACTATTTTTTAGCAAATTTTTTTTGCTAAAATCGTGTTTTCAGCTAAAAGTTTTGTTATACTTATTCAGCACTTAGCTGTTTTATACTAATGCTTTACTAATATACTAATGTTTTACTAATTAATTTTGCTAAAAAAAATTGTGCTGATAAGCACATTAATAGTGTGGACGACAACCAGATTGAAAGATATACGCAGAATGAAGCAGATGTCGCGGCATGTGAAGATGAATTAGTGACGAGCAAAATGATACTAAAAAGTACAACTCTAATCAGACATATAAGAAAATCAACCATGGAAGGCTTTTGTATCTGTTTTTCATACATAAAACAAAATTGAGGATTAAAACAACTTCAATTTTGCGTTGTCACCGGCTTGTGAAAATAATTGTCTATTAATAAAATAAAAGACAAAAGAAAATATTTAAATTTAATATGTATTTCTATAATAAATGTTAATAGATTAATAATCTAGTGTGGTCAAATTGCAAACAAACATATACAGACATGTAGACAGAGTAAAGCGAAAGACAAAGACACATATCTTAGTATGGTTCCTTTTTCTTATTGCAAAAAAGGGTTGTTTTTTTTCGTTTCGTTTGTTTTTGTTTATTTTTTCGTTTCGTTTCTATAATTATCTTCTTCAGTTGCGTCCTTTAAAAGAAAGCATCATTTAGACTACCATTGATGTAAGTAGTTGAAAGAAAATTTTTGTTATGTTATATATATTTATTTCTATATATTTTCAGATATTAAATTAATTCATGTCGTCAATGTGGGAAAATGAAAATTTTTATATTTCGTAATTATTGTAAGTTATTTTTAAAAGAATCACAAAAATATGTTTTATGATTTTCAGCAAATATATTAACTAAATTACAATTTTTTTACAATTTTTTTTCGTTTTTTTCAGTCTACTAAAATTCAGCAAAAAATTTATAAATTTTTATTTTATTTCTAATCTACTAAGTGTTAGCAAAACTTTTTCTGAATCTACTAATTTTGTTGCTAAAAATCAGCTCGCTGATTTTCAGCAAAAGCTTTTGCTGACATTAGCAATTTCTTTGCTAGCACCCTCCTGACTAAAATTTTGCTGACTCAGCAAAATTTTTTGGTGACTTTACAAACTTTTTTTTTTGAGTGTACTGTGTAATCATACACAGAAATAAATTACAAAATTCTATTTGTAATATTAAACAAGTGTCATAGAGAATTTTGGTAAATAGAAAAAAAAAAGTTTTTGAATTGTCACCAACAATGGGGATTTGTAATACATCCAGTTGTTGATTTTTTTTTTGTAATTTTAGATTTTTGTTTTTAAACAATTTTTATAAGAAAAACTTTAATTTACAAGCATTTCAAACAAAAAAAAATTGTTGGAAATATATTTGAATTTAAAAGTAAAAGTGTTTGTGTTTACAAATTCCATTGTTGATGCCTACTGTTTTTTCTTGTAGTATTATCGACAAAATCGTGTTTTTAAAAAACCTACTAAAACTCCATTCTGAATTTTTATATATTTTAAAGGACATACTGATCAAATCCACAAACAAAAATTTAAGAAAAAAAGACATGCAATTTGGGATATTTGCGAAACAAAAATATTTTTAAGTTTTTTTTTATAATTTTTCAAAACAGACAAGCTTTGAAACGAGATATTAATTCTTAAAATCAGACAACGCATTCAATATTTGCGACCATTTGAACAGTATATATTTTTATAAATAAAAAAAAAAATACAAATTTTAAGCAGCGATAAAACGAGAACGATAGCGATTTAAACAAAAAAAAAAAGAAAAAATAACAAATTGTTTTGTCATACTAATTAGGAGATTAGATATACAAAGTTTCATGCAAATCGGAACGATTCCAAAATAAAAAATAAATGTTTTCGAAATTTAGAATTTTGCGAATTTTTAATAATAATACGCTTTTTTCATTCGGCTAACGTTTTCCAAAAAAAAAAAATCAATTTCTTACATTTAGACCCATTTGTAATAAAACTGTGTAATAACAAATATATTTTTAGTGGACATCCTAATGTATATAAATTTGAAATTTTACATAATATAATTAAAAAAAACATTATAATTACACAAGATGTGTCAACACTCAAGATCTGGCCTATAATTTGGATTTTAGGTATTCGCTTAAATTTTTTATTTTTTAATATCTCAAAAACTAGGTGTAATCCCATATAGGCGAACATTTTCTTACTAAAAATCTTCTGTGAAGCGATACCTGAGCAAAAAATAGTGCTTACCCAGAAGCGCTACCGGCAGGCATTAATTATTTACAAAGCGCTTCCAAAGCAAATAAAGAAGTCATGATTTTTGTACACGATGTCCCACTTGGTATGTCTATGCGCTTCTTGCATGTGCTACAAGAAGCAATAAATTCATGCCTTCTTAGGCAATAAGAAGCGCTTTTGTTGTATGTTTACAACATGCATAGTATGCATTCTTTATTGTTTCATTGAAAGCATTTTTCACTGCCTTGAAGAAGGTATTCTGGGAAGCACTACAGAATGCCTTTCCTAATTGCTTCATAGTATGCAAGGCGGTGATGCGCTTTTTTGGAAGCATACACATGTAGTTATTGCTTACCAAATCCAGGTTGTTTTTTCCTGGGATATGTCGTCCAACCACACATTGTATCTACTAAAAAAATAAGTGTGTTAACGTAACGGAAATTTTCATCGAAACTAGGTCGTTAATATTAAACATATTTGTAAGTTTGAAATGGTTTTTTTTTTTTTTTTGGTAAAGCCTTATAGAACTCATTCAACTGTCCTGTAATTTTTTTGTGTGTGTGTTTGTGTTGAAGGATATTCTGGTAATATATACGTAAGCGGTTATGTTGTGGTAAACCATTCAGTATGCTATTTTTTTATCCATTTTTTTTTGCAACGTAAATTTATTTTTAATCACCCCCTTGGGTGCTGTTAAAACCGTGAAAACATATTTTTTATTCTCATGTTTTTTTTTTTTTTTTGTTGCTGTTGTGTAAAATGTGAACTTGTGAACCCACATTATGTAAAAAATATAGGCTATAGTTTTATTTCCCTTCTATTTTTGTTTTGTTTGTTTGCTGGTATTGTCCCATATTTAAAACAATACTAAAAAAGCGAAAGTTAAAAGTTTATGAGGTTTATTGTTAGGCTGTATAAAAAAGTTGTGGTTTTTATATAGAAAAATAAAATAATATTCAAGGGACTTTAAAAACTAAATACTAATAAATTCTAAACATAAGAACAAAAATACTGGAAATAAAAGACAAAAAAACTTTTTACTTTACTAGTTAACATTTAAAGATTTTTTATTTTTTTTTTATATAATTAATGGTTTAACTTGACTTTCAAAGAAGTTTTTGTAATTCAGTTAATGACTGGTGGAGGAAAAGCAGTTGCAGTAAAAAGTTTTAAAGATGCTAAATTAGGATGAATATGTAAACGAGGAGGTTCAATATTCTTAAATGTGTTGGTTTAATATCAAAAGTAAATTCGTATTCACTTTAATAATTTTGTTTAAATTTTGTAAATTTTTTAAAATGCTAATAATTACACAAGTTTACAGAAAAAATGCGATAAACATGCGTCTGTTCTACTATTATGTATTTTGGTCTGCTTTAACCATTAACGCCCACTTTTCCCATATAAGGACACCTTAATTTTTTCGATTATCTCTGGAACTATTTATCCAATAATTTAAGTATTTTTTTTTTTTCTGAAAGCCAGCTAAGTTTAGAAATCCAAAAAAAAAGTTTTTTTTAATGACGTAATTTTTTCATCCTTTAAAGTCACATTATTTGTCAGCAAATGAGAAAAAATTAAATTTTGTCAACATTTTTGGCAAACCCAAAAATTTTAATTTTAAAAATTTTTAACAATAGTGACATGATAAGTATTTTTAATATTTCTTATTTATTCAGGCACTAATTTAAGCTCATGAATCAAGTCTTATAATACTTAATTTCGAAACGGTTTGATTAGGTAGTTGTTTTTCACTTTTTGATCCTTCGCAATTAACAAGAATATGTTTCAACTTTTCTCAAATTTGATTTCACTTCATTCTATTCGACGCCTATGGGTATTATATAAATACGTTTTTACTTAATTCCCATCAGCTGATTTCATTTGAGCGTCAATGGGTTAAATCGAAAATCGCATTTTTTATGGAGTAATTTATGAAATAGTTTTAAATTTAAATTTTTTGATTTATTTCACTATTTTAACTATATCTTGATATAGGATTAAGCTATAATATAATGCGCAACTTCTATTATGCATACCATTTTGAAATCGGTTCATTAGTTTTGAACTTATGTGTGGACAAAAAAATTAAAATAAAAAATTTCCAAAAAAAATATAAATTTTTTTTCCTTAAAGTTAAAACTGCTACAAAGAAAAAAAGTCACTTCCGAAGCAAATATATTTATAAACACCAACGTTATTACCAGAGAAGATAAAATATAACAAAATCCGAGACGTTTATGACTAAAAAAATTTGTAAAAATGGCAACAAAAAAAAAGTAAAAAATACCAAAACTACAAAAAATGTAAATAATTTAAGTTTTGGAAATAAAAGTTAAAAAAAAGGAAAATAACATTTAAAACAAAGAATGCCAGACAAAAGCAAAAAAAAAATGTTGGGCTTAAAAACAGCCCAAAAATTAAAAATCAAATAATGGCCAAAAAAAGCAAATATGAGTAAAAATGGCATAAAAAAAACTTTGAAATCATATTTGTCTTATATTTTATATTTAATATTTACGACCTGCAGCATGTAAATAAGCATAAAATACATTTTTGGGGAGGGGGCCGCTATATACGCACTAGGTCCCACATTTACTGATTCTAACCGAAAGTATATGGGATTTTCCTTGGCCCAAGGAGGTCAGTGTGTAAGATTTTATACAAATATCTTAACATTTCTGGCCTGTAGCGTGCGTAAAAGCACAAAAAAAATCACTTTTTATGTAAGGACCGGGTATGCCCATAAACCACTAGGTCTACACATATGCAGATTAAACGAAAAATCCGTAGATTTTATCCTTTGGTCATAAGCCAGTGAAAATTTTATCAAAATATCTTAATATTTGCTACATAATAACAAATATGTATAATATGTATAATATACATTGTATATCGTATAAAAATAGAGGAAATCTTTAATTTGAATACTTTTGCATGCACTGACAAGAACTTTTTCATAAAAGTTCAACAAGTATTTAAAAAGTTAATCGGGAAAGCTGTTTCAATGGAATATGCAGTTAATTGACCGGTAGGCTAGTTGGTAGCGTGCTGGTTTATCAATGTGGGGGTCGTAGGTTCGATTCCCACCAGAGGCACTGGTCTGTTTTCGCTATAACGCGCCGAAAGTCACAGTAGCTAGTGCTCGGTTAGGTTAATAGTATATAATTTGTAATTATATGATTATTAATTAATAAAAAAAAAAAAAAAAAAATATCAAAAAAATATAATTTTTAACTTTCAATAAACAAAAAAAAACGGACTTTCAGTTAAAATTTTCTATTTAAAACAAAAACTTTTTATATTATATTGAGTGTTGAAATAAACGAAAACAAACTATTTTTTTTACGGATTTTCTCTATTAACTTGTTAATAGTTTAAAATAAACTAAAAAAATACAATTGTTTTAAACGAAAATTAAGAAGTCATTTTTTTAACTGATTTTCAAATAAAAATTTAACTGATTTTAAAATGAAAATATTGTGAGTGTAGTCATAAATTTTGTAATTTATCTATATGTAGATTTGCTTCAGAAATAATTATTTCCTTTGTTAAAGTAATACATTTTAGAAAAAAAATATTTAATATTTTTAATTGCAAGACAAATAAATTTATATTTTTTCGAAATTTCCCATTTATAATTTTTGTAAAAAAAACGATATTTTTCCGCGTAATTTCGACCCATATGTCCAAAACTTCTGAACCGATTCAAACACTGTATCCAATAGATAAGTTGTGCAAAAAATTATATTTGTTTTGCAATTTAACTGACCAATATAGTTTGGTCGAAAATCTTAATATAGTCAAAATAGTCAAACTACTCAAATGCTAAAATTAATAAATAAAAAATTAAAAATATTTCAGAAACAATTCCCTAAAAGTTTTGCTTTTAATAGGCGTAAATATAGCAAACATTTTTCTGCCACAAAATATAATAATTTTCTATCAATGAATTAAAATTGGCTTTTTGCAGGAACAAAGCAATTCATATAATGCTGCAAATAACTTCCATGGATCATTATATGCCTTTATACCTTGTTTAAATAGAAAAACTTCCAAAAAATCATATTTGGTATGCTTCCTTTCTACAAAAAGCAAATTTTAAAATTATCGTTAATAATGCCAAATTGGAAGAGAACTAATTTTTACTGGGTAACTGAAATATTCTTGGTTGTTATAATTTTATATAAACCGCCCTTGCGTATACTTTTTATTTATGTTTAATTTAATATTAATCATAAGCTAATATTGACATAAACTCATTAACAGCTTTTTAGATTTCCCTTCATAATACCCTTCATAACAAATTTACTTATTCCGATTAATAAATAACACTACTCAACAGCAAAAAAAAAAAAAATGAATTTGACACACAGCTTCTTTAATAGGCCTATACACAGAGAACAATTTAGCTAGTTGCCAACTGAAATTCGGTTACGACCACTCAAATTCGGTTATTACGAATTTCAGTCGATCGGCACAACTTAACATTACCCAGCAAAAAATTTCCAAAAAGGTAAGCGGGTTTGTAATCAAGCATTTTGGGCAGAACGCATTCCTTACTAGATTACCTACTCAATTCTTTTAACAGGGCGTGAGACTAAAATAATTGATTCTTTAGAATTGATTATTTTTTTTACCGAAGAACCATTTACTTTATATTTTTAAGAACTACATACATTTTTTAATAAAGAAATAGTTCCATTGTAAAACTACGAAATACTTACACAAAAAAAAAAAAATAAATAAATAGTTCCCTAGAAAAAATAAGAAGTACTTACATTAAAAAAAAGAAGTAGTTTCATAACTAAATTCAACTTTTACTCACACGTAATTCTCCTACGTCACTCAAATATAACGATAAAAACTCATACGGAAATAAAATCCTAAAAAGTGAAACATCGAATTGTTATGATAACATGGGTTTGTCATAATTTTGGAGCTATAAACCATGAAAATATAAATTTTTCAAAAAAAAAAGACCAATTCAAAATTGAAAAACAACAATATGACTCACGCACAATCACCCTCGAAATTTTTTCTGTTTTTAGTATTATTTTCCTGCAAATAAAAATTTGTTTGAAAATAAAGGGTGGTTAAATTTCAAGGGCCGATGTTGATTTTGAATAAAACACAAACTATTTAGGAAATTATTGTAATTTTATTTTATTATGATATATTGGTATTACTCAATTATGTATGGAACAAAATATCGGCCAAATGGGCGCCGCGACCACGGCGGCACACCTCCATCCGATGGTCCAAATTTTCGATGACGCTGAGGCATAATGGAGGTTCTATGCCGTTAATGTGCCGAATTATCTCATCTTTTAGCTCTTGAATTGTTGCTGGCTTATCGACGTACACCTTTTCTTTCAAATAACCCCAAAGAAAAAAGTCCAACGGTGTCAAATCACATGATCTTGGCGGCCAATTGACATCGCCATTACGTGAGATAACACGGCCATTGAATTTGTTGCGCAAAAGAGCCATTGTTTCGTTAGCTGTGTGGCAAGTGGCACCGTCCTGCTGAAACCACATATCGTCCACATCCATATCTTCCAATTCGGGCCATAAAAAGTTCGTTATCATCTCACGATAGCGAACACCATTCACAGTAACTGCCTGACCGGCCTCATTTTGGAAAAAATACGGCCCGATGATGCCGCCAGCCCATAAACCGCACCAAACAGTCACTCTTTGTGGGTGCATTGGTTTTCGACAATCACTCTTGGATTCTCACTCGCCCAAATGCGGCAATTCTGTTTATTGACGAATCCACTGAGGTGAAAATGTGCCTCATCACTGAAGATGATTTTCTTCGAAAATTGATCATCCACTGTTGCCATTTCTTGCCACCATTCTGCCCATTCACGACGTTTGGAATGGTCAAGAGGCTTTAGTTCTTGAGCCAATTGCACCTTGTAAGCGTGTAAATGCAAGTCTTTATGCATAATGTTCATCAACGACGAGCGTGAGAGGTGCAATTGTTGGGCACGACGACGAGTTGAGGTGGACGGCTCTTCAGCCACACTATCGCGAACAGCAGCAATATTTTCTGCAGTACGAGCTGAACGAGCATGCACTGGTGTTCTCACATCTTCTACAGACCCGGTTTGCTTGAATTTTTCCACGATTTTTGCGATTGTACGCACATTTGGGCGATCAAATTGACCAAAAAAATCACGAAGTGCACGATATGCATTTTGATTTGAACGCCCATTTTCATAATAAGTCTGGATAACTTTAACACGTTGTTGGATTGTGTATCTCTCCATGGTTCAAATTGAGTAAGTCTGAAATAGAGAAATGTCAAATAAAATTCGGAAAAAAACTTGGCGTTTAGGTGTGGTTCACATTCAACATCGGCCCTTACAATTTAACCACCCTATATATATGAGATAAATTCTTTTTTCAAAATTAGGAACTACTTCCAATAACGTCCTTTTATTAAGAAAAAGTATATGATTACTTCTTGATTACAAAAAGATATACATATAAGTTAATAACATTGTTATTTTCTTTTAAGTAAATAATTACTTTGTTATTGAATTCACGCTTTCTGGTTTAAATTTAAAGAATTGATTACAATACTACTTGTTTTTTTTTAATCTATCGTTGGAATGAGTTTGGTATTGCAGTTACTAAATTTGGCAATGAGATATGAAAGCAAGTGTGGGCATCACCTTCTTTTTGGAATGTGTAATTTTTTCCTGGGTAGTTTTCACAACAAAGTTCGATTAATTCAACCAAATTTTTACGAAATATTCAGAACTCTAATTTAAGTATTGTTGTACTAACTAAATTAATAGGGTGTTAAAATTAATTCAATTCAATTAATTAATACGTTTTCCAATTCGGTTGTATGCACGCTAAATAAAATTCTGACCAACATTTTTTTTTTCTCTTTTGGAAATGTTGAGGTTAAGAAGAAGAATAAACGTTTTTCTCTAAAATTATAAACACTATTAATTTTTAAATCAGACTAGACTAGTTTCTGCCTCATTTTATGGACAGGCGTCATCAGTGATTTTCCATTTTTAAATTATATTATTATTTGTGTCTTATAATTGTCACTATTGTCTCTATATGATAAATTGTTCAAGAACCTGCGTCTGGAAGAATCAAACCTGCGCTCTTCTTACATTACAAACGTAACAATACCAAGTCATGACCCAAGCGATCACCCCCAACTTTACATTTTTTGACATTTCGGGTTGTTTATAAAAAAACCATGTTAAAGTTGTTGCCAAAAGGCAGGTGTCATACAGGTATAATATTACTACTTTCTAATAGATTTTGGGACGCTGGGCCAAAGTCTGGCCAATGTTTGCCAGATTCAGACCCACTTGTAGTTTTTGAAATATTAAGGTTTTTATATTTATTAAAACGTATTTTTTATACAGTATACGAAGCAATTACTAGTTCAACCATGTAATTGTGATTTTTTCAAAAATATTTGCAATATTTTAAAATTTTTGGTACCACACAAGAATCTAAATAATGCCAGTCGACACCAGCCATCTTTCGATCCATTTGCTACAGCTTTGGCTGCATTTTTAACAATTTATCGTTTTTTGCCAGCGAAATAAATATAAGTTCAGTGATATTAAACTCAGTTTTTCGAGTTTTTCTAACTGGCGTATTATGCAACTTCATTGGATTCATTTTAAGTACAATTATCTTGCGCAGCGTGCTTTTCTAAAAAAAATTATGCACTTTATTCAAAAAAAAAAAATAGTTAATACAAAAAACAAGAGAATTTTGAATAATAGTAAAACCATTTGAGTAGCATTTAGCAATTTTAATATATTCTTAAATGATGCAAGAAACATTGTACTCTGCTACGAAAATCGATCATGAGCTATAAAAACATGCACAAAAATCTTCCACAGTTGATTTTTTTTATGTATGTCTTGCAATATTTGTATATTTTAGTATAATTGTCCTTGTCTGTACTACATCTTGTACTACATGCCGCGACATCTAGGTCATTCGTACATCTATCAATTTGAATGTTGTACACACTATTAATGTGCTAATCAGTAAACTAAATAAGTAAAACAGTAGTGAAATATTAATATAACATTAGTTCAAAACAGTTAAACAAAACAGAAAACACAATTTCAGCAAAAAATTTACTGAAAAATAGTATACTTGATTTACAAGACGTTTAACTAATTTTTCTACTAACTTATTTTTTTGAGTGTATTTTTAAAGTATTAAGGTATGGAAAGTGTCGTACAAGACACAAATTGTTTTGCATTATTTCTTCAGAATTTGAATGTAAATATTTATTACTCATATGGATCAAATCACAAACACACTTTTAGCGATGAATTTTCCAAAATTTATTTATTTTTTGTAGTTAAAACATCAATTTACGACTTTTTGAACAAACTGAATATTTTTTTTAGATAAGAACTCAGCATAACAAAATTGTACTTTAATGAAACGAAGATTTTAAATATGCGAGTGAAGAAAAAGTAAAAAAAAAAATTTAATATTTTGCAAAAAAAAAACTGAGTTCAACATCACTGAACTTATATTTATTTCGCAGCCAAGAAATGAGTAATTTTTAAAAATGATTAAAAATCCAGCAAAAACTGCAGCAAATTGATCGCAAGGGGTTTGGTTTCTGCTGGTAGCAGAAACTTTTAAACATTACAGATATTTTAAAAAAAAATTATAATTTCATTAATGAACTTATAATTATTTCGTCCATATGCTTTTTAATGGATTTGGAATTTTAATACAAAAATTAGTTTATTGAAATGTTAAGTTTACGTATAGTGATAAAATTTAAAATTGTTTTCGCATAAAACTAATCATAAAAAGTTTTCGAATTTCTGTAATATCGGTAAAATATCCTGAAACAAAAACTGACAAATTTAAATTTCAAAAGAAATATGATTTTCTGTAGATTTATTTTCTTAAATAAATTTGATGATTTTGAGGTTAAATTTTGAAAAATTAAGCAAAATATACAAAAACTGCAAGTGAGAAAAAAACATTTTTTGACAGATTTTTATTCAGCATACCTAAGCCTATTAAAAAATATGTATTTCAAAATAGGTTCAGCAAAAAATTGAAATTTGTCGAGTAGTGTAGTTCTTCCTAATTTCTTATAAATTGCTCTTATATATATTAATACTAAATGTAATAATTTCTAGTGTCCGGCCGAAACTGAAGCATCGGCCGAATTTACAATAATCGGCCTAAACCAATGCCGAAGCAACAGCCCAATACGGAAAGCACATTTTTTTATATAAATAGAACATTTTTTGCCTTCAAAGTTTAGTAACGTCATGATGCCTGTTAGGAAAAGACCATAGCCACATGCTTGATTACCAAGAAGAGAAGAATGTATCAAAATTGATGAGTACTACATCCAGAAAACAGTCTCAGTTATGGCCACCGAACCAAAACAGTCCAATACGGAAAGCACATTTTTTTTATATATATATAACATTTTTTGTCTTCAAAGTCATGATGCTGGTTAGGAAAAGGCCATAGCCACATGTTTGATTACTAAGAAGATAAGAATGTAGCAAAATTCATGATAAATACACTCAGAAAACAGTCTCAGTTATGGCCACCGAATTTGTTGCCAATCGAATTCTGGCGGTTAGTTGTTGTGGAAGCTAATATTCACAAACACTTATAAATGTTGAGTGCTAAATTTGAACTTAATAATTTGTTAGGAAAACAAAGATTGTCTCAAATTCGTTTATCAATACCAATCATTAGTTGTAAATATAAATAATGCACTCCACAATCCGATTGGTACTACTGAACTAGAGATGGGCACGTGAGTGATTTTTCACTCACGCTCACGAAGAAAAAATTATAATCACACACGACTCACGCACGAACAATTTTTGCTCACTCACGCTCACGCACGATCACTTGATTAATTTTACATTGACTCACGCTCACGAAAAAGTCACGAAATTTTCGTTTTATTATTATAAAGAAAAATCTATTAATTTATGCATATGAAAATTAAAAATTAAGTAACTTAAATTAAAATTGTTACACTCATTGTTCAATATTTGGTATTGTAAATTATTACGGATTACTGGTTAAACTACAAAATAAATTTTGTAAAAATTTGTTAATATTTTATAAAAAATATTATTCTAAATTTTTATGAAGAAACAAAATCTTGTCAACATTCTCTCCAAGAAGTCGGCTTCTTTTCTCCTCAAGAATTCTTCCTGATGAAGAAAACACACGTTCGCTAGTTGAAGAAATGATTGGAATACACATTATTTGTGTAATCTTACCTTCAGCAACAGACAGTGGCCGAATATCGTTAGTTACAAAGTTTAACTGCTTAAGAACGATTTTATTTTTGTGTTTTCAGGAACTTTTTACATGCAAAACGCTTCAAACGAAGATCGAAATTCGTTCACACAGTTGTGTAAAAATACTGCCGTTAATAATGCAAAGAAATGCTACATTGATAAGAACTAAAAAATTATAGAAAAATAAAAAATACAAATAACGAGAAATGAATTTAGCTTTTTAGTTTGTGCAAAATAAATGTGAATTAAAAATTCAAAAATATGTAATCAAAAAGAGTGTTTAAAAATATTGAAACATAAAATACAAATCAAAAAGTATCGAGTACTCAATTCAAAAGTATTGAGTAGTATCGAGTAGTCAAAAATAGCACGATTTCACAACACTATTAACTACATCTAAGGCAACAAGCAACAACTACAACTTAGCGCTTTTCACGCTTAAATTTGCGGTTTTTGTATAAGAAAGATGTGGTAAGCTGCTGAAGCTTAGAATGTATCACTGTGGTATCAGTCACTGGTAAAAAAATATAAATAAATTAGCATGGTGTTGCCATTTGTATGGATTTGCCATTAAAAACAAAAAAATCAATGAAAGGCATAGAAAAAACACAAAACAAGAATAAAAAAAAAACATTCAAAAAAATTGCAAAAATACTTTAAAAATACTTGAAAAAAATTTAAATCACACAAACTCACGCTGTAAATTTGACTCACTCACGATCACGCACGACACACGTGAGTAAAATTGTTTTCACTCACGATCACGCGTGATTCACGTGACTCGCGGAAATTTCGTGTCACGTGCCCATCTCTATACTGAACCTCTGACTTAGTGGCATATTTGATTATCGAGAATTTTTTACAAAATTTGATAAATGGTACAAATTCTCTTGTATTATCACAAAATAGTACAGTGTGAGAACCATTACACCGTACACAATTACTAACCGAATTCCAAACAATCCTTTTTCTGGGTGTAGATTTTTTGTTAAAGCTCTGCCTATTCTGGAGTCTCTGGCTTTTCTAAAACTTCGGGGTCTGATGATATCTTTAGCCAGATCGAAATACTAGTATGATTGATAGCTTTATTTTTGTAAATTTACGGAGGTTGAAAGCTCATTTTAAAATAAAAATAACATAAACAGGCATATTTATACGTACATTTTACAGCGCTAAATCAAACAGATCAGTTATGTTCCCGCACTTTTTTTTGAAATATTGCTATTTGGGCGGGTTTCGAGTTGTTTTGGATAATAATCGATAATCGGCCATAAATTGGGAGATTGTATATTTTTGGCCGCAGACGATTAATCGGTCGGATCTTAATAACTTCACATTACTCAACTATTGAACTTAAGAGCAACAAAATTAATAAAGTCTACAAAAATGAAAAGAAAACAAACAATAAAATGTATAAACTAAATTAAACGTTTATGTTCCATTTAAAAGCTAACAGGATATTGTGAAAATGAAGCTTAAGATAATTAAATAAATAAATTATTTTAATACAAAATAATGAACAATACAAACAAAAGAAGAATGCAAATAGCAGAAAAGTCTGGAAAGAAAGCCTTTTTTTTGAGAATTCCGTACGTATTGTTGATCTTTTAAAACTTCATTGCATTTTGAATTAAAAGGTCATAACTAAAATGTTACTATTATAAATAAAAAGCACTAATTTTTAATAAATGTAAGAGAAAGACGAAAAATATCTTTTAAGGATCAGCGCTAGAGGGATTGAGGCACTTTAGACCTAAGCGACTAGGTCATCTTCAGGCTCATCCTATACCACCATCCACAAGAACTCACAGTTTTATCGGGTATACATATCAACCAACTTACTGAAAAAGGTGACGTTTTTTCCATTTTTTAGTGGATTACCCGAACAATATAAGGTATTTTCGTATATTCTTAAAAGTTCAGACAACAGCTTTTACATCGTAAAGCTTTTTAATTAGCAGTGCTTCCGAGTTCTAATGACTAGCTACCCTATGGGGAAGGAGGAGTCAATTGTCCTAAAAGTGACTGGTTAAAGAAGGACTTATCACAGGACTGGTGTAATTTAATACTGAAGTGGGTAAAGTAGTGTTAATTGTCCTAAAATTACCAATCCTGTGACTGGTAAAGGGAGGACATACCACTTAACCAGAATGCTTATTAACAAGGCAAAGACAGTTGGCCAGAATTTTACCCATTGGAAGCTGTTGAGTTTTCGTTTATTTTATATAAAATGGCCCTTTTGCAACAGTTTTTGTGGTATGCCCATCTTTGGTTAGTCCGGGGGCATGCCACTATGTGATTTAAAGCAGGACAAATGACACCCTCCTATGACAAGCCAATGTTAAAGTTGCCAGTTGTTTACTTAGGGTACGGTTTAGCAGAGGACCGGTCTTTGGCACGAAGAGACCGATCCTGTGGCACACGCAGAACCGGTCCCATTCCCCATAGGGTAGTTAATGACCATTACAGCGATTAATATTATAATATTTACAGCGATTATTTTTTCTGATTTTGTCAGATTTTTCCGGTAACGGTATTTTAAAGATATTTCGGTAACGGCATTTTAAGGATATTGGTACACATATAAAAATATCACCAAATTTGAAGTGACAAATGAAGTTGTTAAAATCCAACTTTCATTTCAATAACATTTTTATTATTATCAATACAATATTTTGTTGATATGACAAAACTCCGTATTTTTTTTTCAATACACGTCTCAACAATCACGTTTGTTGAAACCCAAAAATCTCAACACAAGCAATGTTGTCAACTACATTGTGTGCCTTCAAATACGAGAAAAGTATTAAATAAAAAGTGTGTATTTTTTATAAAGAAATATTTTATTTGATTTATTAATAACCAAAGTTAGTTAAAATAAAAGAAAATCATTAAAAGTATATCAGCGTTTTAGCGATTTTTACTTGCGTTTTAATGTTTAGAAATATAATAATAAGCAACACTTTTTTTGTGTTGTACAGTGTAATGAAGTTGAATTGCCTAGAGCTAAACAAAAAAATGTAATTAATGAATACTTCCTATCCAAATTTGCTATCTAAGGTTAAATAATAGAGATATTACTGATTTTTAGTTAAATTTTAACTATTTTTATATCATGCTAAATTTTTAGGGTACTTTAAAATAAAACTCTTAATAAATGCGAAGTTAACCCTCTCTTTTGTTGTGTCTTATTTCTGACTTTCTGGTTGAATTTTCCGTTTTCGTGTATTTAGGGACTTATTGTAAACTTTCACTCCGAATATTTTTGCGGAACATTTAAACCCCTTAAATACCTGTTTTAATGGTTTTTCTTGCTCTTTTTCAAAAGAAGACCCTTACCTTGAGGAGTTAGAGGGTTAACATATTCTACAAAAATTTTCTCCGTAACATTTTACATAAATTTGTTAAACACATCATATACTTTAAAAGTAAGCTTTACTCGATTTTCTATGCCGATTGACAATATTTGGGGGAAACTTTACCTACCCCTAAAATGAAACCCAGATGTAAACTTTTAAAACGCCGATACACATGTCTTTTTTTTTTGTCTCTTCTATCAAAATTTATAGGTCGGACCTTGTAATTTTTTTTTGTGTTGTACAGTGTTAAAAACAATATTTTTTTTGAAAGTAGAGTTTCTCACCTCTCATTTGATAAATAATATTTAAATCATGTTATGAGTACAAGTATTTTTTAATATTTGTTTAAAAAATTTAAACTCAAATATCCATTTAAAGGGAATTTCGACGTGATGGTGAAAAACCGAAAACGCAGTTTCACTACATGGTTTATAGTTTCAAGTATATATTGATTTCTCTTAATGTGTGAAAACGATTGTTGCAAGGAGTTGTAAACAGTACATTTTAAAAATACAGCGTAAAGTGAAATATCGCTTTAAAGCGAACTATTATCGATATTAATGTCAAAATAATAATTCTTTTTTATTTTACCTTGCTTATCAATAAATATAAATCAACAGCTTAAATAATTCCAAAATATGACAATAGTTTGTTTTTTGTGTCCTTGGTTTTTTTTAACATTACGTCTTAAGTCTTTAATAATTTAAGTTTTGTTGTATTCCGGGTAAAAGTTTTAACAAGGAGTCCAATATTATATCTTAATTGATCAGTTAACAGACGTAAAAATGTAAATCAGGGATGTCAGACAATACCGCTAAAATTTCGTTATCGATTCAAAACCATTTCAGCTGACTATTGTTATCCCTAAAATACAGTTACCGATCTATCCGAAATACCAATATCCCTAAAATACCGTTACCGCTAAAATATCATTGCCGAAATACCATTACCGCATCAATCTGCCAAGATCTGAAAAAAGTCGCTGTAAGTAGATAATGTTTCCCCAAAGTTTGATCATAAACTAGCCAGTCATTAGAGCTCGGGCATAGTGGGGCTAAAATATCGGTGTGTATTGGCATTACCAGCATAACTGTAATAATGTTACCCTTAAAATACCGTTACCGAAATAACGAATAATTCGTTATCCTTAAAACAACGTTTACAAAAAAAATTATAATACCGTTACCGAAAAAAATTAAATACCGTCAACGCTAAAAAATCGTTACCGACGCCTGAACAACGCTTCCAAATTGTGCACATTTATTTTGAAAATCATGGTTCTGTTCGAAATACTTTTCGCGCACTACTTCCATTTTTTTTTTGTTTAGCGATGAAGCTCACTTTTGGTTAAATAAATATGTCAATAAATAAAACTGCCGTATTTGGAGTGATAATAATCCTCAAGTTTATGTTGAGACACCGTTACATCCAGAAAAACTGACTGGTTGGCGTGCTTTATGGGCTGGTGGAATCATTGATCCGTACTTCTTTGAAAACGATGATGGTCAGAACGTTACAGTCAATCGTGACTGCTATAGAGCCATGATTACTGACTTTTTCGTTCATCAATTGAACGGCCATGATGTATAGGAGCTGTGGTTTCAACAAGATGGCGCAACATATCACACAGCTCGTGCCACAATGGATTTATTGAAGAAAACGTTTGGTAACCGCATAGTTTCACGGTTCTGTCTCGTGAATTGGCCTCCAAGATCGTGCGATTTAACGCTGCTGAACTGTTTTCTGTGGGGATATGTGGAGTCGCTTGTCTATTGCCAATATACGGAGACAAATGTTGGAAAAAGTCATCGAAAATTAGACCTCCAGATAAGACTACGTCCGAGCCAGCCGTGGCGGTCATATGCCAGAAGTCATATTTAAATTATAATGTCATAAGATCCCTTCATGTAAATTTAAAAAATTAATCTTTGTTTTATTCCATTTCAAAATTCTATACCTCTATAAAAAACACCATTTTCATGTATCTACTTATATCAAATAATATATACTTTGAAACAATTTTATTCGAGATTTGTCTATATCTGGCACATTAAATTGTATCTTATTGGATAACGAGAAAATGGAAATGTCCCATTTTTCCATCCCCTGGATCCGCGTCTGATATGAATATATATCTGATGTTATTATTAGTTAAATGTATATGTTATTGCATGCTATTATATGTTTATAAATATGTTTATGTATGTTTATATACACAATTTTTATCTCTAATTTTTTTAATACGATGCCACATATAATTACATCTTATTCCATCTCGACCAATATATAATCGTATATGACATATACAATTATATATGTTTAATCTAAATATGTACGAACACATATATAATTATATATGACAAAAATCAAAATTATATAAAATAACATAAAATGTTGTATTACAAAAATTTATTTTATTTTGGATAAAATGATATCTTGACCTATTCATATTTACGTGAAATGATATTTCATTCCATACCAAAAAGTGTAGATCTTCTTTTATATACAACTATATATTGCTGCATTTGAAGTCTGATGACTGGATATTATTCTGTCTAGAATTTAACATGTTTGCGAATTTCGTCACATACTCAAACGTAGTGTTTTTAAAGTTTTTGTACAAAGTAGGGTTTAAAATTTAGCAATAACGAGCACATTATAGGAAAAACATTTATACAATTTCAATAGATTAATTTTGGCCCACCACAACATCATTTAGTTTGAAACAAGTCATTTTTATTGAACGATCTATGGGCCCAAAATTTTTTAAATATATATTAATTTGTTCAGCAATACTTTTGAGCCAAATTTTATACAAAAAAATAAAAAACGCGGTTAGCGAATTTTAAATATTCTCGAATTTTTTACTTTTTCCCGAATCTACTCGATAATACGCATCATTTGAATACAATTTCGTAAATTTGTCCACTTTCTGGACACCATAATGTGCATTAAAACTTAAAAATGATTTATGCTGGAACTTTTGTAAAAACCAAAAAAATAGTATGTTTCTTAATATTGAACTTAACAGATAAGATAGGATGATTGTGCATATTTCCTTGCCATCATACTAAAATATTCAACATTAAGTACAATCAATTTTTCCAGACTTAAACTCGGATCTAATTATATTTAGAAGTATCAGTTTACATATAATCTTATACAATTATATCAGGTCAAAATATATATATATATATATATATATATATATATATATATATATATATATATATGTATGCACAGCGCATACTTTAGGGACACGCTCAAATTGTCGCCGGAATATGCGGCGTATGGAAAAAATTGTCCCCATCTAATACGCTAGATGTGTGAAAAGGCGCGAAAACTTTGGGGACAGTCCCCAAAGTAAGCAAATGTCCCTAGACTATGCGGGGGAACGAATAAATGTCTCTAGACTATGCGCTGTGCATACATATATATATATATATATGTATGCGTAGCGCATACTTTAGGGACAAGCCCAATATTGTCGCCGAAATATGCGGTGTATAGAAAAAATTGTCCTCATCTTAAACGCTAGATGTATGAAAAGGCGCGAAAATTTTGGGGACAGTCCTCAAAGTAAGCAAATGTCCCTAAACTATGCGGGGGAACGAATAAATGTCTCTAAACTATGCGCTGTGCATACATATATATATATATATATATATATATGATATCTATTTGTAACAGTTTAGATATAAACTGATACAATTAGATACAAAACGGATACAATCTTACAAAATTTTTTAAATAAATTTTATTAATTTATTTATTAATAAATTTTAATATGTTTAATTTTCTTCGATCTTCTTTTATTATATATGATTCTTCTTCGAGCTTAAGATCTTTTGTTAAAACAATTGTAAATTATTAATTTCCAATATTTCGTCTCCACATTGGGAGACTTCTTCAGGGAAATTTATTTTAATTTAATTTTTATCAATTTTAAAATTTTTGAAATAACAAATTTTAAAACTGATAAAAAAACTGATTAAAATTTTTGAAATAACAAATTTTAAAACTGATAAAAATTAAATTAAAATAAATTTCCCTGAAGAAAATACATTTTTTTCCGCCTTTTTTAAAATTTGTTATTTCAAAAATTTTGAAATTGATAAAAATTAAATTAAAATAAATTTCCCTGAAGAAGTCTCCCAATGTGGAGACGAAATATTGGAAATTAATAATTTACAATCGTTTTAACAAAAGATCTTAAGCTCGAAGAAGAATCATATATAATAAATTTTAATAATTGCGTTAAATTAGATCTAAACCCATACAAACAGATATAATAATATGGGCCCATATTTCGGATGAAATTTAATAAGATTACATATATCGTCACATAGAAATTAATATGACTACATAAAGCTCCATATAAATTGTTTTTAATCGGAAACTTATAAGGAATTATTTCCAGTTAGACGTCACATATAGTTTAATAAAACTTAGAATAGTACCATATATAATCATATCGATCACTACCTATATTTGGATTGTTATGCAGTTATTAGAGTTCGCCAGAAAAGTTTAAAATTTCTTTGGTTTGGGATAATTTTTAAATATGTTTTTGCATTTTGCGATTATTCATTAAAAAAATATTTAATAAGACCTTCCTTTCCAAGTTTTTAAAGTGCAGCATTTAGGAAATATAGTGGTCGGAAAAAATCAAATGTTTTCCAAAAACTTATAAAGTATTTTTTTTATGACGCACAGTCCAAAAGCATTTTCAACAAAATAAAAATGTTGCAAACATTTTCGCTTATGGTAACCCAGTAAAGAGTTATTACGCTTTCAAAATGTTTTCTTACTAATATGTAATATTTTATTGATTATTAATTTTTAAAGGGCCGCTTTATATCGAAATGTTTGTAGCATTTTTCGTAGCTCCAACTACTTATTCATTGTGTGTGCAAAAAAAAAAATATTTATATTATATTTTACAATATTGATACCTTAATAACTTTTTAGCGTTTCGCGATAGATCGAAAATTTGTGTACCATTATCCTCAGTTGGTAATATATTTTTATTGTTTCTGTGCAATAACAAAAATTATTTTTAGACGTTTTAAAAAAGTGAGTTTTCCGTCTACTCTCCAGTTTAAAAAATGGGCAATAAGTTTTTTTTTGTAATAATTTTTGGCGCAGAATCGAATGTCGAGTTTAAATTTCGTATAAATATATCCAATTTTCTCTTTAGCGAAAGGGACCTTACATCAGCATTTTTGGCCGCCGTGCGCATGCGGAAGGATTTGAAATTTGAAAGCAATAATTACGCCATTTGTTTATTGATACAAAACCCGCAAAAAAGTGATGATATCTCAAAATTTAATTTTGACGAACTCTAGTAGTAATAGTAATTATATATGGACATGTATGTATGTACCAATATGATAATATCAAGTACAATATAAAAAATTCTCTTCGTAAAAATTATCAGATGTATTGGTATATAATGATATAAGCCGTTATGTGCCTCCATTCAAAGTCAGATATTACTTATTCCACTCGTATATTTATATAATTATTTTTACTAGGGATTATACTAAATTTTAAATACTTTAGCAATTATTTCGGGTTTATAAAGCTTAATTTAGTTCTTAAATATCTATGTTGTTATTTTTATTAATGACATAAAAATTCCAATATCGAGTTGGAAAATAAATTATATATTTTTTTATGTATAGCAACAGAAGATAAATATGTTTTTAATGATCTTCTGTCTAAACATGTCTGAGTATATGTGACTGAATGTGTACGGGTGGTTGTTTATATGGCAAATTTACTTTAACTCCTTAACAATGATATATTGATATTTATTGACAATATATGGAAAAACAAAATACCCGGTTAAAAAAGTTCATATACGTTCAACTATGTTCATATAAGTTGTTATATGGTTGCATATATGGACAAATATGAACATAGATGGAAGTGTATGTTATTCTATATATGCAAACAGAACTCATATGTGTGTGACATATGGAGGTATATGCGATTTCATATTTCCAAAGGCGACTAATAACTATATGAACATATACGAAAGTCAGTTTCGGATAAAACGAACCCTCTATATTTGGTAGGCTAATAATTTTTGTAAGTTTTAAAGAAATTTTTCTGATGTTTTTAAGGGGTACTTGAACTCTGAGATAGATTTTTATCCGAAAAATTAATATATGAAACAGAAACATTTTTATTTTTTCTTGTGTCATATTTCCTCAAAACCGTATAATTCACTACTCAAGGGTTTCAGGTTGCTAAAAAAATTACTCGTTTATCAAATTCTTACAAATTATTTAGTTTTGATGATCTTAAATGTAAAAATTCAAATCGGAGTGTTATTGTATGATAATAAAAGTGACCATTAAAAAAAATTTCTATATGGAATAAAATCTGAAAAAAATGTCAAACACTTATATAAAATAAAAAAAAATTGAATACGGAAAATTTGTTGTTTTAAAACGTAAGAAAAGTGATTTGTTGTTTTTGGTTATTTTACAATTTTTTTTTTTTTTTTTTTATTAATTAATAATCATATAATTACAAATTATATACTATAACCCTAACCGAGCACGAGCTACTATGGCCTTCGGCGCGTTGTAGCGAAAACAGACCAGTGCCTCTGTTGGGAATAGAACCCACGACCGCCTCTCTGATCAGCCAGCACGCTAAAAACTAGCCTACCGGGGCGCACCTTTGGTTTTTTTATTTTTGAGCGCTCGTGTAAATTTTTGTTAAGATTTTCTGGCTTTAAAAATTATTTACTTTGTTGGTTTTTAAGCGTTTTTTCAACCTTTTACACTTTTGGTTTAATCCTGTTTTTTAATTACAATTTTATTGCAGAATTTTGCATTTATTTTTTGTTATATTTTCTGGCGTTTATTGCTTTTTGTCCACCGAAACATTTAAACTTCTATATATCGAAAAATCTTAGAAGTTGTTACATATTTTTGTTACACAAAATATGCTCTGTTTCAGCGCAATTAAAAATATGTTGTTTCATGTTTTTTCCTGTGCGTCATATTGAAAATGAATGAGATATTTATATTCTTGTTTTTGCATTTTTCGATACAAAAAATCTCATTTTCGATATGTAAAAAACATCTTAGTTTTGATAAAAAATCTTATTTTTGAGCACATTTTATTTATTTAGTTTTTAGTTATCGAACAATTTAATGTTTTAATAAAATACATTTTGTTTTTGGGTTTTTAACACTGATTTCGAAATTTTAAACCATTTTTGGAAAATTTAAATTTCTTGTTTTAAGACTATACCGATTTACCTATATTCAATCTTTTATCTCCTTTTTTTTGTTGGCAATTCAAATAAATTTCTCAAAGTAACTCCAACTATACTGAAAAATAAGTTTTAGAATACGAATTCTTAAATGTTTGTTTTAAGATCATATTTTCCGTTTTTAGTTTATGTTTTATGAGCTAAAACAGGATTTTTTAGAGCATTTTACCGGTTGCTTTGGTTATTATACATTTTGTTAGGGAATTTCGACACTTTTGATGATAAAAATTTATACTTTTTATGTTTCGAAATTCTTGTGGTACTTTTATTCTAGTTTTTTTCCACCAAAATTATTTAAAAAAAATATATATTTAAGGTTTTTTAAACTTTTTCTTTACTATTTCGAATGAAGATTTGCAACTTTTATGTAAAATTTTATCATTTTCGGCTTAAAGCATATATTTTAATAGCGATCATAACTAGTTAAACATCTGATAGCTTTTTTAACAGAATTTTTCTAATTAAATTACGATATATGAAAATATTTAAGAAAATATCGCGTTCAACCGAAAATCTGCTTGCGTACCACTACTGACACACATGTCATAGTTTTGCCAGTCCTGGTTTAGGCAACCAACAACAATTTTAATGCGCATCTTTTTTAATTTAACTATGATTTAAAATTACAAACCGTGTTAAAGTTATTTTGTGTCGTGTTTTATTTTATATTTTTTCAACCGCTTTGGGGGAATATATCACCATCATTACTATTAAATAGAAAACTCTAAGTTTCAATAAATGTAAGAGAGGTAGTGTTTCCTATTTAATGTAGCAGCATTTAAATCTGATCCTGTAGCTTGCTAATTCTTTAAATTCCAGCGTACTTACGTTACTGATCGATACATTTCTTTTTTTTTTGACTCCACTGGTACATCAGCTGTTTCGCCACAAAATAAACGTTGGTTTCTGAAATCAAACACTTAATTATGTTTCTTGCTAGAAGCATTGGGTGAAGGTTCACTTTCTGCTAAGCGTCGTTTCTAATCTGCTATGGAATTTTGACACTCAACATGCACATTCACCGAGTTTAAAGTATTTAAGAAGTCTATGTGACCGTCATTTCTTTCGAGACTTGCAGCTTTTAAAGTTTTAAAGCCACGCACTACATTAACAGAATCACCTTCTGATAGTGACTTCTCACAAGTAAAACACAAATCAGCATTAATTTTTAAGATTATACATCAGCCGTTGCCGAGTTCTGAAAATAAACAGCAAGTAAAGTAAGTATTACGAAATGAATTTATAAGAAATACAATGTATTATCTAGTAAATAATATAAATTGTTTTCATATTACAAACAAACATTTCCAAATTAAGAGAATTTAAAAAACATACTAAGAATTTATTATTTTTTTAATAAATAATATAAATTATTCACTGTTAGTGATATTTTAGTAATTTAATCACTTTATATAAGATATTACTAACCGAGATACACGGTTGACCTTGAATAATTGCAAGTATGGGTGAGCGCTCCGGAGTCTCTACACTCTATCTCGAAAACGGTTGAGCGCATGAAAAAATGTTTGTAACAAAATTTCTAAAAAATTGCATGACCTACAATTTTTATAATATATGTTGACATCATTGGAGCTATAGAAACCGAAATAATAGCCAAAAACTGTTTTCTGTGACCTTTGACCTTGAATAAGTCACGACGCTGACACGAGATTTTATGAGACTTTTGAGACAGTATTTAGAACACCAAAATAAAGCCATACACGATTTTCCAGCCTATTACCTGGAATTCGGAGGTTGACCCCTTTTTTGTCTTATTTGACTGGACTATAACGGTTGTTGGAAAAAATTAAATATTTTGCAAATTCTCATAAAAAATGTCAAAGTTTATTTTTAGGCATCCACTAAAAAATTGTTGTGTTTCGATATATAAATGTGTTGTCATTTAAAGAAAATTTTGATATTGCAAATACGAAATACGAAAAAAAAAATACATAAAATATTAACATATATGGATGACCATATAAAATCAAATGTGAGCATATGGGAGTTATCAAAAAATGTGTGGAAAACTATGTAACCGGATATTATCTAAGTGATGGATCATATTTTTGACATATTTTTTTTATTTATATCGTAAGAAATTATAACCATTAAACAGTTATTTCTGAAAAGTTATTATCATTTTTGTAGGCCAAATGTAACCTCCGTGCCAAGTAACTAGTAAGGCCTTTCAACTTCAACCGGTTTTATTTTAAAGACCAATAATCTAAAACTGTAATTATTGGCAATATTATAAAGAATGGTGTTAGCGCTCTTACAAAAAATATACATATAATCTGAACCTATTCGATTATCCATGCAAACACGACTCCAATTGTGTAACCATTTTTCGACACAGTTTTTTAGCCAGTTTCAAACACGACAATTTTGCAGTTTTGACTAATTTTACTATGAGAAGTAAAAGGTTATGATACCATTTTTTTAAATGTAAGACCTTAAAGCATTCTGTGATATCAGTGCTTCTAAGATTGTTTGCAGTATTAAAATTTCCCGGGATGAAAAAGTAAGTGCTAAATCAAAATGTAAAAAATGTTGAAAAATCTGTGTCATTGATTGCAACTAAATTACACAACAAATAATAAAAAAATCTACTTATTTCAATGTATATCGTTCATATCTACTGATTTTTATTCGGAAAAGAATATCTGAGTTTTAGTTTCAGAAAAAAATACCAAAAAGTGACGTAATGTAAACTCCGTGTCTGTAACAAATTTTTTTAGCTGATTGCATTGAAAAAACTTTACAGACATATTTAAAATTCTGCAATTATTAAAGATAGCCATGCAAAAAAAGTGACAACTCTCATTTAAATAAAAATAAAAATTACTGTCGTGAACATTTGTCAAAATATTCGTCGACACTTTCAGAATTTAAAAAATGTAAGTGTAAACTTTAATGCGTATAATTTTATAATAATGAATTGAAACCTTTGCGATTTTTGTTTCAATTGCAGATGGATCGCACAAATAAATACACGTCAACAGATATTAAAATATCTTTCACTTTGCAAGTCTTCAAAGTCACCATGGAAGTTCATCAATTTATTTGGGACAAGGAAGAACCACAAGTGTTAAATTTTATCGAATTTAATTGCTACTCTTGTACTTTAGGAACACAATGTGAACATTTCTACCTTGAAAACTTGCTATTAAAATCTGAAGAAAGAAATAACTATTCACAAAATAAAATAACAAAAAATAAAAAATACTAAATTAGAAGAGCCATCGTCTTCCAAAATAAAATAATTTGAAAATCCTGATTACAAAAATACCTATAAAATCTTCTATCTATATATATAGAACTCGTTTTCTGTTTGTTTGTTTGTTCTCTAAACAAATTTGCAATTCTCAACGGATTTTCCTCAAATTTGGCATACATAATCCTCGGACCTCAACTTAGATCGTAGTATAGTTTTCACCGACAACGCCCACTTCTACGCCTACTTTTGAAAAAAATCTGAAATTAAAATTTCTTTCACCTTTTTTCGTTTTTTTCGAATACTTCTAAGAAACTTTTAACGGATTTCATAGAAATTACTCACATATATTCTACGTTTCCCGAAGAAGGCCTCTGTAAAAGTTTCATTACCATAGCGCACTTCAATACTGACTTTTGTTCAAAAACGTAAAAATCAAAAAATTCTACTATTTTTATTAAAGCTTATTTTTTTTCATTTAAAAGTATTAAATCCAATCAAAACATTTTAGGAAAAACCATTTCGTTTTTAAGAATTTTTTTCCCCCCCCGTATAATATACCTACTGGTTTTTTTTCCCAATGTCTTTATGGTTTCATTTTTTTAAAATTTTTAATTTTCCTTACCGTTTTTGGCAATAACAAGTCCATTAAAAAAAAAACAAAAAAAAATTTCTTTAAAGATAAACTTTTTCGAAACCATGCACTAACATCAATATGAGACATCTTTATTGATAAAGCACATTGATTTATAGTCGTGAATTGATACTGCAAGCATCATCTTAAAAGATAAAATAATTTTTAATTTTCATAAATTTCATAAATTTCAAATGGAATCTTTAATTTCAAGTTTAACGTTAAAATCCTAACTGATTCTGCAAAACACAACAGAATTAAGTCGTCTATTTCCTAGCTTAAAATGTTTTCAAGTTTGTTATAATTTTTATTAAAAATAAAAATTATGTTTTTTTCGACCTTTAATTGTGCAATGAAAATGAAAATTATTCAAGTTCGAGGCCATACTCTATATTTCTTCATTAGGATATTGTCCTAACAAATAATGTATAGAGTTTTTTGTTTTCAAATTTATTATTTGACCCTTTCAGGAATGTGTTGATAGATCTATTTCGGGAATTTTCTAGGTTCCCATCATCAGAACACGTTTTGAAAGCGGTAATAATCCCATGCCAAACATCAACCATACATATGAACTAGTTTACTCACTACATGAGAACTAATATACATATGAGTTTGAAGTTAAAGATTATAACCATTGATCAAAAAATAAATTGAAAACTTGTTTGATGTGCAAGATCACATCAATTGATCAATGGTTATAATCTTTAACTTCAAACTCATATGTATATTAGTTCTCATGTAGTGAGTAAACTAGTTCATATGTATGGTTGATGTTTGGCATGGGATTATTACCGCTTTCAAAACGTGTTCTGATGATGGGAACCTAGAAAATTCCCGAAATAGATCTATCAACACATTCCTGAAAGGGTCAAATAATAAATTTGAAAACAAAAAACTCTATACATTATTTGTTAGGACAATATCCTAATGAAGCAATATAGAGTATGGCCTCGAACTTGAATAATTTTCATTGCACAATTAAAGGTCGAAAAAAACATAATTTTTATTTTTAATAAAAATTATAACAAACTTGTATAAAAGGCAGAGTACCGCCAAGTTTACTTCCCCTGGTTTGTTTACAAACTAAACAAAATATAAAAAGAGGAGAGAAACAAAAAAACGTGTATTGAATATCCACCAGAGGTGGATCTTGCACATCAAACAAGTTTTCAATTTATTTTTTGATCAATGGTTATAATCTTTAACTTCAAACTCATATGTATATTAGTTCTCATGTAGTGAGTAAACTAGTTCATATGTATGGTTGATGTTTGGCATGGGATTATTACCGCTTTCAAAACGTGTTCTGATGATGGGAACCTAGAAAATTCCCGAAATAGATCTATCAACACATTCCTGAAAGGGTCAAATAATAAATTTGAAAACAAAAAACTCTATACATTATTTGTTAGGACAATATCCTAATGAAGAAATATAGAGTATGGCCTCGAACTTGAATAATTTTCATTTTCATTAAAATGTTTTCTGCATTCAAAAATCACAGTTGACCCGGGAAACACCGGGCACTTTAGCTAGTTATTAATAATGAAGTAATTAAGTAATCTGATTTGCAAAAATAGTTGATAAACATTAATAATGTTATCAAATAACAATAAAATGTTTAAAACAAAAAAAATATTTTAATTTATTTTATTTAAGGAATGTAAACTCCGTACCCAAAAAAAAAACCGCTTGTAATAGAGATTTTTTAGAATTAGATTAATGATGATGTGACATATAGATTCCAATAAAAAATATCACAAAATTAACAATTTTTTTGTACGTACAAATTTTTGTCAAAACTAGCCACATTTTTGATTCCATATTTGTCTATATATGGAAATGTATGTTAATTTGTTTGGCGAATATAGATGACCATATATGATCATTTAAATATATATATATGAACTTTTTTAACCGGCTATACAAAAATGATTTAGACCATTATAATTAACGTATTTGTTGTAAAACCAAATGTTTGATGTTGTTGGTATTATTAAGTTATATTCAGTAAAACACCATTAAAATAAATACATAAGATTTTAACAAAACCATAAATATACAAACAAGTATAAATATATCATAAAAACGATTTGCTTAAGCTCAGCAACAGTTTTATGATAAATTGTTCAAGTAAGAGGCAAATGTCATTAAACGTAATAGAATTTAAATGCATAAATAAAGAATATTATATTTAAATAGTATTTGGTTAATTTTGTAAAGTAATAATATTGTTTGTGAATATGGGGTTACGTGGAATATGGCTAATTTGATATAAATTTTTGCTATAAAAGACCCTATGGAGAATGAGGAGTCAATTGACCTAAAAGTGACTGTTTAAAGAAGGACTTATCACAGGACTGATATTATTTAATACTAAAGTGGGTTAAGCAGTGTCAATTGTCCTAAAATTGCCAATCCTGTGACTGGTAATGGGAGGACATACCACTTAACCAGAATGTTTATTAACAAGAAAAAGCCAGTTGGCCAGAATTTTACCCATTGGAAGCTGCTTAGTTTTCGTTTATTATATACTACATGGGGCTTTTGCGACAGTCTTGTGGTATGCCCATCTTTGGTTAGTTCTGTGGCATGCCACTATGTGGTTTAAAGCAGGACAAATGACCCCCTCCTATGACAAGCCAATGTTAAAGTTGCCAGTTGTTTACATAGGGTAGGGTTTAGTAGAGGACCGATATCTGGCACGAAGGGACCATTCCTGTGGCACACGCAGAACCGGTCCCATTCCCCATAGGGGAGTGGCTCTCATACGACTATGTGTTCATTAGAGTACACAAGAAAGAAAAAGTGTATTTTGTATTTCTCCATTTAGGAAGAGTTTCATCATATTTATGATAAACTTAATGAATACGAAGAAAAACTTCTTTGATTTTCGTCTAATGTAACACTTCATAAATATGATCAAATTGATGACAGGTTGCTTCATATTTATCAAATGTTTCCTAAATATGATGATGGGGATAGATGTTATAAAACTTTTCATAAATAAGATGAAGCTATTTCATAAGTTTCTATGAAATGTTACATACATATTTGAAAACGTTTCACAAATATTATGAAAAATTTTCATAAATAAAAATAATTATTATACTCGTACAAGCTTTTAAAATTTTTGAAAAATATTTTTAGATAAACTACAAAAGCGATGAGTATAAGTTGCAGATCATGAACTATTTTTAAAAATAAATATTTTATTGAAAACATCTTCCAAGGTTTGACAATTGGAATCGAAATTAACAGAAAATCACTTTTCAAATTTCGAAAGGATGGAATTATTTTAATCACACCGTTCCGCAAAAGCAAAAAAATATGATGTATCGATGTTGCGACATCTCATTTCTAAATGACCTTAAGACGTAGATCACGAATATGGCATTAGAATTTCAAAGTCAAAAAAATATTTTAATAATAAAACTTTTTGTCCAATAATATCTAACTTAAGATCCTGATAGAACCCAGGATTACTTTAGATATAATTGAATCTAATTAGATCTAAAAAGACAAGTAATTTTTGGTGCATCGAATGAAATATTTCGAGATTAAATTGGATTTATTTAAATCCCATGACATATATAATTTTTAGTTAAATTACAAAAAAAAAAAAAAAATAGAAAAATAATTTAGACACCTGGTGCGTATAGAACTATGTAAAGGTTTATATATAACAATATATAATTAATTGTTATACGCATAGAAAATATTAATGATGTTGGACCTCATATACTCATATCTCAAACTAGATTGTTGATCTTGTGTCATATATGGAACCTTATAGAATTATATCTTACATCATTTAATATCATATATAATTCTATATTGGGTTGTGTTATACAAATCAAACCATATTTAAGCATATCTTATATCAGACACAAAAACATTTTTTATTACCCAGTACACTAAGAGAATTATCTTCACTTCAGTAATGAATTTCTTCGTGGTTTCAATGAAAATTGTTACTGAAACTCGTCCATTGAAACATTTCATATAATCTATAAAATAGGTTTCATCAAAGTCAATATTTATGAAGTGTTTGTCGAATTAATGAAAATCTTCATATCCGAAAATTCCAATAATGAAGCGTCTACATAATTTATGAAACAGTATAATTAAATTTTTTAATATTAAGAAGTTCCTTAAATTAATAAAAATCTTCATGAATGTCGTGAAAAATGCATTGGCACTAGGGTTGTCATTTATTCGGGGTTTTATTTTGTTCAAATAAAAGATCAAACGATTAATTTTTAAAAATTGTTGGATTTATCGAACGAATAACAAATAAAAATTATTTTAAAAATACATAAATAATTTAAATATTTTACCTTATCATCTTTAAATTTTATGAATTTTGGCATCAATTTGAATACTAAAACAATGCCGAAGCTCAAATGGAATAATTTTAGAATACAGTAAGTGCAAAAGATTTCTTAATCATAGCATTATCTCGTGATAAAAAAAACTACAGTTTTGAAAATCGTTTAAAATATAAATGTATATCGGCGACATATTTTGTTACAACAGAAATTACATAAATGGAATTAAAACTTGAAGTGCTAACGTGCTATCGTTGTAATAGAGCAACATTTTTAATAGTTTTCCATCGTTTAAACTTCAAAAATCATTCTATATTTCATCTATATCAAAGATATTGAAAATCAAATCATATATCTTTAGCCATTATTAAAGAGGCCATATCTTAGAGCCAAAAAATATCTTTGAGCCAAAAAATTCGTATGGCCATTAATTTATTATTGATGCAGAAGTTCTTATTTTTAGGGCTACTTTCACGTGAAATTCCCAGAATTGAGTCCCAAAATCATGTGTTGAAAAATGTTGCACTGTGCTAGGTAAGGAGTATACATTACAGAGTAATACATTATGTAACCAAATATTGGTAACTCATTACTTAATATATCGAAATAATACTGAAAATAAGGAGTTTTAATTACAAAGTAGTGGATTATGTGACCCATTATCGGTAAGTCATTACTTTTTTTTGGAAAATAATGATACAGGTAAGGAGTTTACATTCAAATGTAATGTATTACTTTAACGAACCCACTACCAAAATTTTCCTAAACAGTTGCACTTACTCGAGTTTTTAGACACATTTTTGTCACTCCAATATATATTCAATATGGGAAAAAACCACTCAAATGCTGCCTCTAACAATACAGTTTCACTTCATGTACGATGTGTTACATAGGAAACCAAACTTATGTGTATCCTTAGTAGAGTGTAGAGCATCAGTATTTTAAATGGATCGTAACATTACAGAAAAAATGTTAACAAAAAAATACTTGAAAAAAGCTTTGTTTAATGGATTTAACAAATCGAACACAAAACAATTGGTTTTTATTACATTAACTTTGGTTTGGATATTATTGTTTTAAGGTTTGTAGTAAGTTTGAGTGTATTAGCTGAAAGTACAGTGTCGGCCAAAACTAACTCTACATAACCACCATGATATTTCTTTTGAGTATATTTTAAAAACTAACGTTCGTATTCATATTCTGTGAACGCTTTTCGATAAAATTTATACCATTTTTAATAAAATGTTTGGTTTATTTAAATTCCATTGATTATAAATATTTGAGAAAATAGATAAATATCGTAATCTCAGATACACTTAAGCAAAAACAGTGGTGAACTCATCTAAATACCATGTTAAATTGATGAATGGGTAATCACTGTACAACCAACAAAACCTGTTCGTCATTTTAACTAATTGTATTAACTATTTGTTGAAATATCGTCAAATCTTTTAACAGAAATTAGTTATTTAAACAAATTTAGTTAATCAAATTCAATAATTATTTTGTTGTTTTAACAATGCGCCTTATTAAATTTAACAATGTTCTTCAAATAATCTATTCGTATTTTGTCGACTTATTACTCATTATTCATTTTTAATTTTATATTTCTTTATCTTTTATATTTTAAATTTAAACTTTTAATAATATACACTCAAAAAAATAAGTTAGTAGAAAAGTTAGTACAACGTCTTGTAAATCAGGTATACTATTTTTTAGCAAAATTTTTTGCTAAAATCGTGTTTTCAGCTAAAATTGTTGTTATACTTATTCAGCACTTAACTGCTTTATACTAATGCTTTACTAATATACTAATGTTTTACTAATTTATTTTGCTAAAAAAAATTGTGCTGATAAGCACATTAATAGTGTGGACGACAACCAGATTGAAAGATATATGCAGAATGAAGTAGATGTCGCGGCGTGTCAAGATGTAGTAGAGAAGAGGAAAATGATACTAAAAAGTACAACTCTAATAAGACATATAAAAAAATCAACCATGGAAGTTTTTGTATCTCTTTTTCATACATAAAACAAAATTGAGGATTAAAACAACTTAAATTTTGCGTTGTCACCGCCTTGTGAAAATAATTGTCTATTAATTAAATAAAAGACAAAATAAAATATTTATTTATTTAAACTAAATGTTTATAGAATAATAATAGTGTGGTCAAATTGCAAACAAACATATACAGAAATGTAGACAGAGTAAAGCGAAAGACAAATACACACATCTTAGGTAGATTTTTATGGTTCCTTTTTCTTATTGCAAAAAAGGGTTGTTTTTTTCGTTTCGTTTGTTTTTGTTTATTTTTTCGTTTCTATAATTATCTTCGGCAGTTGCTCCTTTAAACGATAGCATCATTTAAACAACCATTGATGTAAATAATTGAAAGAAAATTTTTGTTATGTTATATATATTTATTTCTATATATTTTCAGATATTAAATTAATTCATGTCGTCAATGTGGGAAAATGAAAATTTTTATATTCGTTATTATAGTAAATTATTTTTAAAAGAATCACAAAAATATGTTTTATGATTTTCAGCAAATAAATTAACTAATTTTTTTTTTTTATAGTAATTAAATGTGCTAAAGTCCCAAAACTTATTTAACAAATTGTGAAAAGCAATCTGATGTAGGCGTGTCCCTATCCGGATTTCATTCCTGCCCAAGGAAATCTTCAGGGGACTTTGTTATTAGAATTTCTAGAGATATTTGTTATGTTAAATCACAAACTCAATGAGAATTTCTTGTCCTCGTCTAGGAGCGAGATTTAAAATTTAAAATATCAAAGAAAAAACAAAAACAACAACAAAAAATTGTCACAATTGGCTTTGTCATCTTCCAAATACTACTCTGTTTTTTTGACAGACCTAGCAATGTAGTGAATTGTAGGAAATTACAATTTTTCTACAAATTTTTTGCGTTTTTTTCAGTCTACTAAAATTCAGCAAAAAATTTATTAAGTTTTAGCAAGGCTTTTTTATTTTTAATCTACTAAGTGTTAGCAAACCTTTTGCTGAATCTACAAATTTTGTTGCTAAAAATCAGCTCGCTGATTTTCAGCAAAAGATTTTGCTGACATTAGCAACTTTTTTGCTAGCATCCTCCTGACTAAAACTTTGCTGACTCAGCAAAATTTTTGCTGACTTTACAAACTTTTTTTTTTGAGTGTACGCCTTTAGTTATTATATTAAAAAAATAATAAAATTAAAAATTATAACGTAGTACGTACCCAAAACCCAATTTTTAAAAACACATGAAACATTACATGTACAAAACCCATTAATTTATTTAATATTTAAATTAATACTTAATTACATTTTTTATAAAGGGTCCGCCATCTAACGTTTTTTTTTTTTCAACTAGTGCTTATTTCGTGAATGTCTGATTTGACAGATAATTAGTTTTATCCTTCCGCTGAATGAATATGGTTGTGTATACGCTTGAACAACGCTGGGAAATATTGGGACATTACTTTGAAAATCATGGTAATGTTGCAGAATGTGTGCGAAAATTGCGTATGGATTTTGGAAGAAGAGAAGCACCGTCAGCTCCGTATGTTCGTTATCTTGTGAAAAAAGTGAAAGAAACTGGCATCCTCATCGATAAACCAAAGCGTGAAAAGCCAAAATCAGTGCGTACACCCTAGAATATTGCTGCTGTGGCAGAAAGTGTGCGTGAAGCGCCATCAACATCAATTCACTGTCGTTCTCAACAATTGAACATTTAGGAGACATCATTGAGACGAATTTTTCATAAAGACCTTGGTATGACGCCATACAAAGTCCAATTGGTTCATGAGTTGAAGCCAACTGACCATCCAATGCGTTTTCGCTTCGCTAAGTGGGCCTGCGATCGACTTACAGAAGATGCCGATTTTGCCAAAAAAATCATCTTTTCAGATGAAGCTCATTTTGATCTTGGCGGGTATGTAAACAAGCAAAATTGTCGCATTTGGGCACAGAAAACCCGCACGCATACATTGAAAAGCCGATACACCCAAAACGAGTCACTGTTCAGTGCGGATTTTGGTTTGACCGATCGTGTAGGCTACTGCATGGCCAGCCGAGGCAGCCATTTGAATGAAATTATTTTCCATTATTAACCGGAAGGAGTGTACTTTCTAATAAAAAAAAGAAATTTGAGAAAATATTCAGTAGTTTTTTTATATAGCATTTTCAAAAAAAAAAAATATTTGGCGGACCCTTTATTTATGTAAAGAGTTTTCGTCAATATTACAGATGATCAATTCTATAATGACAGTAATCCAAATTTACAATAAACAGTTTGAAATTACATAAATTTATTCAAAAAAAATGAATATACACTAGGGTATTCAATCGGTTAACCGTTACTCGATTAATCGATGAAATGATGTCGAACAATAGTTCGAGTAATTCGAAGTGGCCAATTTCGAGTAAAGAATAACTCGAACAATTTTGGCCGATTAATCGAGTAACTCGAGTAATTTAAAAATATGAACTATTTTATATTTTTTTAATATTTTGTATAAAATAATGTGACTGTCATAGTTAATATTTAAATGATAAGTGTATTTTTATTTTAAGTGAGCACTGTTAAAGAAATTATATTACGAAAAACGAAGAACTTAATGCGAAAAACTCCGATATCGAAGAAACTTGGATATTTTTTATAGAAACAAGTTCTAAGACTGGGGTGCTTAAGATTATTGGTGCTGGTTTGAGGGTTAAAAGTGGGATCAAACATTATTTTTTTTTTAATTTAGTTGCCATTTGATCTAAAGAAACTACATATAAATACTATATTTTCAAAAAGGAATTTTTAAATGTCATTTACTAAAAACTTTTTGTTGGTCCCTTTTATGTCGTTGTAACAAGCCAATTTTAGAAGCCCTATATGGAAATTCATAGCGGTCCTACGCAAAATTTCCACATATTAAAATTTACATATAGAAGTAATGAAGTTTTCATTAATATGATGAAAATCTTCTTAAATATTCATGAAAGTTGTTTCAAAACTTACATATCTCAAAATCCCAAAATGATAGGAAAAAATGGACTATTTTTTCGTTTAGTACTAATACGCTAATATAACAAAACTGTGTCAAGTCTGAGTGAAATTACAAAACGGATCACCTTACAAATATTTTTATAAAACAGTTTAATACATATTTATGAACTAGTTATATTGACAGAAAATCAATGAAGATTTCAACATATTTATAAAGAATTTCATTGATATAATACCGCTTTTGCTTTGAGTGTACTGAGACAAAACTGTCGCAATAATAAATGATCTTAGCAAATGTTTTTCTCTTTTAGATATACTTTTTAATTTTTATATACATATATGTTATATTAGTACTAATAAAATATAAAAACTTACAAAAATGTGAGTTTTTGGAAAATAAAATTAAAGCATTAAAATTGTTCGAGTTACACGAGTTATTCGAGCAATTTTAAAATCGAGTAAATTAAAAACCTCAAAATCGAGTTACTCGATTACTCGAACAAAAGCAAACCCGAGTAAATTGAATACCCTAATATACACACATTTAACTATGCACTATAATTCACAGAGTTTAAATTTTGTTTTATTTATTTAAGTCTATTGAGATATTCCGTGCAGACTATGAACAATTATATTAAACTCATCGCAAGTTCTACGAAATGGATCAAAGTTTGCAAAATTGGATTTATGATATTTAGTATTTAAAAATTCATAACTTCTTAAACAACGAAAAGGAATATTCATATTTACTTTACTTAGCAGATATGGTGAATAAAGACTTCCATTCATCAACTTAAGCAAGAAGGACACATTCAGCATTTGTCGACGGCTTTTCAGCGTAGGTAATTTAATAAGTGCTAGGCGATGTTGATATGAGGGCAGATTAATATTTGGAGTCCAATCCAAGCCGCGAAGGCAGAATAACAAAAATTGTTTTTGAACGGATTCAATAGAATTTGAATGGATAAGGTACTGAGTGTCCCACACGATAGAACCATATTCTAGAATCGGCCTGACAAACGTTGTAAATAATTGTTTTGTAGTATATGGATGACGAAATTCTTTGCTCCAGCGTTTGATGAATTCAAGTACTCCAGTAGCTTTATTTTTGTTAAAGATATGTGAGATCTAAAGTCTAACTTTCTATCTAAATGAATGCCAATATCGTTAAATGACTCCACTAACTCAATAGTAGCATCATTCGCCACGTAGCGACCATTAATAGGAGAGGATCTAGAAAATATCATGTACTTGCATTTTTTAACATTAATGCTCATTAAGTTTATTTTGCATTAAGTAGTAAAACGATTTATATCATTCTGTAGTAGCATTTGATGGTTGCAATTGTTGAATGAAAGATAAATTTTTACATCATCTACATACATTAAAGTATTAGAATGCGTAATAACTGAAGGAAGATCATTTATAAATAATGTGAATAATAGAGGTCCAAGATGACTACCTTGTGGGACACCAGATAAAACATCAATATATTTGGAAAACGAATTTCGAAATTTAACACGCTGCTTTCTGGTGTATAAATATGAACCAATTCATTTAAGAAATAATATACTAAAGCCAATCTTATCGAGTTTGTACAAAAAAAGTTCGTGATTAACTTGGTCGAACGCTTTACTGAAATCAATATAAATTACATCGGTTTGTTTTTTACTGATAAAGCCTTCATTGACATAAGTAGTAAGTTCCAGCAAATTCGTAACTATAGAACAAGAATTGCGGAAACCATGTTGACTCGGAGATAAAATAGATGAAACTTGATGTGCCATAGAATCATAAACGATTTTTTCAAATAATTTTGGTATAGTACATAATTTTGCTATTCCTCTATAATTAGAAACAACCGCTTTAGATCCAGACTTGAACAGCGGGATAGTAAATGATTCCTTCCAAATAGATGGAAAATAACCCAGTTGAAGCGATTTATTGAAAATAAATGTCAGCGGAATATATAGTAGAAGAGAACACTGCTTTAAGATGCAACTAGAAATACCATCCGGACCCGCAACATATGGCCATTTTAACTTATTTAAATAACTTAGCACAGCTTGTTCATTATTAGGAGACATATTAATTCGCGTTGATTCATAAATTGTATAAGGATACTGATGAGAGTTGTATATCGATGATGAGTAAGTAGATGAAAAAAAATCACCAAACATATTACTGATATTTAAGTCATCTGATGACTCGCAATCCCCAGTCTTCATAATAATTCACAATTCTTTTGCAGAAATCGATTTAACAATATTTTATTAATTCTTACAACTTTTACAAATTTCTTTCACACGCTAACACTAGTAATGTCGCCACACGCTAAAAGCAGGTTTTACAAAAATTCACATCAATTTGAAAGAAATAATTGTTGTTTTAATAACAAAATTTGTCAAAAGTTAACAAAAATTTTATGTTGATTTCACTAACAACTTTTGGTTCAAGGTAATGATGCTACAAAAACAATTGCTCAAATCTAATGAATATTCTAAATTTTGAAAAAATTTATTTGTCTTCTTATACAATGAAAATATATGTTGAATCGGCTTTGAATAATCTTAAAAACTTGTAATTCTGTGGTAAAAAAATACTGTTATTTTGTTTTAAGGTTCTTAAATATAAAAAATTTTATAATTTTTGAAATCATGATTTAACATAGTGAATTATAAAGTATAACAGAAATTTTTATTGCAAAAAAAATTGTTATATGAAATATAAAATCAAACGACGATGAACATTTCACATACATAGAAACAGGACATTTGAAAGATTTTACAAAAACATTAATATGGGTAGTAATGCTCATTTAAGGACCTTAACGATGACACCAAAACTTCATTATACGTTAACAAACTATTTACATTAGTGGCATGAGACATTAATATTTTAAACATTTTTAGAAATACTGCGTTTCTCTACTACTCCAAGAACAATTTCTGAAACTGCACTTAAAAGAAAAAACATTTGGGTTTTGTACAGTTGGGTTTGGGCGACACTGTATGTGTGCATTTGAGTTAGAGAGGATCGATTTAGATGTTTTTTTTTTTTGTGGGATTTTAATAAGAACGTACAAAATTTCTAACCCAGTCGTTTCAGCAATAAAAATTAAAAATGTTAAGTTTTCATTGATCTTATTTTATTTAATTATTCTTATTCTAAACGAGCTTTAGATCATTTATTTATTAAATATAATTATTTATTTCCAATATTTCGTCTAAACATTGGGTGACTTCTTCAGGGAACAATTATTACAATTTGATTGAAAATTGTAATAGTTGTTCCCTGAAGAAGTCACCCAATGTGGAGACGAAATATTGGAAATAAATAATTATAATTAATAAATAAATGATCTTAAGCTCGTTTAAAATAAGAAGAAGTAAAAATTAATTTATGTAATTTAAAGAACAGCGTGATACCCCAATAAACTATATTTCCAGTAATAAAAAAGTAAAATGTGTGCTCATTTTTTAAGATTTTAAAAATCTAAAAGTTTACCTTCCAAGACAAATAAAACATTTTAGTATTCAACTTTTTTTGAGAAAATTATATTTGAGTGTATAAGCTGCTTCAAAAATTTTCGACACCTGTTGAAACTGATGCCTCTTATTTCTCAACCTTTTAATAGTTCCATTGACTATACCTAAAAGCTATAACATGCAAGGCCATTTTAAAGTTGAAAAATTAAAAAAAAAAAAAAAATACTTGAAACTTTCCAGAGTTTTCTTCAATCAGTTTATTTTTGCCCCTTGTTTTTACCTTTCAGATCCACACCTTACAAAATGGAGTCACTAGATTCGGGTGTTACATTCCCTAAACAATTTTTTTCCATATCGCTGCTTGGTAAAAAGTTGTATGGTGGTTTACAAGTGAAATCAAGGTTGATGTCAGCGCACCCATTGCGGAATACAAACATCACAAACTTATAGGGAATTAACGTAAATTTCTGAAAATGGGTTTTGCATGCGACATTCATTTACAATTACATTTGAAATTGGCTAGCATATTGCGCGAAGTGAGTTTCTTAGTAAACAGCACCTCCTAGTCAAAAACGCATTTTGAAGTTTTAAAATGCAAAAATTTTGTAAACTTTTTTGAAAAATGAAAATGAAAATTATTCAAGTTCGAGGCCATATACTCTATATTTCTTCATTAGGATATTGTCCTAACAAATAATCTATAGAGTTTTTGTTTTCAAATTTATTATTTGACCCTTTCAGGAATGTGTTGATAGATCTATTTCGGGAATTTTCTAGGTTCCCATCATCAGAACACGTTTTGAAAGCGGTAACAATCCCATGTCAAACATCAAGCATTCATATGAACTAGTTTACTCACTACATGAGAACTAATATACATATGATTTTGAAGTTAAAGATTATAACCATTGATCAAAAAATAAATTGAAAACTTGTTTGTGTGTATGTCTACCTTTGGTAAATATTCAATACACGTTTTTGTTTTTTTCCTCCTTTTTATGTTTTGTTAAGTTTGTAAACAAAACAGGGGAAGTAAACTAGGCGGTACTTTGCCTTTTTTCACAAGTTTGTTATAATTTTTTATTAAAATAAAAATTATGTTTTTTCGACCTTTAATTGTGCAATGAAAATGAAAATTATTCAAGTTCGAGGCCATATACTCTATATTTCTTCATTAGGATATTGTCCTAACAAATAATCTATAGAGTTTTTGTTTTCAAATTTATTATTTGACCCTTTCAGGAATGTGTTGATAGATCTATTTCGGGAATTTTCTAGGTTCCCATCATCAGAACACGTTTTGAAAGCGGTAACAATCCCATGTCAAACATCAAGCATTCATATGAACTAGTTTACTCACTACATGAGAACTAATATACATATGATTTTGAAGTTAAAGATTATAACCATTGATCAAAAAATAAATTGAAAACTTGTTTGTGTGTATGTCTACCTTTGGTAAATATTCAATACACGTTTTTGTTTTTTTCCTCCTTTTTATGTTTTGTTAAGTTTGTAAACAAAACAGGGGAAGTAAACTAGGCGGTACTTTGCCTTTTTTCACAAGTTTGTTATAATTTTTTATTAAAAATAAAAATTATGTTTTTTCGACCTTTAATTGTGCAATGAAAATGAAAATTATTCAAGTTCGAGGCCATATACTCTATATTTCTTCATTAGGATATTGTCCTAACAAATAATCTATAGAGTTTTTGTTTTCAAATTTATTATTTGACCCTTTCAGGAATGTGTTGATAGATCTATTTCGGGAATTTTCTAGGTTCCCATTTCATTTTCATTGCACAATTAAAGGTCGAAAAAACATAATTTTTATTTTTAATAAAAAATTATAACAAACTTTTGAAAAATTTAATAATTTTCTAACGGCATACAAAAATAATTTATAATTAACATATCCCTCATTCACTGCAAGAGTGACATAACTGAAAAAACTCGATTTTGCAGAAAACGAGTTTAAAACCTTCAATCCATATCTGCCTCGCTCGACCCTTTCTCTATTTATTTGGTCACGTTTTTTATAAATAGGGGTTTTAATGTATTTTTCATTTAGTGAGAGTTGTATGCGAATTCGCAAATTATCGAGAGACCCATGAGTAGGACAGTTTCTCTATGAAGTATATACTCTTTGAACCCATTTAAAACAAAAAATAAAATATATTATCCTCTATCTCGAAAAGTATACATGATATCAATATGAAATTTTACACAATATAAAGCATGATATAACTAACAAATCTGCATAGTTACTGACTTATGCCAGTCTTGAAGTAAATGAGCGATATATTTTTTTATAAAAAATTAATAAAACGAGTTTTTTTTTGGCAAATACGTCATTGTACTGCCAAGAAGTGAATTATTTTTGTGAATCAGTAAAACCACGATATAAGTACCTTAAAAATGGGATATCAATGACGCTAGTATCTTAAACCGTTAACAAGATTTGGGAAATTATGTGTATCAACTTTTGCAAAACGTGGCGTTGTGGTGTAATGGTTAGCGCACGCGTTGGACTGTTACACAGATGGCATCGGGTTCGATTCCCCGTGACGACAACAACACCTTCGGTGTTCCCATAGCAGTTAACCCCACCGAAGTAAAATGATGAATCTGGACTATGAAACTAAAAGCTTCAAAACACATGCGTAAAAATACGAAAAGAATGTCAAAATAACAAAAACTTTAGTAAAATACCCAAAAATTTGTTTATTTTATACAAACATTTTTTGTTCTGACATTTTTTCGTATTTTTAGCATGGATTATTATGAGTGTAAATACGCCAACTCTACATCAGGTGGCGAACAACAATTGTTCTATGACTTATCATCTCGCGCCATTACAGTGTTGCCATGTTTGAAGCCCTTCATCTTTCACCACCTTTAATCTCTCCACCCCTTTCCAACGAAAGCAACACATTAATTAATAGGAAGAATTTTCTGAGTGTTGCTTATCTTAAAAAAAGGAATACATTATATTTAACATAAATTCTTTTTAATTTTTAAAAAAAAAGTTTTTTTTTAAATACAGCTTGATTTTGAAAAAAACAGTGCCTTTAAAATGGGGTATCACTGAATCACGTAGCTTTAGTCGTTCAAAAGCTATGGACGATAAATCGCGTCTTCTTTTGTTAAGTTTTCGATTTTTTCATATTTTAAAACGCTATATTTCCTCAACCGTTAGAGCTAACAACCCAAAATTTGTACGATGACATATTTATGTGACACTGACCTTCCATACAAAGTTTGGTTAAACGTTGAGGGGGTAGAGGTCGAAAATTGGATATTTCTTGATGGTTTTATATAGAATGAAACCTATATTTTTATGTTTAGTCCTTTAATTCTTGGTGGAACACAATGTGAAATTCAAGGTAACTTACTTAGTTTAAATATTAAAGAGCTGCAATGTATAATTTCATATAAGGGTTTTAAATATGAAACGGACATTATGTTACTACACAAAATTTCTATTACCGATCCACCCTAATGTATGGTTTAACTCTGCATGCCTGTCTGTATGTGTGGGGGTGTTCATAAAACAAAACAAAAACATCAGCAACAGAAAAAGTAGCCTTTAGCTTTTATGTTCTAAACACTCTACTACCAATAAATGTTTAGTTATATTTTGTGTTGTAGTTATGTAATTTTTTTGTGTTTTCAGTTTTAACTTTTGTAAACTGTAAGTGCACAATTGTATGTAAACTATTTAACTAACCATTCGAACATTTAGCAACAAAAAAAAAATAAATAAAAACTACGAAAAACCTCACACTGACTTCAAAGGATCACAAATATACTGAAGAAACGGAAAATACATTGAAACACTTTTGACGCGTAAGAGCAGTAGTTGGTAGAAAGTTGATGGTGTTTAAAACCTGTACCAGGGAGTTGTGTTAAATATTAAATCGTGAGTTTTTCTCTTCAATTGAAAATGGTTTGTGTGTGATTTTGTTAGTTTTTATTTTTTCAACATTTAACTTTAGCCTGTAGTCATGTGTATAACCGGAGCTATATAATGCTTTTATTGTTATAAAATCCTAGTCTGTTATAGGATGCAGAACACTACTAAACCACAGAGAGCTATTTTAAGCTGTAAATATAATAACGTTTTTTTTTTTTTTTTTAGCAAAAACTTTGATTTTCAAATGTTTTCACATTTCCCAACAAACAAAGTTACAAGATAGTTCTGATTGATTTAATATAGCTTATAATTAAAAAAAAACTTCGAGTTTTTAACTGAACAAAAAATTTAGGAGTTTCTAAAAGAATTTAAAAGGTAACCGCTCAGCAAACCCACACATTACCAAATAATAGGTAAAGTAATGTTTCGCCATAGGGCTCCACGCATTACAATACACCTTACTTCACTTATGAATTTTACAGGCGATGAGCTTAAAAGTAATGGGTGGACCCATTAAATTGTAGGGGGTAAAGTAACTGGTTACTTATATATTTAAATGATGGGAAAAAGTAATGTATCTTTTAATTAAATAAATAACATCGTCACGCTGGGATTCGAACCTGGGTTCACTGGTTGTTATCAATTAGGTAGGCGATAACTCTACCAACTGAGCTGTCGATACATGTAATTAATATTTGAATTCTTAAAATGTAAATGAATTGTTGTACTTCGTGCTTTCGTTCGTGATATCAAAAATATACACCTTACCCTCATGCTTACAAAAAATCACAAAGTAATGTGTCTATAAATAGATTTTCAAAAATATATTTTATTAATGACTTTACGTTTATAATTCATGCATTATGTAATAGATGATCGGTAAGTCATTATTTATATCTTGAAATAATGTAAAAGGTAATGAGGTATCCTTACAAGGTTATTAATGAATGTTCAATTATTGGTAACTTATTACTCTATGTTTTGAAATAATGCTAAAGTTAAGCAGTATTCATTACAAAGCAATGCATTATGTAACACACTATCGGTAAATAATTACTTTTTGTTGCAAAGTAATGATACTGGTAAAGAGTACACATTACAAGGTAATACATTACTTTATCGCACCCATTACCTAAGCTTTCCTGGGCGATTATCAAAAAGAACACACAATATTTTTTTTATACGATTTTTGTATATCTCGTGTAAATCGAGAGATGCAGAAATCACATAGATTCACACCATTATTAAACATTTCTGGTCAGAAGTAAATCCGCAGTATTTTCTCAACTATTGAAGCAAAAAACCTTCATTGAAATATTTCTACGAATTTCAAAAAATCATTTGCTTTAATATTAAAAAAAATACTGTTAAAGATAAACATTCACAAAAATGGAAATAAATCTACTTCACTGGAAATAGAAATTTTTTTCGTTCATTATAACAAAAATGTAAACAGGATAAAAATTTGAAATAAAAATAAAATTAACTAAAATAAAATCAAGTGTTTAAGTGTCAAATCAAGTATTTAATTAATTATATTTTCCAGGAACGCAGTGATTTGAAATATATTTGTTTTTCCATAGAAAAACTAATGGATTAGAAATCACAAATCTAAATAAAAACTCTTTTTATTTAACCCTTTGGCATACAATGGTTCCATTTTCACATTTTCAATTTTAGGAAAGCCTGCACTAAGAATTTAACAAAACTTGATGTGATGGACTCTAATGTGATAAAGTAGGCTTTTATCAATGCCCGATTAAAAAATTCCATTATATGTATATATAGTCATATATAATTCCATATTCACACAGAAAAAAAACCCAATGTAAAATCAACACGAAAAAATGTTGATTTTAAATCTTTTTAAATTTCTGGAAAAATACTCTTTTCATGTAATTTTAACATTGTTTCATATTGAATTAATCGTTAAAAATTTTAATTTAACCTTCACAATAGTTGATTTAACACTTATCACGTTAAAATAAAAGTGTTTACATTAAATTTAACATTCTTCAGAGTAAAAATAACACTGATCAATGTAGAATTTATAAAATTGTATTGTTATAGTAAAAATTACATGTTTTCATGTAAAATTAACACTTCACCTAGTAAAAACAATATTGATCATTGTAAAATTAACATTACAAAAACATTTAAATTAACATTGCAACGTGTTGAAACAACATTCGTCCATTTTTAATATTAAATGACTTTTGCTCATATAAAATCAACATGATAATCGTGTCAAATCAACCTTGTTAAATGTTAATATCAACTGAAATGAGATTGAAATAAACATGCCGCATGTAAAAAGAACATGAAAAATGTTGTTTTTAAATGAATTCATGTTGAATTTAAAAAAAAAACCCAAAAAGTACGGCTACTTTAGAAATATAAGCAAAAAATGTTTCTGTAGTACAGCTTTCATACGTATCGTGAGTGTTTTTTTTTTTGATAAAGTGCAGTGTTTCAGTAAGTGAATTAAATTTTTGTTAATATAATTATGTCTGCGACCAACAATAATAATATGGATTTATCAAGCGTTGTGCAAAATTTTGTTTCCAAGAAGAAAATATTAATTTCGTGAGTGACGATGAAGGACATATTATATTAAACATTCCAGTTGTTCAAAACACAATCCAAAGTTCCCAATTAGACGAGTTGTTAAAAACTTTTAACTTAACTGAAGTAACGCCTTATTTGACAAGTAAGTATATAAACTATTTACAAAACTATTTTTTGTTTTAAGTTTTTTGTCACATTAGTATTGTGAAGGGATTTGAAAATTCGGCAAGGCCGTTTTAAACGCGTTTTTTTCTAATTTTCTAACAAAAAATAAATCATTTAGGAGCTGAAATCACATTTGAGAGCTTGAAGTACTTATCAAAGGATGACATAAAGGAAGCTATAAAACCTATAGGCCTTCGTGCTTGTTTTCGCGAAAAATTATTTAGTTGGAGAAAAAGTGAGGAAGAGACAACAAATTTTTAATGATATATTTATTTGATTCTTACCAAATTTTTCTATCTCTTTGTTTTAGTATGATATTGACGACGATACCTTGTCTGAAACGATTGCCAATAAAGTAGTCTCTTGGCTACAAAATCAGTCAAATATTGGCACATTATCAACACCGACTTCATCCGTTTCAACACCAGTTGAGGGTTCAAGGCTATCTAAAGTAAACTTTGAAATATTGCTTTTGCTTTTTGTAACTATTAATTGTTATTTATTCTTGCGCTTAGAGACTTAAAATAATTTTAGAAGAAAGCCTGAAAGGAAAATCCATTACAAGTTTTTATGAAAAAAACTGTCGTTTAACCGATTCGTTTCGCGGAGATTTAATCAATATAATTTTAGAAGATGTTTTCTATCACGATGTAAAACTATCGCCAAAAGACTTGCCAACAATAGTAGACGAAATAATAGAAAACTTTTCTTCTGAAATAAGAGTACGTGTTTCTTTTTGTCTCATCTAATACAGAAACTAATTCAAATATTTTTATTTTTCAAGAATACTACTTTATACGACGAAGTAGAAAATCAAATCCTGGTGGTAAACTTTGGGACAAATACGTTAACCAAAGAGCAAAGCGTGCACGTTTGACAGTTAAATTTAAAGACAACTTTGAAGCTTTAGATTCGATTCCCCAAAACACTTGTTCTGAACTCGATGAATCAGTTGTACTAGCCTTAGAAGCTTCTCTTTCAAGAGAGTTTTCTAACTGGGACAAAGTTAAAGATAAATGGCAAAGGACTTTTTTATTAGGACAAAAGGAATCGAAGACTTCTAAAAGTAATTATGAATTCCTCAGCAATTGGCCACTTTATTCAAATGGCAGATCTTTTGAATTAGTAAGCTGTTCTAAATTAAGGAAAGTAATTATTTTTAACATATTTTCTATATTTTAATAGATTAATATAGATTTCGAACTGCTGTTTCCAAATAAAAACCATCTTCTTTTCGGTAAATGGGGTGCGTTCATGCAAAATATTGGCAATTATTATAATCTACACATAAAAGACAAAAAATCTAAAGAAGTTCTAATAGACTCAAAAGGTACAACTGACCAAAGTAAGTAATATATTATCTCTTCGTATTTTTTCACATTTTAATTCACCTTTTTTTTACCAGGTTCTTTAGATTATATTCATACTATTCTACTAAATGCAGTAGTTTTACCAACGGCACGTTTTTCAGATAAAGCTGAAAAAAGTTTGAAGAAAATTTCTATAGCAGATGCTATCGAGAGCTTCATAGTTCATCTAATTTCAATAAACGATTATGAAAAGGTAGTATTAGAACTAAGAGAAAAGTATTACAATAGAAGCTTGACTGTACAACCTTTTATAATAGTTGTAGGCCACAGTATATATAATCTTGAAAAATTTTACGTCTATTTTGATAAAACACTTTTAAAATTTGAATCGTTTTTGAAATGTTTGGATACTTGCTTTAAAATAATACATACGCTATCTTTGGAATATCCAAAAGGGTGTCAAGGTCCATGGCTTTTTATACAAGAATATTTTTACGAAATTAAACCTGACAATGATTACAAATTATCAAGCATTTGCTCTTTAATTAATTTTTTGAATTCTCAATAATAAAATACAAAATGTTTACTTGTTTCATATGTAATAAAGAATTATTATTTTTAATGTTACAACATTATCAAATTGATCACTTTCTTAATTCCACAAGTACAATACAGTGCAAACAAAAAAAAATCATATGTAGTAGGCAAATTAAAGGATACAATAATATTAAAAGAACTTCATGAATTTACAAGCCCACCTTTAAATCTTTTCCCAATTAATAATGGTAAAATATATTTAAGAAATCAATTTTTGTAAAATGAATTCAATTTATTGCATTTATAGTAATTAAATGTGCTAAAGTCCCAAAACTTATTTAACAAATTGTGAAAAGCAATCTGATGTAGGCGTGTCCCTATCCGGATTTCATTTATGTTATATAATATGTACTATGTGTGTTAAGTGTACATATATGTTCTAAATGTGTTTATAAACAAATAAAAAAAAAAAAAAGTTTTTTTATTTAAGCAACATTTTTGAAATGTTATTTCAATATAGGAACTAATTTTTATCACATAAAATTTCATGTTATTTTAACATGTTTACATGTTATTTTAACATTTGTACATGCTATTTCAAAAGGACCATCATAATAAATCTAAAATTATTTCCTAGTTAATTTAACATTAAAATCGTGTCGATTTAACATGGAATTCATGTTGTTTTAACCTTTCAGAATGTTGATTATATATGGATCTCAATGTAATTTCAACATGATAATCCCTTTGATTCAAACGGAATTGCAATGTAAATTCAACATGATTTCTTGTTGTTTTTAAGTGAAATAATTTAATTTTTGTTTTATTGTAAAATCATGTTGAATTAACATGAAACGGGTATGAAGCAAAATCATTGTTAAAAAATGTTGAATCAACCTGGTTTTAGTTAGATTAGATTATAGTGGCACTATGCACCGCGACCAGAAATTGGTATTTTGTGCTGCCAGCGAATACACCCTATAGGTTCAGGCTCCCTACGAAGCCAATTATCCTACCAGGTGAACAGTTCCAAACGTCCGATGGCGTCACTATTCGATCACCAAAATAACGCACCCTCCTGTCGGAGAGCCTCGGACATTTGCAGAGAACATGCTCAGAGGTCTCGGGTTCCAATTCACAAAACCTGCACGCATCCGTAGAGGATCGTCCCATCTTGTACAATTGATACCTAAGGCCACAGTGTCCTGTGAGGTAACCCGTTACGGTCCTTAGTTCGCCCCTCGTCATAGACAAGAGTTTCCGCGACCTCTCCCCAGAGGGAGATATAAACAGCCTCGCCTGTCGCTGCCCAGGCGATCTGGCCCAATAGGCCCCAAACTCCGACTCCCTCCATCTTCTGAGCTTCTCTCTGACATACCCATTGGGTACGCCGCAGAAGGGTTCCGGGCCAATGAATTGTCGACGAGCTCCGCAGTTGGCTAAACAGTCAGCCCGTTCGTTGCCCTCATGCCCCTCATGGCCTGGAACCCAGCCCAGTGTCAAGGAGTTGTTAAGTCCTAGACGATTTAGAGAGTCGATACATTCCTTAACCAGACCAGGCGACACATCTTGAGCCCTCAAGGCACCAAGTGCCGCTTGGCTGTCAGATAGAATGTAGATCGTGGCCCCCCGTGTCCTCCTCCGCAGACACTCTTCCACACAGATACAGATAGCGAAGACCTCAGCCTGAAAAACGGAGGGATATTTGCCCATGGGCAGAGCACGCTGAAATCCGGGTCCGACGACACCCGCCCCCGTCTCCATGTTCGACTGTTTCGAGCCATCCGTGAACCAGACCTGTGCACCAACCTCCGGTACCCAAGATCCATTCAACCACATGCTCCTGTCGAAAATCACAACAACAAAGTGCCTAACAAATACTTGCACAGGCAGTATCTTGTCACTGACCCTAATAACCGGGTCATCAGCGAACATTTTCGCAATTTCAAGATGCCCCTTCAGATCCCCACTCCTCATGCTGCCAATCTCCCGCAGCCTTAGGGATCCCATGCACGCGTTCTCCTTTACAGAAATATGCAAAGGAGGAATACCCAGCATGACTCCAATGGCATCAGTCGGACATGATTTTGAGGCACCAGTGATACCAATACATGCCAGTCGATAAATCCTCTTAAGAGTCATCTGAGCCCCGAGTTGTTCAACCTTTGTCCACCACGCCAAAGAGGCGTATGTGACCATCGGTTTCACAATGGTGTTAAAAGACCAGTAGACCATTTGAGGTCTAAGGCCCCAGGTCTTGCCAAAGAGCCTCTGGCAGGCAAACATTGCCCTAGTGGCCCTTTTAGAGATCATATCAAGGTGCTCATTCCAATTCAGAGACCTATCCAATATAACCCCCAAGTACTTAACGCTATCAGAGAAGCAAATCCTCGTCCCTTCAAGCGATGGCTCAGTGAGACATAACTTACGTCTCCTAGTAAAGGGCACCAGGATGGTTTTCGAGGGATTTATAGTCAATCCCTTCTCCTGGCACCACTTTAAGGTAAAGTTCAGAGCCTGTTGCATGCGCTCAGAAATTGTCCTGTCATCCCAGCCTGTGACAGAAATAACAAGATCGTCAGCATATCCGTAGGTTCTGAAACCCAGGTCGTTAAGCTGCTCAAGCAGCTCATCAATGACCAGAGTCCACAGCAGAGGCGATAGCACACCACCCTGAGGACAGCCCCTAGTCGCCCCTATGGTCCTAGAAGTGTTCCCGATGCCGAAGGTAATGACTCTAGAGGTCAACATCTCCAGAGTCCAACTAACGATAACACTGGGGATGTCTTTCCTCAACATCGCAGTCCTAATCGCATCGTAGGACGTGTTGTCAAAAGCGCCCTGAATATCAACGAAAGCACACAAGGCTATTTGCTTCGCCTCTAGTGCCTTTTCGATCATAGTGACAACTTGATGGACAGCCGTCTCAGTGGATTTTCCCTGCTGATACGCAAATTGGTACCCATGAATGGGTTTGCGCAGCAGGTACACATCCCTGATATAGTGGTCCAAGACTTTCTCCATGGTCTTAAGGAGAAAAGAACTAAGACTTATTGGTCTATACGATTTGGGCAAATGTTCCGCTTTGCGCCCAGCCTTCGGTATGAATACTACCTTAACTTCGTTCCAAGCCAATGGAACGTGACCAAATAACAAACTCGACTTAAAAATCCTGGTCAGTTGCGGGAGTATAAGATCCATGCTCCTCTGCAGCAGACACGGATACACCCCATCTGGTCCAGGAGATTTAAACGATGAAAATTTTCTCACTGCCCATGAGACCCTTCCCTCCTGAAACACCCTGTTCGCAAGTCGTATGTCCCTCCCAGATAGGCTAGGAGTCCTAGGAATCCTAGGTAGCCTCTCAGGTGACACACAATCCGGAAAGTGTGTATTCAGTAAGAGTTCACAGGTCTCCTCGGGCGATTCAGTATAGGACCCGTCCGGTCTCTTCAGGGTACTAAGTCCGTTCGTATGATCTTGTGAAAGAGCCTTCTGAAGCCTAACCGCTTCGGGGAGATCTGAGATCTTCTCGCAGTAGCTACGCCCACGTTGCCCTCTTAGATCTACGGAGTTCCTTATTGTACCCAGTTAGAGCCGCCTTGTAGGCCACCCAGTTGCCTGTCTCCTTGGCCCTATTGAATAGTCTTCTCGCCTCGGTTCTGAGTTTCCCAAGTTTGTCGTTCCACCATGGAACATCACGCTTGGTTTTCCTTGCCCCCATTGGGCACCTCAACTCATAGGCGGAAATTAGATTACACTGATTTTAGTTGATTTTACAATGATTTTTTTCTGTGTGTTACAGCATATATCAGCTAATCCGAAAAATGCCATACATAACCTTAACTCATAAGATACCATGGGATCTCATTTGATATAATTGAATACGAAAAATGGGTCTATCTAATTTGATCAAGCTATATATAGTTTGATACATTTTGATCTTTATAAACTTCTTTGGAAATCCGTGCTTCAATTTTATTTCATATTCCAAAGAATAAAAAATAATTAAATATAAATCAATAAATTGGAAAATTAAACATGATTCCATTTTGACAAATACGCTGAGTTTAATAGCTATAAAGCCATTTTGATTTCCAATTATTTCTTAAACAACTCAACCGATCGCTTAAGTGTCTTCAGAAGATGAACTCATCTCGGTCTTAGCTTACGATTGATGCAATACAGAAAGTTGTTATTGTACGTTGTTGTTTGATTATTAAGTCATTAAGTGTTTATAATTATTACGTCATTTTAAGAAAATTTTAAAAATCTATAGAAAATTGTTCATAAATTCAACCCAATTTAAGTCGATACTTGATTTTTTAACAATAATACTTATTAGATTGAAGACAAATAATTTTGATAGAAAAAAAGTTATTTTCTCGAGATAAATATCGCATATTATGGTTTTTTCGGCAAAATCCAATTCGGTTCTTTTTTATTATAAAGCTTTTTAAATTTTGGGTTATAATTGCTTATTTTAAGATTTTCTGACTTAAAATTCTTTTTTTTTTACTTATAAAATATTATTTACTCTAATAATTTTGAACTTTTTTTTTTAAAGTGTAGCTTTTCTAAGTTTTTACTTTTGCTTTTACAATTTTATTTAGCTTAAATATATTGAAGTTTGTTTTTTTTTTTGTGTTCTCCGATGATTATATTTAAAAGTGATATATTTCTATTTTGTGAATTTCTACCACATACAAAAGTAATCGAAATTTTCTTTTTAATTTTAACATATATATTGATATAGAATTATATGTGGTACCATATATAATTATGATATAAAAATTATGGAATTTGTTTTGTTTCACTGTTTCATATGTATTTGTATATAATTATATATGAAAGTATATATATTCTGATATATAGCTATAGAGCAATTCCATATGAAAGCGATCACCTTTTGGACGACCCCTCTCCGATTTTAAAATAAATAGTCTCAATCGATTGCCCAGCAAAAAATAATGTACCTACATATTTTTTTTTTTTTTTTATAGTGACTGGTTTAGTGGTGGTGTGCACCACTGTCATGTGACAAAATTGAAGAATTCTTCATAAGAGACCTCATTGAAAGTTGTTTTAACTACTAAAGCGATTGCAACGAGTGATAGCTCGTTGGAAAGGTATTGAATCAGGCTTTAATTAAAAAATAAAATTTTCCTAATTTTTCTCAGAAATTTACCTTTTTTCCCATGAAAATTAAATTTTCCCATGAAAATTAAATTTTCCGATTTTACACAGAAGCTCCTAAATTTTCCGGCTAATTGTATTTTTTTTGGATTCCTCATAATTTTTGCTTTAAGAATCAGCAATAAAAAATGGGCCCCGACTCCTTGTTTGGACAGGAGAAGAGCATTTAAGAGACCACCTTGTTCTCATTGTTTTTATATTTTTTATAATTGAATTATTTTTAATTATTTAACAAGAAAATTTAGGAAAATTTTATTTTTCAATTAAAGCTTGATTCAATACCTTTCCAACGAGCTATCACTCGTTGCAATCGCTTTAGTAGGGACTTTCAATGAGGTCCCTTATGAAGAATTCTTCAATTTTGTCACATGCCAGTGGTGCACACCACCACTAAACCAGTCACTATAAAAAAAAAAAATATGTAGGTACATTTTTTTTTGCTGGGCAATCGATTGAGACTATTTATTTTAAAATCGGAGAGGGGTCGTCCAAAAATTTGCCAATTTTGATCGTTTTCATATGGAATTGCTCTATATCAATCATATATGATGAGAAAAAAAGATCAACTTATATATAACATAAGATATAATGATATATGATTGTATATAGAAATGTTCGTATATATTGTTACCTATGGCCACATGTATAATAAAATAGCACTATATCAAGCTATATACGACTATATATAAACTTCATTCGTTGGGTACGTATACATTTTAGCCTGATAGTTTCACAGCCTTACCAGGTGCAATCAAATTCATAATTTACTTCTTTTATGAGATTTGTTATGCTTTTGTTTTTTAATTTTTCTTATGTCAAAAATTCAGTTTAAAGTCTATACTAAAACGGATATTATTTTTGGATTAGTTATAATTTAAGTCAAAATACAAAACTAAAATTTGGACAAACTCTAAACCCATTCAGCAGCGACTATCCATCAATGTTATAGTACTATATTTTTCTGATATGAGGACCTAAGTCACCACGAAGTTTTGTTAAAAAATCTTAAGTTCGGCCATCAAACAGTCTTTATTTTACACTTTTAAACAAATTTGATAAAATTTTCATCGCTTAACAGCATTTGATAAAAAAACAACAAGGTAACATCAACATATTGTTGTAGTTCATTGAAATATTTATGTATGTAATTGTTAAAAAATTAAAAAAAGGTAAAACGTGTAAAATAAAAATATTGTTGAATGCAGAAAATAATAAATTATCGTATGTCAATAAACTAAATTGAATTTCGTAGAATATACGAAATATTCGTATATATTACAAAAAAACAACTACAACAGTTTTTTTTTCGTAATGGATTATACTAGTGTACACATATAAAACAGTTTTGTAGTTGCAACCGAAGTTCCTGCCAACCCCATTTTTGTGGTCCCACTTACTATTAAACTTCAATAATATTGTAACAACCAACATTTATTCACAAATTTCGAATTTTTATTGTAACAATTTAATATTTTATGTGTATGGAGTATATTCTATGAATAGTTTGACATGCGTTCAACAAAATTTATTTTATTAATAAAAACATTATGTACCTCGAACTGGGCTCGAACCGGCGATCTTTCGTTTGTCAGCAAGTACTTTACCTCTAGCCTAAACCCAATTTAAATGTGTGTTTTTTTTTTAATTTCAACCTTGAATATTTTTTAGTTTCAAATTTAAATATTTAGCTACAAGTAGATTTGTATGTATAATAAAAATTCGGTTGCTAATCTCAATATATTATTAGAGTTACCAAAACTATAAAAAAATTAATATCTTATTTTAAAATTATTGAATAAAAAACAATTCTTATGCCGCGAACTGGAGTCGAAACGATGGCCTTCTGCTTGTCAGGCAAATACTTTACCTCTAGTCCACACCCAATTTGAATTTGTGGGCATTGTGGTGTTATGGTTAGCGCGTTGGACTGTTACACAGATGGTCCCGGGTTCGATTCCCGGTGACGACAACATCAATTTAGAAAATAATATGTATGAGTTTTCTATCACAGCGCTGCGCCCACCTTCGGTGTTCCTATAGCACTTAACCCCACCGAAGTAAAATAATGAATCAGGGCTATGAAACAAACAGCTTCAATAAATTCGCCAACTCTACATCAGGTGGCGAGCAACAACTGTTCTAAGACTTATCATCTCGCGCAATTACAGTGTTTCCATGTTTGAAGCCCTTCATCTTTCACCACTTTTCATCTCTCCACTATCCCCTTTCCAAAGAAAGCAACACATAATTAATAGGAAGAATTTCCTGAGTGTTGCTTCTCTTAAAAAAAAAAAAATAAAAAAACTAAAGGTAATGTAGAAGATAATATTTTTTTCAATATTAACAAGATAAAGCAAAAGTTTGAATGATGTGTTTTGGTTAATTTTATAAATTTTCTGTTTACAATACAGTTTAATTATTCTGTTGATAAATTTGAAGTACTTACAATAAAAATTATTAAATAATGATTAAATTTTTTTGGGTACAATGGAATTCCAACCAATTTATTCTCTGTGTGTAGTTAATTATAATAATGTTTTTCAATCAAACATAAGATTTGAAATATACAAGTTTCTAAATTAGACTAGGCGATTACATGAATATTTTGAGAGGAAAAGTTATTTAATATTGTAAATATCATTAATTTTTAGCAAATATTAAAATGTTGTTTCCAATACTACGTTTCAAGTCTAAAATGCATCTCATATAGTTAATAATCCAACCCATATAAGAGTCTTACAAGGGAATCATCCCTACCAGAACTATCAGATTGTAATAAACTTTGGATATGTTTTCAAGGAGCAAAAAAGAGACACGTATTTTTTTTTAACCTGCTCAATCTCACGTTTAGGGATTAAAAAGTAGGTTTAAAAATTCATTTGTTTTTGTATGAAAACTTGCATTTATTTTACGAAAACTATAGTTATTTGTATGCATGGCTAAAGTACTCAAGAAAAAAATAATATTGCCTATATAGTGCATCCAAAGTTGCCACATTTTTGATTTATTTGAAATATAGGGAAAGAAGGCTCTTCGGCAAAAGTTACATAAAAACCGAACGGTTCTGAATATAGGAAAAAGCTCAGAAGGCCAATCGATTAATTTAAGTACGTATTGACATGCATCATTTTTGGCTTAATACAACTAAAATTCCTTAATAAAACACTAGATTTAATGTTACTGAAAATACGTTTTTTTGAATAACACAAATTTTTGAAAATCTTTTAGCATAATTTGTATAATACTAAATGTATCTTTAACAACCTTTCATTTAATATCAAATCTGTCTATATTTAGTTGCTTTTAATAGAACGAAATAAACTAAAAAAAAAGTAGAATTGGGTAATTTTTGACCCCACTTAGTAACGCTTAAATACGAGATTGGGCAACTAAACAAAAAAACTGTTTTTCCTTAAAATTTTATTCTCTACAACATATCCAAAGTTCATTAAAATCTGCCGGTCCGGGTCAGGATACCTCCCTTGTTAACAATAATCTTAAAGCATAAAGTAAAATTTGAGAAAATAACTACTATCAATTTTAAATAAATACGTATAAAATGCAGGCAGAAACACACAGAAATACACATCAAAATATGACAAACACTCTCTTCATCTCAGATGCGTATTAACGAAAATTGTGATAAATCTGTAAATATATATAATCATACATTGTGCAATATATAAACTAGCTTCTCTTCTGATAAAATAATAATATTGAATTTAAAGTCATTTTGCTGGATGAATGAAATGAACAAGAATATAAAATACAGTCAAAGCCATGTATAGCGAATACTCGGTATAACGAAAATGTGATATTGATTGCATTGACTACCTTATATAACGAATTTTTCTGAAAATTTATATTAGATTTAACGAACACTTGGTACAAAATTTGTAAATGCTAAAAAAAAAAAATATAAAAAATGCAGTAAAAAAGAGATAGCATTTTAATTTAGGAGTATACCACGGACATGGGCGGTGTCAATTATATTTCACAATCATTCACTTGTGACATTTTTCAATATCATTAATAAGTTCAGAGCTACGGTCAGACTTGTGGACTTAAATGCTTCCTTAGAAAATTTGTAAAACTTTTAATACCAAACATGGAGATTAGTAACAATATCTGAGGGTTTAATTACAGGGAAATTACTCAATTACACCCAATTGCATGTAATTAGACGTAAAAAAGTAATTGGCCTGTAATTAAATATACAAATATTGGTTTTATGTCCCACGTCTGGTATTGACAAAATTGAAAATTTCCCAAGGAAGTGTAACCATAGGTCTGAAATTATTAATTATATGACAAATTTCACAGGCGAATGATTGTGAAATGTAATTGATGACGCCCATGTCTAGTATACCCACAATTTCAGTTTTATTTTTCATTTTCAATAAACTCAGCATTTTGAGAAATGTTAAAATGTGCAGTCGATTTAGTACAAAAAGTTGTTGCGATATAACGAATGGGCCTGACAATATATCATTCGTTTTACTGTGCTTTGACTGTATAGATAAAGAAAGGAGTGTTCCCTAATGTGGTCGGTTAGCTAAAGTGGACCTTTTTTTTGTCCGTAAATATGTCAAAGCTCTAAGGAACTTAGAGTATTTTGAATTAAAAATGGCCAAAAGCAAAGCTGATGTGTTTGGATTTAAAATATTCCAATTGTTTAGTTTTTTTTATAGCCCAAAAAACCAGATGTAGGACTACATTAGCGAGCATTCCCTTACATACAAACAGTGCGTATGAGTAATATACTACACAACAGAACATACACGCAAACATGCAAATAAGACAAGTCAACGTAATAGACTTGAATAAGAATATAAACTATACATACACAAAAGCATATGTAAGTGTTTGTTATTATCAACAACGACCGACAATGCAAATACATAGCCAACAAAATCATTATCATGCTCATCATTATTACAGTGTAGTATGGTTACAACGAACTGCCGAGGACCGGACGATTTAGTTTGATATAAGCGAAGTTTACTATAAGCGAGGTAAACATTTTAGGAATTTTTCCTTAATTGTCCTAAGTTCAAAATTTTTGTTTTTAACCCATTAATGCCTGCTCATAGATCGGCTCGTACGATCTTAATCAAATTTGGATATATGTGTCCAGGAGAACACAGAAGTTGATAGGAACAAAAAAAAAATTGTTTACCTGTACACACACCTGAGATATGACATGGGTATTTAAATACCCAACAGGCATTGGTGTAATAGTTTTACTTTCACTTTTCCATCTCTGCCAAAAAATCAACATGCTATTGTTATGACATTTTGTATACTGTTTTCATTCGCTTAGTGTCATTTTTATGCATTATAAAATAGAAAAAAGTTCTAAGCTTGCTGCCTATAAACAGTTGTAAGTACAATAATTTTTATATTATATTTGACAAATATTTTCATCGTTTAATTATGAATATATTCATCCATTTTCAGATTGTCGTTATCTAAAACGGAATATTTGGATTTAAAATGATTCGTCGACAGAAAGTTGTGACTGCTATCGAAATGCAAGCTATTTTTGATAGTTAGTCTGATGAAGATAGTGATGCAGGAGAGAATTTTGTATAACACGCAGACACCGTTGACGTCATAATAACGCCACCCGATGTTGTCGACAATCTTAGTGATAATGAGGATTTGGACGACAATGTTCAATTGTTGCGCGATGAACAGGAGTTGCCTCGGGAGATTGCCGGACAGTTTGAAATTGAATGTGTTTACGATGACAGCAATGAGCACATGCCATCGGGTGGTGATAATGATATGGATGACGTAAATGAACCCGAAACTGAAGAAGAACATCTAGTGGCCGTGGTCGTAAATCAACTCTGAAATCAGGAAATGCACCGAAGCGACCCAGAATTGATCAAGAAATGAAACCAAGATGGTCTCGGTCGCAAAATTATCAATTCAATAAAATTCCATTTGATGATACGGCAACTTCATACAAAGCGTTGTATGAACAAATTGCAGCTTTGAATCCAGTGCAGATTTGGGAAAAATTCATTGATGAGGAGATCTTCAACCTCTTGGTCACTTCCACCGACCAATATGCTGTGACCAACAATTGCCCATCATTTATTACATCAAGTAGTGAAATGAAAACGTTTTTGGGCGTATTGTATATCACTGGTTACCACACCTTGCCACAAATACATTTTTGACTTAACATCTTATCTTTTAAGGTCCTGACCTTACTGTCCAATTTCTCGTGCCATGCACCAATGGTCCGTGCCAAACGGTACGATCGAAAGCAACTGAAAATGGTAACGATTGAACAACCGCATTTGGTCAACCAATACAATAATTTCATGGGAGGCGTGGACTTTTTTGACAATGCAATTAACAATTACCGAATTCGGATTCGGGGAAAAAAGTGGTACTAGCCATTAATCACAAATGCGTTTGATGCGGCTATGGTAAATGCATGGAAACTTCATTGTTTTTGTCGCAAGTACGAAAAGAAGACACCCATGTCTCAATACGACTTCCGAGTAGAGGTGTGCGAATCGACCGTATGGATCACTTCATTGGAAAACTCAATTCTCGTCATCGTTGATCTCAATGTGGTGGCAAAACTGAATATGGTTGCTTGAAGTGCCAGGTGAACTTGCATCCTGCTCCCTGCTTCCTGGATTACCACAATGGTGTTGAGCCAGATGAGAAGAAAATTGCTAAAGCTAAATAATTTATTTTTAACAAATATCACGTTTTCTAAATAAAAACACAAGCTTTTTGATTTAAATGTGAGTTTTATTCAAAATAAAATAAATATTTCCTTATTCGAAAAAAATTTTATTTTTAGTACACACCATGGACTGTTGGGTATTTAAATACCCAATTTCGTTAGAACTGAACTCACGCTCAGGTGTGTAAACTTATTTCTGTTCGGCTTTCTCTATTAAATAGAGGACACCAATAGCTATCCGGTAAGGGTACACGTTTTTTGTAATTGCCATTTTTCTATGTTTGGAGGCACTTTTCCTCTCCATTTTCCGACAGTGAAAAAAACCGCTATTTTGACCTGTAAAAATAAAAACGTAAGCCCCAAAAAAATATTCAGTTACATTTTTTTTATTTAAGGCCCATCTTTCTTCTTTGTTATAAAAAAAAAATTACCGTGATATCTCTCACCTGGTCCGCTCTAAAATTTTTTTAATGTCAACATTTTCTTGGGTATTTAAATACCCATTAGGCAGGAATGGGTTAATTAAATATAATTAAATTACGTTTCATACAGTTTTTAGTTCTTTAAAATAAATTTGTAATTAAAAAGCTAAAATTGTTTAGATTTGCAGCAGAATTTTTATTTTAGAATCTCGATTTATTTATGTGTTCGTTATAAGCGTAAACATTTTTATGAAAACTCGTAAAAGTAAAAATAATTAGTTCGTTATTTAAAAAGTTCGTTATAAATGATGTTCGTTATAACCATATTATTTTTGCATGAAATATGTTAGTAAGTACATCGGGACCAGAAAAATCGTTCTTTATAAAAAAAATTCGTTATAACCGGTGTTTGTTATAATCGCACTCCACTGTATTAGCATTTTATATATTAGAGTGATAGAGTGATGATAAACTCATGCATATTAAGGATGTTAAAAAGTTTCTCTATTTTTATGTTACATTGTTCACATAATGTTGATGATAACATCAGGATGATAAATATACGATATTATTATCATTATTATTTTAGCAAAATATAAAAAGCCATATTATCATATTTTCATATTATTAAATATCCTTTTATCAGATTTTCTTTAATATAAAAATATATTCTTATAAACATTATGAAAAATTGCTTTTATTTTATTTTATTTTACTAGCAACAGGTTATTTGATGTTAAAAAGAGTTCGTATTATATAAAAATCTTTTATTACAACAAAAATAAAAAAAGGCCTAGCGAATCTTTGAGTAAAAATTAAATCGGCAATTCAATTCAATTTATGGATTTTGGGACTGAAACTAGAATATTAGAAAAGATGATTAGAAAATTACACTACGAAAAAATTTTCAACTTTTTGCAGAACCTGTCTATGAAATATATTTTTTAAATACCCTTAAGTACGTTGAATCCAAATCTTAAAAAAAAAAATAAAAAAAATATTTTTTCATTTCAAGTTTTTGAAATATCGCGCTGTTTATATTAACACCATTACCGTTACCAAATATGTACTTACATAACCACTTATAAGGTAAAGCTTTTCTACACTGGGATTCCAGTGAACTCATTTTATATTAAAATTGCAAACCCATTGAAAATATCCTAAAAATAAGAATTTTTATTCCAAAAAAAAAAAAAAAAATGGAGTATAATGTAAGTATAAAAACCGCTATATTTTAAAAATTACAAATGGGAAACCAGATTTATAGTCAGCGTACCTTAATCTATTAAAAAATAAGTATTACAAAGTCAGGTTCTGCAGTAGTAATATCATACTTGCGAATTTTTCATTGGCACTGAAATTTAATTGGCAATATTTACTATGACTGCCAATGTCAAAAAATTTCATTATCATTCCAATGTCAATGAAATTAATCATATACAGACAATCTGACAATTATAAGACATAAATCACTGATGACGCCTGTCCATTAAAAAGGCAGAAACTAGTCTGGTCTGATTTGAAAATTAAAAATTTTTATATTTTTAGAGAAAAGCGATTATTATTCTTTTTAAACTCAATCTTTATAAATTAAATTTGGCAAATGCATATTAGTTAAGAATTTATTGCGACTGTATATATAACAGCATTCGAACTCTGGCGATGTCTCAACATAAACGCAAAGTTGGATACACTGTACGTAAAAACCGTACGTCAATCCGGTAACGTTGTGAAATAGAGTCGGAGGAGATTAGAAAATACACAAAAATCTGAAAATAGAATATTTGTGTTTGTCACTTCTGAGTATAATATACAATAACAGAAAATCTAATAGGAAAGAAAACAGCAATTTAGCTGCATTGCATTCGAGCAGTGGGTTTCTATTCACCTCAGTCTCTCTCAATCTGTCCGGTTTTTATTTGTTCGTAAACTTGTACCGAGCAAATGAAAACATGTTGCAGAAATAAAGGGTGGTTAAATTTCAAGGGCCGATGTTGATTTTGAATAAAACACAAACTATTTAGGAAACTATTGTAATTTTATTTTATTATGATATATTGGTATTACTCAATTATGTATGGGACAAAATATCGGCCAAATGGGCGCCGCGACCACGGCGGCACACCTCCATCCGATGGTCCAAATTTTCGATGACGCTGAGGCATAATGGAGGTCCTATGCCGTTAGTGTGCCGAATTATCTCATCCTTTAGCTCTTGAATTGTTGCTGGCTTATCGACGTACACCTTTTCTTTCAAATAACCCCAAAGAAAAAAGTCCAACGGTGTCAAATCACATGATCTTGGCGGCCAATTGACATCGCCATTACGTGAGATAACACGGCCATTGAATTTGTTGCGCAAAAGAGCCATTGTTTCGCTAGCTGTGTGGCAAGTGGCACCGTCCTGCTGAAACCACATATCGTCCACATCCATATCTTCCAATTCGGGCCATAAAAAGTTCGTTATCATCTCACGATAGCGAACACCATTCACAGTAACTGCCTGACCGGCCTCATTTTGGAAAAAATACGGCCCGATGATGCCGCCAGCCCATAAACCGCACCAAACAGTCACTCTTTGTGGGTGCATTGGTTTTTCGACAATCACTCTTGGATTCTCATTCGCCCAAATGCGGCAATTCTGTTTATTGACGAATCCACTGAGGTGAAAATGTGCCTCATCACTGAAGATGATTTTCTTCGAAAATTGATCATCCACTGTTGCCATTTCTTGCCACCATTCTGCCCATTCACGACGTTTGGAATGGTCAAGAGGCTTTAGTTCTTGAGCCAATTGCACCTTGTAGGCGTGTAAATGCAAGTCTTTATGCATAATGTTCATCAACGACGAGCGAGAGAGGTGCAATTGTTGGGCACGACGACGAGTTGAGGTGGACGGCTCTTCAGCCACACTATCGCAAACAGCAGCAATATTTTCTGCAGTACGAGCTGTACGAGCATGCACTGGTGTTCTCACATCTTCTACAGACCCGGTTTGCTCGAATTTTTCCACGATTTTTGCGATTGTACGCACATTTGGGCGATCAAATTGACCAAAAAAATCACGAAGTGCACGATATGCATTTTGATTTGAACGCCCATTTTCATAATAAGTCTGGATAACTTTAACACGTTGTTGGATTGTGTATCTCTCCATGGTTCAAATTGAGTAAGTCTGAAATAGAGAAATGTCAAATAAAATTCGGAAAAAAACTTGGCGTTTAGGTGTGGTTCACATTCAACATCGGCCCTTACAATTTAACCACCCTTTATAACTTTTAAATTAATTTCTATCATGTTTTTTAATAATAATTTAATAAAATGTTTCTTCACTTAACATTTTTAGGATAAAAAAAGCAAGATAAAATTAAAATAAATTAAATTTTAATAGAGAGTAACACAATATAAGCAAAATAAAAGTAAGTGTTTTAAACAAAAAATTTTTATCAACATGTTGCCATTATTTTTAAGTGTAAAAAAATGTTTTCATTAGCTTGCCCGAGTGCGGTATTTTGTTGCTGAGAGGCGTGCGAAGTATAGTCTCTCTATTTGTATATACTCTATGGTCCTAACTTTAAATGTGTTCCCACTTTTTCTCAAGTTTTCTCAACTTTTATCACGTAAATCATGTATTGTTTGGTAACTGAATTGTCATGAACGATCATCTTTTTATAATATATACTTGAAATATACTTTAGAAACAATTTTTGCATCTAGTTAATAATATTCTCCCTTGCTATATATTTCCTTGCGATTGGGAAGTTGCAAACGTTGTTCCAATTAGTGAAAATGGATCAGTTAATGTTTTAAGGCCGATATCTATAGTTCCTATATTATCCAAAATTGTAGAACGCAATGTGAAGGTGCAAATGTTAGAATATTTGGATAAAATTCGCTTAATTAGTCCTTATCAGTCAGGATTTCGATATGGTTTTAACACCTCATAATTACTTACTAGATTAGAAGAATCGTGGATAGAAATTATATAGGAGTTTTGTTATTACTAAATTTATCAAAAGCTTTTGATCGAATTAGTCACACAATTTTTACTAGTAATCTACACAGAAAAAACTAAAAACGCGTTTCAATTAATAATTTATTGAATCAATTAACATTTTAATTGATTTTGCACATATCACGGTAATGATAATATTAATTAAAACTTTTATTGAAAATTAAAAAGAAAAAAAGCTATAAATAACTATCTACAAAAAACCATGATAATCAAAAAAAAATTTTTTTGTGAACGATACGTTGGTATGTGTGTTTTTGTTAATGTTAAGCCTGTTTGGTTGTTTGTGTGTGCGCTTGTTTTGTTTGTAAACTTCAAATGCATTTGGTATTTTATACTAAAAATTTTCTATTTAACCTACAGTGTATGAAAAAATAATTTGAGAATTATGTTTAAAATAAAATATGTATTTATAGATTTACAAGTCAATTAAAATATTAATTTATTCAATTAAATACTTGTTTATAAACAAATTTAATTCAAATCAAATCTTTTATTGGATACTTCAGGCTGATAATTTTTTCTGTGTATGTAATTTCTTTATATTTTCCAAATTGCCTCTATGCTAATTTTTTTCTTATTTGACTGAAAGACGTCAATATATTCATTGTAAGGGGTCTGTTTCGGATTGGTCGACAGTTACAAGTGGCGTTCCACAGGGATCTGTGATTGGACCGTTGCTATTTTTAATCTATATGAATGATATAATGAATGTTTTTAAAGCATTTTTTGTGAGGTTTTTGTTTTTGCCGATGATACTCAGCTGCAATAACCCCCACTGAAATAACCACCACCGCCGAAATGAAATAAGCCCCACCAAATTTATAAAAAATTTAAAGTGGGGCTTATCTCATTTTTGGTGGGCAAAGTTTCATTTTAATACGTGGGTATTATTTCATTTTATTACCCACCACATTTGGTGGGGGTTAATTCATTTTTATTGGTGGGAATTAATTCATTTTGGTGGGGTTTAATTCATTTTAATTCTAATATCAATTCTTGGTTTTTGAATTAATTCCTACTTTTGCAGTACTAGTTTTATTTTGTAAAGGTGAATTAATTCCTACTTTTACAGTACTAGTTTTATTTTGTAAAGGTGATATTAGAAAGTACGAAAAAAGAATACGTTATTTCAATTAAAAAAAACACATTTCTTCTTATTAAAAGTCCATTCGTGCCCATGTCACCAGGTTCCTTAGTTGGTAAAAAACTAATAATTTGCCCTTTTACAGAATGTTGACATAAAGGTGTATCCATATTTTAGAAGGACACGGTGGGGTCCAATATCACCAACTGAAATAAAACAAAAATTAAAATGAAGTCAAATTCACAGGTTGACTTTATTTCCAACAAAAATGGAAATAAAACCAAGTTGGCTATATTTCCTTTAAAAAAATATCGTGTTATCCAATTTAAATCAATATTCCATTTATTTAATATCAACGTGAAAAAAAAAATTTTAAAAAAATGTTTTGTGTCGCGGACAGGAAAACTTTATTGAGCGAAGCCACCTGCCGCGTCCTACTGGAGGAAAAAACCCCTAAGAACGGCCGCAGGCCGCCACACAGAAAAACTTAAGCTTGCGAAGCCATATTTCATTATTTGCCTCGTATTGACAAAATGTGTTATAAGTTCAAATGCCCAATGTGTCGCCAAGAAGTTGATGAACATCTACAAATTTTCATTTAATTTTCTTTGTTTTGTATATTTTTAAAATATGTACATACATATGTATTATATCCAGTTATGTTCAAAATACTAATTAAAAGTGTTTGAAATACTTATTATTATCAATTACATGAAGTTTTTGTAAAAGTTTTATTTTATAAAATAAAAATATAAATAATGTAAAGTGGGGCTTATCTCATTTTCGGTGGGCAAAGTTTCATTTTAATACGTGGGTATTATTTCATTTTAATGCCCACCAAATTTGGTGGGGGCTAATTCATTTTCATTTGTGGGGAATAATTCATTTTGGTGGGGATTAACTCATTTTGGTGGGCACAAATTCGGTGGGGCTTATTTCATTTTCGGTGGGCACAAATTCAGTGGGGCTTATTTCATTTCGACGGTGGGGGTTATTTCAGTGGGGGTTATTTCATGCACCCAACATGATCATCAGGGCAACCAGAAATATGCTCTAAAAAAAATCGGTTTTATGTCCATAAAAAACGAAAAATATGCACTTAAATTTTGAAAAATATTCTCTTAACATCATGTTTTTCCACGGATGACAGGCAATACGCTAAATTATCGTTATAGATTTAAAACAATTTCAACTGACTTTCGTTATCCCTAAATAGCGTTACCGAAATAATTGAAATATCGTTATCCGTAAAATACCGTTACCGATATAACTAAAATATTGTTACCGAAATAATTGAAATATAGTTTTCATGAAAATACCGCTACCGAAATAATCTGGCAAGATCTGGAAAAAAAATCGCTCTAACTAAACATAGTGTAGTTTCCCAAAGTTTGATCATAAACTAGCCAGTCACTGGAACTCGGGAAAAATGGAGCTAATATATCGGTTTTTTGAAATGGCCAGAATCTCCAGTACCTAAGCGCAATAGGGCAAAACAGTCAAAGTGTCTGCTCCACAGGAGTATTGATTAACCCTCATAATACAAATATACTAGGGCCGGAAACGATCCCGAGAGATTGTTTTTTTTTGAAACCTCAGGGTGTCTTAATTATTTCTGAAAATTCGATATTTCGCTTAGTTATTGAGAAACTAACCATTTTATAACATGGCGATTTTTTAAGTTGCCAGTATCTCTGAAACTAAGAGAGATAGGGCAAAACGGACAAACATTTTTCTCCGCAGTAGTATTAATTCACCCTTGTAATACAAATAGGCTAGGTGCGGGGAGATCCCAAGTAATACATTTTTATAAATCAGCCACAGTGTCATTCTCGTTCAATTTCGTTTCCCGTACTCAGTGTTACAATTCTTAACTGTCTCAGTTGCATTCCTATGTAAAGCAATTTACACTCCACTTTTTTTTTTGTAATCAACTGCTTTTTTTGCTCAACTGCAATTAGTTTTTTAGGCATGAGTGTGATTTCATAAGCATTAGTAGGAAAAATGCTATTGCCAAAAAATTTCATGACAATTAAATTTTAATGCAATTTCATTGGCATTTGCATTAGTGAACTAATGCTAATACAATTTTAATGCTAATGAAAAAATTGCCAGGTATGCATGAAACAAACACTAAATGAAACATATTTTTTGTAGATTATTATTCATACAATGATTGATTTTGTGGTTTAATTTCGAAAAATTAGACCAATTATATGAAAATTGGAGTGAATTATGTAAACATAAAAAGTGCAATATTTCAAAAACTGCATATGAGAGAAAAATGATATGACATATTAGGATTAAGCGTACCTAAGTCTATAAAAAAATTTGCATTTCAAGCACAGGTTCTACAAAAATTTTAAATATTTTGAGTACACTTAGAATACTATGTAGGTAAAGACCACTGCAAATGTAGTTAAAAACAAATGAAATTTCACTTAAAGAAATTACGACTAACATTTCAGTATATTCAACTAACATTGTCATTTGTTTTTTAATGTTCAAAAAATGACTAACACTTGTAGTAAAAACTAACCATATGTTAGTAAAAAATAAACAAACATTTATTTTTTTTATTTTTTTAAATTACAAAAAACTACTGTAAAAAATCAATGTGAAATCATAAAACAGTCATTTGATGTGGTTTGTTTTTTTAAATGAACTACCATGTTAGCAAAAAATTTAATTTGTTCTACAAATGACTGACATTTACATTAAAAATAAAGAAATTGTATTACCACACAAACAACTACATATTTTTAAAGCAGAAGTTCCCTGAGTGTAGTGTTATTTTTAAAAGAATCACAAAAAAAAGTGTAAGCACAACTGTAGCTGAATATACTTATTTTTTGACTGTTGCAATATGACGTTATGGTGCAGAAACAATAAGAAGTCCGTATTTTAAAAAACTTTAATTAAGAAAACCTGCTGATTCTGTATATTAAGCGAAACTTAAATTTATGTTTGATATCATAGATATTAATTAATTTATATTTAAGATGCCTTAAGCATCGAATCAATTTACCACGCTCCTAAAACTGTACACTTTATTTAATAATATTGTGGAATTAATATTAAATATGCACACAAAATTCCAAGAAATAATCCAGAAAATGGCTCATATCAAATTTACCAAATTGCTGTTGCCTTTTTCATATTTGTTCATACGGATGCTTCTATTATCATAATAACCAGGGACTGGAAGTTCATGCAAATGCATGGTTTTTCTCAAACTATTTTTGTGAATCATGGAATTTGTGTTAAAATGACAATGGTTATAGCATATTTTGCTATAAATGCATATATTTGAATATGTTGCTTTAAATGCATATTTTTTTGGCATAGTTTTACATATCTTGCATTATATGGCTATTTGTATTGCAGTTTTTGCTTAAAATGCATATTTTTATTCTATTTTTCTTAGCTGTTCCTAATAAAGTAACTTTTAATTTTACTTAATTCTTTTAAAGTGATTTTAACAACATATGTAGATAATATATTAAACAAAGCATATAAAATTTTGAATATTTTTTTAAAAAAAATAAAAGCATGAAAAATAACTAATTTAAAGTGCCTGTCTTTTTTACTGTTTTCGTTAATTTTCTTCGAAACTATCAAAATCCCAGTTAAGACTTTTAGAAAAAAATTTCGAAGAAAATTAACACAAACATAGTTTTTAGTGTATATTTTAAGATTTTTTATGAATACTAAAGAAATTAACCATTGAATTTCAAGTGTGGGAAGAATGTGGGTATATGCAAAATATCAGAGGAAGATTTACAAAATGTTTATATCTATTAACTATAAGCAGGGGTATTAAATTCAAAAAATATGAATGATAAAGGCCGTTGTACAATAGTTAGAAAATAGTAGACAGTATTAATAATGTTCCTCATGACTAGGGCAAGGTTGTTTTTTTTTTTGGCATTTGCAGAATTTGCCATTTTTCCAATTATTTTCTAAAAAATGCAATTTTTGCTCCACCTTACCATAAAATGTCATTTTCTACCTTCTTGCAATGTTTTTTAGAATTATTTTTATAAAAATGTCCATTTTACCTTAAAACAGCTAGATTGTAGAGTAGCAGACTTAGTACATATACATTTTAAAGATGTCAATTCACTTATTTCAAATTGTAAAGCAGTATTTCTTTAGTTAACATTTAAGGCCTAGTTTTTGGGATGTCAGTTAAACTTTGCTTAGCTTAACCGACAACGAATTTTGTCCACCACTTCTCACTGGAACTCATATTTTCAGTAAACTCAACTGTTTTATGGTACAATAGTAGATAATTTCTTTTTGATAATGTGAAAATTGAATATAACTTTAATATTTAACTTTTTATTTTATACACATTTTGTTTTGCCATTTTTTGTGCCATTTTTAATGGTTTTTCGTGCTATTTTGCCTACCATTTTTAAATTTTTTTGTGCCCTGCTCATGACTATGGAACAAATATCTATAAAATTGTATATGCTGATATCCTTTAAGGCAGGTCAAAAATATCGGTTAAGAGCATCATTATTATGATAATAAAGGGTCCGCCATCTAACGTTTTTTTTTTTCAACTAGTGCTTATTTCGTGAATGGTAACACTTAGCTCATGTCTGATTTGAAAGATAATTAGTTTTATCCTTCCGCTGAACGAATATGGTCCGTATGTTCGTTATCTTGTGAAAAAAGTGAAAGAAACTGGCATCCTTATCGATAAACCAAAGCGTGAAAAGCCAAAAACAGTGAGTACACCCGAGAGTATTGCTGCTGTGGCAGAAAGTGTGCGTGAGGCGCCATCAACAACAATTCACCGTCGTTCTCAACAATTGAACATTTCGGAGACATCATTGAGACGAATTTTGCATAAAGACCTTGGTATGACGCCATACAAAGTCCAATTGGTTCAGGAGTTCAAAAAAAAAGTTATTTGGCGGACCCTTTATATATGATAATATTTATGATTCAAGTTAATTATAATATGATTAAATATAATATGATGAGGGCCATACTATAATCATTTTATTTTGAAATTCATGGTTCTGTTCGCAATACCTATCGCGCACAAATTTAGCGAATTTTGTTTAGCGATGAAGCTCACTTTTGGTTAAATGGATACGTCAATAAACAAAACTGCCGTATTTGGAGTGATGATAATCCTCAAGTATATGTTGAGACACCGTTACATCCGGAAAAACTGGTTGTTGGGTGTGCTTTATGGGCTGGTGGAAACAATGGTCCGTACTTCGTTAAAAACGATGTGGGTCAGAACGTTACAGTCAATGGTGACCACTATAGAGCCATGATTACTGACTTTTTCGTTCATCAATTGGACAACCATAATGTGCAGTAGCTGTATCACACAGCTCGTGCCACAATTGATTTATTGAAGGAAACGTTACGTAACCGCATAGTTTCAAGTTTCGGACCCGTGAATTGGCATCCAAAATCGTTCGATTTAACGCCTTTGTGCAACAAAAACGAGATTATAAAACAAACAAACAATTTTTTTCTCATGTTCTTAGTTGTCACAAAACCACTTCTCACGAGTTTTAGCCTCCCAACAACATTATTTCGGGTACATATTAATAGTTTAATGCTCACTCTGGATTCATAGAAAGAAACCTGTAAAAATGCTAAAAAAAAACTACTAAAAATTAGTTAATAATGGCGTTGATGAAATCATCCGTTCTTTTCTGCTAAATGTTAATAAATTAAGAACTGCAGACAAATCTGTTAACTTTACAAAGTTTAAGTTATGTTCGAGTTGAGTTTTAGTTAACAGAAAATAGCTAAAGTTAGCACAAACTGTGCTTCGTGAATGAATTATATTGTAGTTTTTATAGCAAAACCTTTTACTAACTATTTGTTGACTAGAAAAAGTAAAACAAAACTGTAATATCAACAAAAATTTTGACATAATTATCTTTTATTTAGTACAACAATACATAACTTTATATTTTACCAAAATCAACAGAAGTTTTTGCTAAAAAATTGCAGATTTCTGAAAGTCATATTTTTATTCGCATTAAAAAAAATGAAAAAAAAAAATTTAAAAATTCATATTTTTAGTGATTTTTTTTTTTGTCTATTAATATTTAGGAAATTTTTCCTGATTTTAACAAATTAATTTGTTGCTTACAATTAACTAAATTTTTTTTAAAATATAGTAAAACATTTGTAAGTTCAACAGATTAATTTTTGCTATTCTCATCTTATTTATTTACTACTTATTTATTTAGCAAAAAAAAAACTTGCTAATTTAAGCAGTTTTGTCGGCAAAGTATTTTTTAGTAAATTTCGCAAATAGTTTTACTAACTCTTTTCTATTAGTGTAAATATTCAAAATTTTCCAAATTCAGAAATAGACATCGCGTCGGCATGAAAAACAATTTGCTGGAAAGGTCTTTAAAATACATTTCAAACTTGTTTTTGTGAAATTTCCATAAGGGAATGTTCTGCTATATAACCATGTCAAATTTCAACCTATTTTAACAAATGAAGACTCATTTTACTCCGAAAAACACTAGCTTTAAGAATATTGTTGTATTAAAAGAAGATTCGAGAAAACCCTCGGAGAAGTTGGAAAAAAAATTCAAATTTTAATTATTATATGTATAAAAAGTACCATAACTTTGTCAATTTCCAACCGATTTGAACAACCGAAGACTCGATGTACTAAAGAAAGTACTAACTTTAATTATAATACACTCATTTAGCCTTACAACCTACATTAGATCCCTTGAAAAGTAATTGCAATTCTTTGTTTTTTGTAGCACCGTGTAATCGGACCATAATATCTAACCCCATGTATTTAATTTAACAAATTTGTGTTCACTGGATTAAATCATATCAAATTATATCAAACTTAATGTAACATAATCCATTTACATACAATACGATCCACCATTTTTCAGATCATATTGTATTTCAATTAGATATAAGGCTATATCAAATTTTATTTTATCGGTTATATATTTTTTTGCATGAAGCAATACATTGCTTTGTTTATCCCATATATTAATTAGAATCCGATAATCCAATTATACAGGGTGTCCGCCGGGAAGGTATACTACTTTGTTTTGCCGCCATTTTGGTAAACATTAGTCTTCACAGTTCATATTTGGCAGTCGTGAAGTAGACACGTGGCAAATTTATTATGGAAATATATTCGATAAACCAACGTGTTTTAATGGTTAAAACATTTTATCAAAATCAATCATCGATTACTGTGACGATGAGAAATTTATGTGAAGTTTTTGGGAGGAACAACGTGCCAACAAAACGCACTATTTATCGTGTAGTAAATGATTTCAAAGAAAGAGGGTATGTAGGTGGTAGGCGCAAGCATGGACCACAACGTACTGGAAGATCGGCTGAAAACATTACTGCTGCTCAAGAAAGTGTTCAAAACAATCCATCAACCTCAATTCGACGCCGTGCTCAGGAGCTTATTCTTCAAAGAACAACTTTGGCCAACATTTTGCATTTGTTTTCAATTAATATTCAGTTGACACAAGAGCTTCTACCACTTTTTCTTTTTTGCATCCATAAAAAGTGACAGTATGATGTGCAATTTGGTCAGGAGAAATCATTGGACCTTACTTCTTTGAAAATGTAAACGGCGTAACTTTAACTGTGAATGGGGAGCGATATCGTGATATGATTGAAAACTTTTTAACGCCACAACTGCAAGCTTTGGGCTTGACTGCTTTGGGCTTATCAACAAGACGGTGCCACATCACATACAACCAGGATTACAATGGAATTACTGCAAGACCTCTTTCCACAACAAGTTATTTCAAGAAATGGTGATATTGATTGGCCTCCACGGTCTCCTGATTTGACTGCTCCGGACTTCTTTTTGTGGGGATATCTGAAAAGCAAGGTTTATGCAAACAAACCGGAAACGCTTCGTGATGAAATTCATGATATACGACGTGAAATGTGTGAGAATGTAATGAAAAATGTGCTCAAAAGGACTCGCATTTGTGAGGCTAATAGAGGCGGACATTTATTTGCTATTGTATTCCATACATAGCTGCCGACATTAAATAAAACATTTATCAATATAAGATCCATTGTCTTTCATTTAATCAAAAATTATAAACAAACAAAGTAGAATACCTTCCCGGCGGACACCCTGTATATTGCCCGTATAATAACGTATAGTATAAAATATTGTAAGATACAATTAAATATGCCGTTTTACGAATAATTGCAGTGGCAAGTAAAATTGTATTTTAATATACATGATGTCATACTTAACTATAACAAATTTTACAAAAATGGATTACATTATAGACATAAATTATTTCGTTCTGTAGTTATTGAGCTTAGAATTTGGAAAATTTTTAATGATCCTTTTTAATGAACCTTAATAATTTGTACGCCGAAGTGTTTTTCTGGTAAGCGAGAAATGCTGAGTTTTGTGAAAACATAAAAAATGAGAAAAATATAATAAAATAATTTTAGCTTTATAACCTGTTTTTTCCAAATAAAACATTTCAGAGACACCGTAGATCCCCTCAAAAAACTCGGAAAAATTTCTCAAAATTATTTTGGACTATAGGCTTTTATATTGCGCTTGAACAGATGTAAAAATCCAAAAAAGTGGAAATGCTGAAACCCAATATTATTTACATATTATACGAACCCATACATACGAGTAGGTATGTGTGAATGAGTCTAGGAATATTTATTATGCTATTACACAAAAGGACACTTTATTGAACGCTAATGTTTGTAAAATTGAATTGCATTTCATGTCATCATAACAATAACATCAACAACAACAACGACAGTATTCAGTATTAGGGTCGCTCAAATATATATGAGTCATCTTAAAAATGCTTCAAACCTGTTGAAACTAACTGAAGATGCCTCTAATTTCTTAAAGTTTTTTAAATGTAGAGGGACAGGGTCAAGTAGACTATATTTAAAAACTATGACATGGTTTTACATGAATAGTCTTCACATAAAGAATTGATGGACATTTCAAAGTCGAAAAATTTGAAAAAAAAAACAAAAAATAAAACAAAACAAAACTACTTAAAATTTACAAAATATTTTTGATTCATTTCATTTTATTGTGTATTGTTTATAACTTTCAGATCCAAAACAAGGATCCAAAAGAAGTTATTGCCCAAAATCATAATTAATTTTTTTTTTTTTTTAAATGTCATAAGACATAATGTCTTTTGTGTCGCATGCAGAAAAAACTTTATTTCGCGAAGCCGCCTGCCGCGTTCTACGGAGGAAAAAAACCCCCAAGAGCGACCGAAAACAAACTAAAAAATCTAAATGTGAAGATTAACAACAGGTCCGCTTGACCAACAAAAGTAGTTCGTTATAAGCGAGTTTCGTATTAACCGGAGTAACATTTCTTTACAATTCTTTTATTGTCCATAAAGTTTTAAACATTTCTAATAACTTTTTAAAAAAATGTGAAATTCTTTTATTTGATTTCGTAAAAAGATATTTCGAGATATATTTAAGGAAAAATGTTTGGGTGTTCGTTTTAAAATTTAATCAATTTTAAAGAAATTTCAGAAAACTGGCAAAATTTGGGAAGCTCGAAATAAAAATGGAATATTATATGAATTTTTGTTTGAGGAACTATCCGAAACAGTTCGTCTTAATCCAGGATTCGTCTTAACCGAGTTTGTATTAACAGATTTTTTTACATTCACTTTTAACAGAACGGTTCGTGTTAACCGTGTTCGTCTTAAACGAATTTTACTGTAATTGAATAGTTTGCATTGTGTATGTTAAAAATAAACAAATTTTTAATATTATTTAAAAAATCACCAAATTTTGCAACACTTTCATGATGCAAAAAGCGTTTAAAATATTATTATACCCCACACACAAAATAAAAATTCATACTATTTATGAATATTTTATGAAAAATTAGCCAATGTACTAATTTATGAACTTTTTAATAACATTTATGAACAGTTCATAAAAAATACCGAGAAATTTTGTGTCTCGTAAATTATAAAAAGATTCTTAAAATATATGTAGAAACACTTAATATTTATGAAAAAGTACTTAAAAAATTTGCCATTGTAGAAAATTCTAATATTTAAGAAAACTTGCATAAATTGCAATAATACTGGGAATTTTATGTACCTTTTCATAATTGCTAGGGATACTAGGAACACTTCATAAATAGTAAGTAAATTTCATAAACAGTATGAACCTTTAAAAATATGAACTTTTTCATAAAAAATTATGAATTTTATTTTTTTGTGTGCAAAGTGAAATTTTCCAAACAAAGTAAAATTACTATCTACAATTGGTCAAAAAAAGTAGTTTGTTCTCATACAAAAACTCTGTAGTCTTATTTCGGTTTTAACATGATTTTTAGCCCTCAGCTAAAACTTTTTTTTTAGACTGTGAAAACTGCCATTTCACTTTTGACTACATTTGGATAAAAAAAAAAATCTCGAAGAACAATTTTGAAAAAAAAATTCGGGAGAAAAAAATTTGTTTAAAATATTTTGCCTCAAAATGTGGCGTGTCCCTATCCGGATTTCATTCCTGCCCAAGGAAATCTTCAGGGGACTTTGTTATTAGAATTTCTAGAGATATTTGTTAATAGAAAACATATGATTTTCTATTGTTGATTTACTTGAATAAACGTCACTACATTGCTAGGCCTGTCAAAAAAACAGAGTAGTATTTGGAAGATGACAAAGCCAATTGTGACAATATTTTGTTGTTGTTTTTGTTTTTTCTTTGATATTTTAAATTTTCAATCTCGCTCCTGGACGAGGACAAGAAATTCTCATTGAGTTTGTGATTTAACATAACAAATATCTCTAGAAATTCTAATAACAAAGTCCCCTGAAGATTTCCTTGGGCAGGAATGAAATCCAGATAGGGACACGCCTACATCAGATTGTTTCACAATTTGTTAAATAGGTTTTGGGACTTTAGCACATTTAATTACTATAAATGCAATTAATGTTTATCCCGATGAAAATAAATGTAAAATTATTTGTTTTCTTTAGTCTCCAAATTGCGAGTCATGATTATAAAGGAATATCTGGATAAAATATTTAAAGTCTTTTAAACTATCGAGTAATTTAGACGACAATTTCTTCAAATTAATTTTTCTAAAATTTATTTTTTACATGACAATGTTCACTAATTTTTATTTGTTTTCTTTAGTCTCCAAATTTCGAGTCATGATTCTAAAGTTAAATCCACAGCGAATACTAAACTCACAATATTTTTTTGTAAATACTACTGAATATACACATTTAGTTAACTGAAAATCAGTTAAATTCGTATAATTGTATTTTTTAGTTTATTTTCAACTGTTGAAAAAATAATTGGCAAAATCGATAAAAACAATAGATTGTATTCGTTTATTTCAATAATAAATATACAACTTTTTGTTTTAAATATAAAATTTTAATTGAATATTTTAACCATTACCGAAAGTCCGTTTATTTGTTTATTTTGTTTATTGAATAACAGGCAGAAAGTTAAAAAATATATTTCTTTAGTAATTTAACTGATATTGCAGTGAAACAATTTTACCAATTCAATTTTTAAATAACTGTTGAACTTTTCTGGAAAAGTTCTTGTGAGTGTACACTCAAAAAAATAAGTTAGTACAAAAGTTAGTAAAACGTCTTGTAAATCAGGTATACTATTTTTTAGCAAAATTTTTTGCTAAAATCGTGTTTTCAGCTAAAGTTTTTGTTATACTTATTCAGCACTTAACTGTTTTATACTAATGCTTTACTAGTACACTAATGTTTTACTAATTCATTTTGCTAAAAAAAATTGTGCTGATAAGCACATTAATAGTGTTGACGACAACCAGATTGAAAGATATACGTAGAATGAAGCAGATGTCGCGGCATGTTAAGATGTAGTAGAGAAGAGGAAAATGATACTAAGAGGTACAACTCTAATAAGACATATAAAAAATCTACCATGGAAGTTTTTGTATCTGTTTTTCATAAATAAAACAAAATTGAGGATTAAAACAACTTAAATTTTGCGTTGTCACCGGCTTGTGAAAATAATTGTCTTTTAATTAAATAAAAGACAAAATAAATTATTTAAATTTAATATATATTTTTAAACTAAATTTTTATAGATGAATAATCTAGTGTGGAATATAACTCCCATATATGGGCAGGTGCTTCAAAGTCTATTTTGGGGCTTCTGGACCGTGTGCAACGGAGAGCGTTGATGCTTATCAACGACAGTAGGGTTTCGAACTCTATTGACTCGTTGGAGCATCGTCGGAATGTGGGTTGTGTGACTTTGTTCTATAGATATTACCATGGGAAGTGTTCTGCTGAGATAAGCCGACTCATCCCGAGGGACCGGGTCTCTGTTCGTGCTACCCGCTTGTCAAGTAGATCTCATCCGTTTGTTGTCTATAGCCCGGCAAATCGCACAACGCATTACAGAGAAAACTCGTTTTTTCAGTCGCACTAGCCGTATGTGGAATTGTCTCCCTGCGGAAGTCTTCCCTGCAAATTACAATTTAGAAAAATTCAAGTCAAATGTCCACAAACACTACTCCCTCTTTCCTCCTCCCCATAACCTATTTTCCTGATATCAACACAATGCAATGCATTAGTAGGGGCATCCCCTGAGTGTTGGTTCAACATAAAAAAAAAAAAAAAAAAAATATATTTATTTCTATATATTTTCAGATATTAAATTAATTCATGTCGTCAAAGTGGAAAATGAAAATTTTTATGTTTCGTAATTATTGTAAGTTATTTTTAAAAGAATCACAAAAATATGTTTTATGATTTTCACCAAAAAAATTAACTAAATAACAATTTTTCTACAAATTTTTTGTGTTTTTTTCAGTCTACTAAAATTCAGCAAAAAATTTGTTAATTTTTAGCTAATCCACTAAGTGTTAGCAAAACTTTTTCCGAATCTACTAATTTTGTTGCTAAAAATCAGCTCGCTGATTTTCAGCAAAAGATTTTGTTGACATTAGCAATTTTTTTGCAAGCACCCTCCTGACTAAAATTTTGCTGACTCAGCAAAACTTTTTGCTGACTTTACAAACTTTTTTTTGTTTTGAGTGTATAACTGAAATAGTAAGCCACCCTAATGTTTATAATATATTTGCGAGATTGCAATCAATGGGTCCCACAACATTTTTTTTTTGGTATCGCTTGATGCCCTTCCTTTATCACATTGTATTTATTTGAAATTAAAAAAAAAAAAACAAAATCTAAATCTAAATCTAAAGCAATCTTCTTAACAACTTGATATTTTAAAAATATTTTACTACCAGTACTTTTTTTCAGTTTAATAATTCCATAATTATGGAAATTCTAAATTTTTTATTAAATTGAAAAAAGTACTGTATTTTTAAAATATCAAGTTGTTAAGAAGTTTGCTTCAGATTGTTATGATGCAGTTGTTGCAAAATACCTCATATCTAACTGAATAAGCATACGAGGGAGTGAACAAGAACAACAAATACTACTTATGTATACAACCAAATAACAACTGCGACAGTCATGATTTTCTAAATTTACACACCAATATACATGTGTGTATTGCACAACCCCATACACATGTATACTAAATATATAGAGTAAATAATATAATGATCTAAACACTTACATTCACACATTTGTTAATATGCACATAATGTAGCATAAGTGATTTGATATTTTAGCTTTATAATAACATCCTGTTCATATTACTCGTGCTATAATATAATATGATTTTGCATATTATTATGATTTTTTTTAGTTATAAGTATGCAACTTGATGTACCTTTAGACATAACTGCTGTACTTTTAGACAGAACAAAATATAATTTTTATTCATTTGAAAATATTATTTTATTTCAAAATGGTTTAGTTTTAAAGCCCGAAGCTACATATTTTACAATTCTACAACTAAAATATAATCTTTTTTAAATTTCTCCTTAAATGTTTCTTAAATAACACATCATTAGTCAATTAATTCTATAATTGATTCGATTCACCATATTAGCAATATCAGAACTTTGTTAGACTGATTATTTCTTGATTGAATCAATTACAAAATTTATTAACACTGACTTTGTTATTCATCGCAATTGGTAATTGATGGAATTTAGAAACATTTTATTTTTTGTGTACACAGAAACAACTAAAAACGGGTTTCAATTAAAATATGTATTGAATCAATTAATATTTTAATTGATTTTGCACCTATCACGGCAATGATAATACATATAAATTAAAACTTTTATTGAAATTAAAAAAAAAAAAAGTTATAAATAACTTCTACGAAAAAAAAAAACAATATGATACTCACACAAAAAAAAAGAGTGCAAACGATACGTTGGCATGCGTGTTTTTTGGTAATGCTGCATCTGTTTGCATGTGTGTGTGTGTGCTTGTTTTGTTTGTAAACGAGTTATTCTGTATGAAATCACCAAATCGGCAAAGCTGTCATATCTTAGATTTTACTCAAACTAACTGGAAATGATATTTAGGGTCTAAAAACCCAAAATCCAAGAGGATTTAATTTTTGCACACGGTACTACCGGTTCACGCAAAATAAAAAAACTAAAAAGTCTTGTTTTTGTGCGTAGTGGTTTGAGCTGTTAAAATTTTTCTGCTAGAGATATCTACATGGTGAACACATTGTTTTAAAGCTGAAGGATTATAGTTTCTATCAAAAATATAAAATTTGACTTAATTCATACACCCGAAAAATAACGCGGTATTGAAAATAAGCATATTTCATTGTTTTTTTGTGTTTTTCAATGAACTCTAGTGTTGGCGCTAATGAATATAGAAGCATAATAATTCTCAGATACAAATTAGACATGTCGGAGAAAAATACAAAATTAAAATTGGCTCAATCTGGCAACTCGTTATGAAAAAATCGTTACTTGAAATTTGGAAATTTTGAAAATTTGCATACTTCAGGCTACAATTTGGTCATGTTTGTTAGCAGATACAAACTTGAAAATTACAGAGTATTTACTACCTACTTTTAACTTTATAACACTTCAAGACCCGTTTAGTTATTTTCACTCCTCTCGGATTTACAGGGTTTAAAGAAAAGCCTTTTTGATTTTTTGTATGTATTTTTATACTTCCCTCAATTGTTATATACAGAGAAATTAAAATAAAAACAAGTAGTATTATGAAGTAACAAAGAATAATTATGAACTAAAAAATTTATTTAATAAATTCAGTAGATTTTTTATGTTTACAAAAATTTTACAAAAATAAAAAATTTTTTATCAACATTTGTCATCACAAAGACGATTTCGGCTTAGAAGCTGAGTGGCACTTTTTTGCCACTTCTCATGGCAAAAGTCCTTGTGACGGAGCAGGAGGTACAATTAAGCGGACTGTAAGGAAAGCAAGTCTACAGCGAACTGCGGATCATCATATCCTAACACCTACAGCAATGTTTGATTTTTGTTCCACTCAAATTCCTGGTATAATTTTTTTTTTGTATCCATTCCTGATGTTGATGCTATCGAAAACTTTTTGTCAAAAAGATTTATTGATGTTTGCACAATTAAAAATACAAGAAACTACCACAGTTTCTCTCCGATTTCTCACAGTCAGTTAAAAGTACGAAAGTTTTCAGCTTCTGATAACTTTGAAACTCCGAATATTATAAGAACAAATACTTTATGAAAATAATATAAAACTTATTCCACGATTCTTAATTACCCACATTTAAACTATAAATTTTCTACTTTAAATGATAAAAATATACCATTTGCTTATTTTTTGCCACCACTGTAAAATTTTTTAACATCAAAAATCTACTGAATTTATTAAATATATTTTTTAGTCCATAATTATTCTTTGTTACTTCATAATAATACTTGTTTTTATTTTAATTTCTCTGTATATAACAATTGAGGGAAGTATAAAAATACATACAAAAAATCAAAAAGGCTTTTCTTTAAAACCCTGTAAATCCGAGAGGAGTGAAAATAACTAAACGGGTCTTGAAGTGTTATAAAGTTAAAAGTAGGGAGTAAATACTCTTTAATTTTCAAGTTTGTATCTGCTAACAAACATGACCAAATTGTAGCCTGAAATATGCAAATTTTCAAAATTTCCAAATTTCAAGTAACGATTTTTTCATAACGAGTTTACCAGATTGAGCCAATTTTAATTTTGTATTTTTCTCCGACATGTCTAATTTGTATCTGAGAATTATTATGCTTTTATATTCATTAGCGCCGACACTGGAGTTCATTGAAAAACACAAAAAACCAATGAAATATGCTTATTTTCAATACCACGTAATTTTTCGGGTGTATGAATTAAGTCAAATTTTATATTTTTGATAGAAACTATAATCCTTCAGCTTTAAAACAATGTATTCATCATGTAGATATCTCTAGCAGAAAAATTTTAACAGCTCAAACCACTACGCACAAAAACAAGACTTTTTAGTTTTTTTATTTTGCGTGAACCGGTAGTGCCGTGTGCAAAAATTAAATCCTCTTGGATTTTGGTTCTTGGAACCCTTAGGAACATTTCCACAAAATTTTAACAAAATCCAAAATGGTCCAGCAACAATTTTTCATTTTTTTCGGTGTTTTCATAGAGAATGACTCAAACTTCAAATTCATTTGGTATTTTATACTGAAAATTTTCTATTTAAGCATACAGCGTATGAAAAAATAATTTGAGAATTACGTCTAAAATAAAATATGTATTTAAATATTTAAAATTCAATTAAATATATATAATATATATATATATATATATATATATATATATTAGATATATATAAATACAACAGCTTTCGCTGTCTAATTGAAGGCGTGAAAATTTTGAAACAGTGGGATAAAGTTGATAATATATTTAGAAATGTGGCAAATTTAAAAGCGACTGAAAGAAAAGTACACTCACAATATTATTATGTTAAAAGCTACGTAAAATAATTAAAAACGCAATTAAAAAGAGGACTACTGATTTTCCATCATACGAGGCGGATCAATAAGTCCGTGACTTTTTGAATAAAACACATTTTTTTTTTGCAAAAAAAAAAAATTTTTCAACATAATCTCCTTTTAGCTCAATACACTTAGTTAAACGTTTCTCCAATTTTTGTTTCCCTTCCAAAAAATAGGATTTTTCGAGGTTCATAAAATAGGCATTTGTTTGATCAATTATTTCATCGTTGGATCTAAATCTCTTTCCACCGAGCCATTTCTTTAGGTTTGGAAATAGGAAACAGTCATTGGGTGACAAATCCGGAGAATATGGCGGATGAGGTACCAATTCGTAGCCCAATTCATGGAATTTTGCAATTGAGACTGCACAAGTGTAAACCCGTGCATTATATTGGTGAAAAATAACTTTTTTCTTGGCCATATGGGGTCGTTTTTTTTTAATCCTCGTTAAATCGGTCCAATAAGTTATCATAATATTCGCCGTTTATTGTTTTTTACTTTTGAAGGTAATCGATGTGGATTATTACGCGTGCATGCCAAAATACTGTTGCCATCAGCTTATTGGCCGACAAACTTACCTTGGCCTTCTTCGGAGCCGGTTCACCCATAGAAACCCATTGTCTAGACTGCTGCTAGGTCTCCGGAGTGTTGTAATGGATCCATGTTTCATCCACAGTTACAAAACGCTGCAAAAACTCATTCGAATTGCTGTTAAACAACTTCAAGCAATCCTTTGAAGTTGTCACACGATTACGTCTATGGTCAATTGAGAGCAAACGCGGCACCCATCTTGCAGACAGCTTTCTTAAACCCAACTGATCATTTAAAATCGAAACCACACTGCCATATGAAATGCCTATGGCATCAACAATCTCACACACTTTTGTACTTCGATCGGCCAACACCATATCGTGGATTTTTTTCGACATTTTCGGGTATATTGACCTCAATTGGCCGTCCAGAACGTTCAGCGTCATTAATACTTATGCGACCACAACGAGAGTGAGTGAAACACTTTTTTAACATTGAAATCGATGGTGCAGGTCCCCATAGTCTTTATCAAGCTTTTCCTTGGTTTGATTGACGGTTTTTTCCCGCAAAAAAATAATGTTTAATGAGCACTCGAAATTCATTCTTTCCCATTTTTAAAAAAATCCACGAGGTTGTATGTTTTGAACAGCTGTTAAACGCAAAGTAAATGACCGAACTTGCTCAAAATTTGACAGCAGTCTATTAGAAGGTGGTACTTGATGGAATCAGTGTTGTATTTTATATAACTGCTAGGGAAGTTCAAAAAGTCACGGACTTATTGATCCGCCCTCGTATTCAACCCATTGTGATAGTTTTTTTTAAACATTGTTTAAATAACTATAATAGTAGTAAAAACAGCTGAAAATCTTTCAAAACAACCTTTAATCTCTAAGCTTTTTTTCTGTTGTGATTACAAAACATGACTCATACACATGTCAATGTTTGTATGTTTGTTATGATTGTCTGTTTGAATTTCTTGTTAATTCAATTGAAATAATTTTTTTGTGTAAAAAATATTATGGGGCTTATTAAACTTTCTTTTTAAAGAGAAAAAAAAAAAATCAAAATTTAAATGGAAATATTTAACGACAACCGAAAGTACGCTTATTTTAATAGTCTGGTTTTTAAACTATCGATGGAAAAAGTCTTAGAAAAGCTAGAGCCTCCAGAAGAGGCAGAGCTTTAACAAAAAAACCTATTAATCATCAATTTTGCTCCATTATTGTCTTCATAGTAATCAAACACGTGTTTTAGTTTCACACACATCTTACCTTTCATTGTACATCGTTATATTTTTGAGCAAAATTTTCATTTAACATGCAAACTGCTCATATATTTTAATATTGACCCAGCAAAATCTTTCATTACCATGTAAGTGCCCAGGTAGAAATTGCCAACCGCACAAAAAAAATAGTACTGGCAAAACCATGCTATTTTTTTAAAACACAACGTGTTAAAAATGACAAAATGTACAACTAATATTGTACTAGGAAAACACTATTTTATTTGCAAAGCATGTGTTTTGCCAGTACCACCGAAAAAAATTCTTTGGCAATATTATGTTTTACCTATATTACAACCAATTAGAAGCATTTTTTTATTAATATTTTATTATACTTCACGCAATTTAATTATGATGTATAAAACTAAGACCGAACAAAGCCATGCAGCTTTTTAAATGTGTTTTTTATTAGTTATACACATTATGGTGGATTGATTTAGCAATCAATATTGCGCCATCGATTTTTCGATAGCTTTTGGCATGGTAAAAAAAAAGTTCCACTACGACATAATAAAAAAATCATTTTCGAGGCTCCCAAATTTCAATTTTTTGACTTTTTCTCAACTTTTATTTTTAAGTTTTTTTTTAGTTGGTAATAAAAAAAAAATCGGCTGATTTAATTTTTTTTTTTAATATTACACTGATAATAATCCATGCGTAAAATTACGAAAAAATGTCAAAATAACCAAATTTTTTGTAAAATAAACGAAAATTTGTACATTTTACGAAAGTTTTTGTAGTTTTGACAATAATTTCGTAATTTTATGCATGGATTATTATGAGTGTACCTTTCCAAGGTGAAATTGTACGCTAAAAACGATAACGATAGCAGTTTTTCCAAAAAAAAATGTTTTTTTGATGTTTTGGAGGAGTATTTGTCGAAAAATAGATCTTTTTTTAAGCGTTAATTTTTAAGGTTTGTTTAATTTTTTTCGATTTTTTATAAGCGAGACTCAGTTTCAGCATTTATTTCGCAAAAAAAAGCATTTTCAATATTGCTTTTTTTTTTGATTTTTTTTATTACCTACAAAAAAAAAACCTTAAAAATAAAAGTTGAGAAAAAGTAAAAAATTTAAATTTGGGCGTCTCGAAAATGATTTTTTTGATATGTTGTAGTGGAATTTTTTTTCCTCAAACCAAAATCTATCGAAAAATCTATGTCACATCATCGACAAATTTTTGTCCTTACAAATCGGCCCACCCTAATGCATATATCTCAAAATTAATTTAATTTAAGCTATTTTAGTAGCACCCATTTTTTGAGCTACCAACTTTATGCCAACGGTGGAAAGTTTGCTCAAACCAATAGTTGGCGGATCCAGTGGGAAGGAAAATGGAAATGCCCAATTTTCCTCCAAAATTAAATTTTTAAATGCAAAAGTGTAACAATTTTAAATAAAAGTTCATCAAAAATACTTTAACTTTCCTCACAAAACCATTTTCCTGGATCCGCGCCTTATTGCAAATATAATGTCTTTTTGTCAACACTTTATTTTTTAATTACTGATAAGTTAAAAACTTGTAACCACATATTTTTCTAGTTGCTTATAAGCATACAAATAACTAATTTTTTTGGTAACCACTTATTTTTTATTGTTTTGTAATGCATCGGGTAAGGGAGTGTGCTTATTTTGTGTGTTTTTTTTCGTGAGACTAATATGTAAATCTACTTTCAAAAACGACCTTGTGGAACAAAAAAAAAAACGATTTTTGACGCTGACTTTTATGCAGCTGGCCCTAATACTGCTGCTTAGCATTTAGATACTGGTAATGCTAGCCCGTTACTGAGATGTTGCTGGGTAATATTATTTTGTTGTTCTAAATACTACCACATACTTGCAAACTCAAATTCAATTTTGTACATACCCTGCAGGAAGCTTGGGGTCAAGTGTCTCCAAGTCTCCACTTTTGTCTACTATTTTGTTGACATTGTCAACTAAGCGTCTACACTTTTTACTTTATTAACTCACTAGTAAATTTTTGGTTCCAATGTCTACATATGGTCCCATTAGAACTAATTAGTCACTAGTGAATCTATGGTTCTTATGTCTACATGTGGTCCCATAAGAACTAACGAGTCACTAGTGAATCGTTGGTCCAATGTCTGCATATGGTCCCATAAGAACTACCTAGTCACTAGTGAATCTATGTTTCTAATGTCTCAATATGGTGCCATAAAAACTACCTAGTCACTAGTGAATCTTTGGTTCCAATGTCTACATATGGTCCCATAAGAACTACCTATTCACTACCTAGTCAATAGTTCTAATGTCACTAGTGATTTTCAATGACACGTACATGTTAAATGTCTATAGCAAATTACATTGCCTGGGGAATATTTGGTTAGTAGTACTGGTGACACAGTCAATAGTGAATCAATACTTTTTCACTATTGACATTTCCTGCAGGGTATAAAGAGGAAGTATTAGAATATTAAAAAAAAAAAACCCAAGCAGAAGTTTTGTCTGTTTCTTTTTTATTTCCATAAAAAAAGAGATTTAGACACAGCAATAACAATATTCATAATCATTACTATATTGTTATTGTTGTTTTTATGGGCATCATTTTAAACGCCTATTTTGAAAGTAAGTTAACATCACATACACATATACTTGAGAACACACATAGATAAGGATGTCCCTTAAAAATTGATTTGATGAATTTCGTTCAATACACCCTCAGTTTTATTGCAAATTGTCCTAAATGAAAGAAATTGTTTGTTATTTTTGAATACGTTAATCTGTGGGGAAAATATTATCATTTGTTTTAAAAAGTGTATTTTATTAAACATTCTCAAAACTTAAAATTTTGAAAAATTTAATTTATAGTTTTATTTAAGCTTAAACCACAATTGACTTACCGTTTATAATTTTGGTTCAATATTTTTGTTAATTTTTCTTTGAATTTATGAAAGACTTATTTGAACTTCAAAATTTTAACTGAATTTGCGAATAAGTTCTATTTTTGTTCTTTTTTTGTTTTTATTAATTCTATTATTTTTTAATTTGTTATTTATTAAATTTATTTTGCTTGTTTGAAATGTTTTTAATTTGGTTAAGTTGGGTACGATGGGGCTCGATTACAAATTAACCAAATTAATAGAGATGGAACTTTACGAAAGTTGACTTAAGCTAAATATGGGCGCTTCAATATATTTTCAAACAATCGCTTAATTCCTTAATTCAACTTCGCTAAATATAGTTAGGCCGTTATTCCTTAAATATACTCAAAATTATTCAGATATGAAATTCTGATTTCATTGGATATCATTAACCCACGTTAGCCTCGAACCAAAAGTGCCTCAGAAATTTTATAAAAATGCCATGTTTTTTTTTAAATTGTTTTTTTTTTAATGTTTTTTTTAAAATTAATTTTAATGGATTTTAAATGACAAATTTGGAGATACCAGTTGCTGCTTTTATAATGAAATAGTTCTAATTTAAGGAAAAAAAAATAAATTAAAAAAATTATAATTTGTTTTTGTGTGGGTTCCATGACATTTTATGAAAATTGATTATTTTGTAAAACATTTATAAAAAATGTTGAATGTTTTTATGAAAGTTTGCATAATTTTCAAAAAAGTATCACCTTAATTTAACTGGACTATAGTTATGTTAACTTTTTAGAAATGTTGAGGTTAAGAAGAAGAATAAACGTTTTTCTCTAAAAATTATAAACACTATTAATTTTTAAATCAGACTAGACTAGTTTCTGCCTCTTTTTATGGACAGGTGCCATCAGTGATTTTCCATTTAAGTTGTATTATTATTTGTGTATTTATAATTGTCAGATATAGAGACAATATGATACATTTTTCAACAACCTGCGGCTGTAAGAATCAAACCTGCACTCTTCTTACATTACAAACATAAAAATACCAAGTCATGACCGTTTAGCGATCACACACAAGTATGGCCTCGAATGTAATGCAGCTAAATTCCAGTTCTCTTTCCTATTATATTTTTCTGTTATTGTATATTATACTCAGAAGTGACAACATTGACAACACAAATATTCTATTTTTAGATTTTTGTTTATTTTTCTATTCTCCTCCGTCTCTATTTCACAATGTTACCAGATTGATGTATGGTTTTTACGTTCTTGTTAACTTTTATTAAAAAAATATTTAATCGTTAGTGGACGCAAAAACCCACGAAAAATACTTTTAAGTATTGATCAAAAAAAAAAAGTTCACTTAATAAAAATAAGTAGGTGCGCCCGGTAGGCTAGTTGGTAGCGTGCTGGCTTATCAGTGCGGGGGTCATAGGTTCGATTTTCACCAGAGGCATTGGTCTGTTTTCGCTACAACGCGCCGAAGGCCATAGTAGCTAGTGCTCGGTTAGGGTAATAGTATATAATTTGTAATTATATGATTATTAATTAATAAAAAAAAAAAAAAAATTATATATATTGGGCTAATATTTATACTTTTTATCAAAAAGACACATTTGGAAATGTACATAATAATTTCTTTCAAATATTTATTATATTTGGATATTTGATTAAGGGTACTAACTAAAAATACCTTTAATTTGATACCCATTTTTTGTATAGTTTCTTTAGAAAAATAAAAAAAAGCAACTATAGCCATTTTTGACCCACCTTTTTTAATTCTTAATAGAGAGATTCTTGCGATAAATCATTGCGTTTGTTCGTAAGTTAGTACCCTCACATCACATATACGAATTGAAACAAAGCCTAAAAGAAACCATTCCGCAAATTTCCGTATGTGCATCAAATTGCATAAAATAATTATTTGTACCAATTGGTATTTTATATTTTTTTTTGTATTTATATTTCATAGTATAAATTGCCTTTTTTTGTCCCCAGGCTACATTCGGTTAAAGTTTTTTAAAATAAAAGTAAGGGGAATTAAGTCTAATAAAATTTTAGTAATATTTGTCAGCAAATTTTCCTAACTTTTATGAAAAAATTAAAATTTTGTTAAATTTTTCTCAAAATAATGAATTTTAATAAAATGATGTCCTGGAAAGGAGTAGGTCCACATACAAACACGAACTATAATATTTTCAATATATTTGTTTTATTTAATTCCAACTACTATATTAAAAAAATAGTAATCTACAACTCCAAATTAGGCTATCTGAAAATCTTAAAAAATTTATGTAAAAAATTAATTTTCTCAAATTTGTGCAGCATTTTTGATTCCATGCTAAAGTGGGTTAACGACATCATATTAAGTGAGAATTCCATATTTGAATAATTTTGCGTATACTAAAGCAATAAATTAAATGAAAAATACAATTTTTTAAAATTTAGAATTGTGGTAATTTCTAATAAAAAATATACTTTTTTCAAAAATGATCAATTTTTGGCAGGAATTCGGAACTGGTTAACGTTCTGCTCTATGTCTTCCATTTTGAACCATTTGCAATAAAACTTGGGGGGGGGGTCATAAAGAAAAAAATATATATATAAGGGACAGCCTAACTTACATATAGACATTTATTTTTATTACTTTATTGTTTAATTAAATAGAAATTATGATTTTTATCATTATTTGTTACTTTGAAAATGAACTTTCTTCCAAAGATATGAAAAACGTTACACAGTTTAAGGGTTGTTTTTTTTATTAATATAATAATAATGTTTAGGAAAACAAGTTAATAACATAATTAATATTTGTCATTCCATTAAATTTGTGACCATCTTAAAACTTTCCACGTTATAATTAATCTTAATTGCTTCTTAAAATAACTTTATGGTATAATTGAAAGTTTTATATTCAATAAGACAAAGAAACTTTGAAAAAGTAATATATTTTATTTTAGGCTTACAAAAGTTAATAAAATAATAATTTCTATGATATTCTTTTCATGAAATTCGTGATGCCTATATACACTGAAAAAAATTGCATAAATAAAATCCATTACAGCAACCATAAATCTGCAAAAATCTTTTTAACCATAGGCATTCATATTCCGATGTGTTACAAAAATACATAAAAAAATTAAAATGTTGAAAAGCTCTAATGTATAGAACCCTTTTATAGCAAAAGAACTTAACTTAATAAAGGTGAAAACACTAAAAACAGTGTGTTTTTGAAACAAAAAGTCTAACAAAAATTTAGTTTTTTTTTCCAATAATGTTTTGTAAGCTACATTAAAAAAATATTTCAGTTATTAAATATGCAAGGGGTCAACAGTTCTGCAAATATATTCACATCTTCGCCTTACTGTAAATGTTCTTTTGGCATAAAATAGAAATTCTGGCCCAGTTAAGGAACATATTTTTTAACCTAGTACAGACATTTGACGAATTTCAAAAATGTTACACTCTTTGAGGTAAATTATTTTATTTTTTTTTTTGTATGACATTTATGCCTGATGTATATAAGCCTGCGAAATCCATACGCTTTAATCATTTCCCTATAACGCCGCATAAAATGTGCCGATTTTAAGTTTCAGGCAAATTAAAAATATTAAAGTTATATTTTTTGCTTGCATGTAATTAAAGTTAAATGCATTTATAGATGATCTCATTGTATTTATCACATTTCTAAATATACATACTAGTAACACCAGCAAAAAATATAAAAATATACTGAACAATTTTTATTGTCATACTTTTTGAATGAAACTGTGTTTTTTGCAACAAAAAAAAATATTTTTCAACTTAATGTCTTTTTAGCTCAATAGACTTGGTCCAACGTTTCTCCAATTTGTGTATCCCTTCCAAAAAATAGGATTTTTCGAGGTCCATAAAAAAGACATTTGTTTGATCAATAATTTCATCGTTGGAGCTAAATCTCTTTCCACCGAGCCATTTATTTAGGTTTGGAAATAAGAAATAGTCACTGGGGGCTAAATCCGGAGAATATGGAGGATGAGGTACCAATTTATAGCCCAATTCATGGAATTTTGCCATTGAGACTGCACACGTGTAAACCCGTGCATTATCTCGATGAAAAAGAACTTTTTTCTTGGTCATATGCGGTCGTTTTTTTTTAACCCTCGTTAAATCGGTCCAATAAGTTGGCATAATATTCGCCGTTTATTGTTTTTCCCTGTTAAAGGTAATCGATGTGTATTATCCCGCGTGCATTTCAAAAAACTGTTGCCATCACCTTATTGGCCGACAAACTTGCATTGGCCTTGTTCGGAGCCGGTTCACCCGAAGAAACCCATTGTTTAGACTGCTGCTTGGTCTCCGGAGTGTTATAATGGATCCATGTTTTATCTACAGTTACAAAACGCCGCAAAAAATCATTCGAATTGCGGTTAAACCACTCCAAACGATCGTTTAAAGTTGTCATACGATTACGTTCATGGTCAATTGAGAGCAAACGCGGTACAGACCTTGCAGACAGCTTTCTTAAACCCAACTGAACATTTAAAATCGAAACCACACTGTCATATGAAATGCATATGGCAGCAACAATCTCACGCGCTTTTACTCTTCAATCGGCCAACACCATATCTTGGATTTTTTCGATATTTTCGGGTGTATTGACCTCAATTGTGGGCGTTGTGGTGTAATGGTTAGCGCGTTGGACTGTTACACAGATAGTCCCGGGTTCGATTCCCGGTGACGACAACATCAATTTAGAAAAATAATATGTATGAGTTTTCTATCACTTATATGTATCGCTGCGCCCACCTTCGGTGTTCCCATAGCACTTAACCCCACCGAAGTAAAATAATTAATCAGGGCTATGAAACAAAAAGCTTCAATAAATTCGCCAACTCTGCATCAGGTGGCGAGCAACATCTGTTCTAAGACTTATCATCTCGCGCAATTACAGTGTTGCCATGTTTGAAGCCCTTCATCTTTCACCACCTTTCATCTCTTTACTAACCCCTTTCCAAAGAAAGCAACACATTAATTAATAGGAAGAATTTCCTGAGTGTTGCTTCTCTTTAAAAAAAAAAAAAAAAAAAAAAAAAAAAAATTGGCCGTCCAACCACAACCATTGAAATCGATGGTGCAGAGTCCCCATATTATTTATCCAGCTTTTCCTTATTTAGATTGACGGTTTTTTTTTCGCAAAAAATAATTTTTAATGAGCACTCACAATTCACTTTTTTCCATTGCTAAAAAAATCCCTGAGGTTGTATGTTTTGAACAGCTGTTAAACGCAAAGTAAATGATGGAACTTGCTCAAAATTTGACAGTAGTCTATTAGCAGGTGTTACTTGATGGGAGAAGTTTTGCATTTCATACAGCTACGAGAGAAGTTCGAAAAGTTGCGGATTCATTGATCCACCCTCGTATATAAGAACTTAAATATAAAAGATTATATTGGAAAACATGTATTTTTTGCCAGTTTTGTGATATTTAATTGAATTAAGTTTTACTTATTTGAAGGAAATCATATCAAATACTTTTAAATACTTTTAAATTCTCAAAATTAAAAATGTTATATATACCCAGTCAGAAATGTAAGTGGTTCAAAAAATCCAGCTCTGGTATACCAATGGCTAACCAGGAATTTTAAATAAACTACTGGCAAAACACTTGTTTAAGACGCTTTACCAGCATTTCCAAAACGCGTTTTGCCAATATTTGTTTTACAATAACTTATGTGGTCAACAGAAAAAACAACCAATGGCAAAGAATTGGCTGAGGTTACTATGCCAATGTTGAACAGTAAACAGTTTGCGTGTACGATTTAAAATTACAAAACCCTATTATTTTAAAGTTTTTTATATTGGTTATATTATTAATTTTTTAATCGGTTTATGCTGAAGTAAATCACCCTCATCCTCCCTACGCGCCTTCTTATATATAACCAACACATAGTCATGTATGCGTCAAATGTCTTAATTATTTTTATTTAGCTTCTTTTTTTTAATTTTATTAAAATTATTCATGTCATGGGATTATAAACCAACTTAATATCAAAATATCTTATTCGGTCCATCAAAAATTACTTATCTTTTTTGATCTAAATTAATACCATTGAATATTTGAGGATCTATCAGGATCTTAAATTAGGCTTTATTGGATGTCCCAATTTTGAGAAAAGTTTTGAGCTAATTATATCCAGTTATCTATTTCAGAGATCTAATCGGATATTACTGGATATCCAAATTTTGGGATAAACTTGGATAGGATTAAATGCCGATCTATATCAAATGAGATATGATTTTATATTTGAGATATAACTTAAAATTTGGTGATAACTTTTCGATTTAAGTATCGAGCTTATTAAAATCTTTTATTTCATGAAGGTTTTGGTGGAAGATATACAGCGCTATAGTTGTTACAAAGCGAAATGTGTTTGGAAAGAACTGCCGCTGTACCCGCTAGCAATTAAACACAAAATTTAAACTTTCTGCACTTTATCAATTTAGTCCATCGGGAATAATTACTCTCGATACCTAACTATGTTCTCGAGCCATGTTTTTTATTAAACAAATGATAATAAGCACTATAAATAGTGCTTTGCCAAAACTGTATTTGTTTGACCATTGGAAAACAACACTCTGTTAGTGCTTGCTTTTCAGATCATCGGCAATTTATGCCTGGGAAGTCTAGTGACTCCATTTTGTATTCGCTTGCACCTGAGAGTTAAAACTATGAGCAAAAAAATTAAATAAATGAAAAAACTCTTGTTAGTTCAAGTAATTTTTTTTCAAAGGCCATAAATACTTTTGGTGAAGACGTTTCAACGTGGCACTTTGCTTTTAATAGCTTTAAGGTATAGTCACCCTAATTCTGTCCATTGTCTCTTTAAATTCATCAATCAAAATAGTTTGTAGTTTAAATTAACTGAAAATGTAATTTCAAAGACATGATGAATTACTAACAAATCCGTAAAAATTACTAAATAAAGAATAAACCAAATGTTAAAATTTTAATTACGGATTCGTAAAAATAATTGATCGATTCAGTTATTTGAAATTATTTCAGTTTTTTGTTTGTTTTTTTTTTTATCTACAAAATGAAGACGCACGCACTACATAGTGTGTGGTCTACATTGGTGGTCTCATCCCATATGTGGAAAAGTTTTATTTTTACATTAACATGACATTGGGAATAAAAAATAGTTTCTATGGAAAAATGTTTCCTCTAGGATGCAAACAGGCCAGTTTGAATAGACTTTTACCCCTAAAAATGGTGATGTAGTACAACCAAAATTTGTGTAATAGCTTTTTTCAAATGGATCCTGCATGTTAATTTAAAAATTTATTTCAGTTTAGATTTTGCCAAATTGTATGGTACTACAAATACCCAAGCAGAAAAATACAATCGGCACAGTGTTGGTAAAGCATCGGTCGGCTATGGTCAGTTATGCGATGGTAGACCGTGCGATTAACAATCTCGACAGTATTATCCTGTTACCCGATTGATAATAGTTTGTCAACCGTTGTAATTCAAAACGTTGGTAATTCAAAAAATTTAGTGCTTTTAAAATAGCTTAAATTAAATAAAAAAAAGAAATTTTGAGAAATGTGTATAATTCCGCCTAAGTCTTATCTATATATATAAAAAAAGTGTTCATTTGGCCATTATTGCTGCTCCTTTTGAAGGTATTTGAACAAAATTTGGTTTGTCGGTGCAGTCCAACTATCCTTCTTCTTCGAAATATCAATCCACCCAGACTTTGTAACGGAACCAGACTTTCAATGAAAATAAAATTTGAAGGCAAAACAACGTTTGTCGGTTCAGCTAGTACATCATATTTAAATGTTTGAAATATAATCAAATATAAAAATGCTTCTAATTGGTTGTAATATTGGTAAAAGCATATGCTTTGCTAACAAAATAGTATTTTACTAGTACAATATTAGTTGGTTCTTCACGGTGGGTTTTACAAAAATTGCAGTGTTTAGCCAGTACTTTTTTTTTGGTACGGTTGGCAATTTCTACCAGCGTTGTTTTAATAATTCAATAGCAATTGAAAAATATATGGTTTATTTCACTTCAAGCTTACCATAATCCAAATTTCAAAATTTAATGTATTATATCTTGGCAACATCGAGTGCGAACGTGTCTATTTTTTTGTCGATATTTTAATCGATTAAAAAATTATTCGGGTTTTAAACTTGATCAGATAATGGAAACAAATTTAAACCAATAATAATTGCACGGCAGTACAGCTTTCAACGTAAGTAGTTAATAGTTAATATCAGTATAAAAAAACGCTTTTAATTGTCTACCGTTGTTCTTAAATTGTTGTAAACAAAACAGCGTTGTCCTTAAAATACCGTTACCCAAATCACTGCAATATTATTATTATTTAAATGCTTAAAATACCGATAATCTTAAAATATAGTTTCGGAATAGGTAATATATAAAAAATACCGTTACCCAAAATAACTGAAATACCGGTATCCTTAAAATACTAAAACAAACAAATTACGAAATGAGTTCCATTAGAAATATGCTTTCTTTGAATGATTTGTTGACAATATCGAAAAGTTAAGGGTCGTCCACAATTTCGTCGCATTCCGATAATTTTTTACAAAAACAAAACCAATTTGTCAACTTAATGTATGTAAAATACTAAACATCTACGTGTAATTAAAGAGGAAAAAACGATAAATACCGTTAACGGTATTTTATCAATAACGCTATATCAATTATTTAGTAAACGGTATTTTAAGATTATCGATATTTCATTTATGTTGGTATTTAAAGATGATTGTATTTCAATTAGTCGGTATTTGAAGGGCTACGATAAAAAGTTGATAGGGGTTTTACTAGAAAACATCATTTCAGCAGTATCGCCGGCCGACACAGTTACCCGCTTACGTTGAAGTTTGTACTATCGCATAGTTGATATTTGCGGTATTCATTCTTGGTAGTAAATAACCCTTGTAGATCTGGTTTATGGTGTATGTTTGTTAAATTTATCAGAATTTACCAGAACGAACAACAAAATGTATTGCACTAAAGTTTACCACGTTGTTGAGAAATACCACACAAAAAACTGTAGTACACACGCGTGACAAATTTATCAGAAAAAAAACAGCTGACTTTTCTGCCGTCAAAAAAATTTATTTTGTGTTAACTATTGAAAAAACTTAAAAATGGAAGAAAATATCGAAAACCCCAGTTTAAAACAAAAGCATTTAGTATTAACAAATTTGTAATTTTGACTTTTTCTGTAAAATTTGATATTTTCCGTAAATTACAAATAATTTTTGATACATATGTGGCGAACAACAAAAATCAGCTGATTTATAAATTTACAATACATTAAAAATAAAGCACTTACTCTTTGTTGTAGGAAAATCATAGTAAATATAACACGAAGTACATATAACACCAAGAATGAAAATCGCTATTATTTTTAAATTTTTTCGATTAACCAGTAAAGTTTAATAAATATTCATTCGCTTAAAATATCGATGAAGTTTGACACGTTCACACTTGATATGTCCCAAAAATGTATGTTATTTAATTTTGTATAACAATGCTTATATAGCTCTTTTCTTTCGTCCAATTTAAAAGTTATACCGAAAAATTTATTTGAACTTATTTCAGTCTATTTTTAGGGGTCCAATTTAAAAGTTATACCGAAAAATTTATTTGAACTTATTTCAGTCTATTTTTAGGTGTAAACGTATACTCCGACAGGACTGTTTGAATCCGAGACAAAAAAAATATTGCACCGAAATTATTTTTTATCCCCAAAGCAGCGGAAACAACGCGGGCAGCGGAAAAAATAAAACTTTTGCACATTCCATTTACTTTAGTTGTGCTCTAATACACATCTTGTTTGAATGGCTCTAGTATTTGTGTAAACTTTTTCAAATTCTTGTAATTTGAATTGAAATAATGAATGACTGGAATTTTTTGAATATTTTGCTTTTTGAAGCAGGCAGCTAATAATAATTTAAATTAATAATAAATGTAACGGAAATAAATAAACCAAATTAATATGTTTTTGTGGTTAAATTTGTATGAAACTTTAAACAAATGAAAATAAAAAAAAAAATCGGTAAATGGTAGTAACCCAGCAAAAAATTTTCAAAAAGGTAAGGGGGTTTGTAATCAAGCATTTTTGGCAGAACGCATTTCTTATGCCCGTAATTTCAAGCAATAGATACCTACCGGTGCTTAGATATCTACCCGTATACACGAACAAAATCGGGTAGGTATCTAAGCACCGGTAGGTAAATATTGCTTGAAATTACGGGCATTACTAGATTACCTACTCGATTCTTTTAACAGGTCGTGAGACTAAAATAATTGGTTCTTTAGAATTGATTATTTTTTTTATCGAAGAACTATTTACTGTATACTTTAAAGAACCACATACATTTTTTAATAAAGAAATAGTTCCATGGTGAAACTACGAACTACTTACAAAAAAAAAAAAAATAGTTCCCTAGAATAAAGAAGAAGTAGTTACATTTACAACTTACATGTACAACTAAAACATTAAAAAAAACTACTAAATTTTAATTTCTAAAACGTCCGTATTCGAATTGAAAATTTGTTTATGAAATTTCAATTAAAACTAATTCTAATGTTTTAATTGAATTTTATATAACATCAATTGAAATTCAGAAAATTTAATTTAATTTATTATTAAAAATTAAATTCAAAATTTCCTTAAAAAAAAAAAAAACATTATTTTGAATATTCGTTGTAAAATCAGAAAATATATATTAAACTTCAGAAAACCTCATTTGAGAAATATCTTATTTAAATAAAAGTAATATTTAATTTAAAATCCGGAAACTGTTAATTGGAATTTAAAAAATCGAATTGAAATCCAAAAACATCATTGAAAATTCAATAACACAGATAATTTTATCGGCCAAATTCATGAAGTTTTTCCTCCGAATATTAAAAAAAAAATTCTTAATATTAATAAAAGTTTCCTAAATTATATTAAACATGATTTTAAATGAAATTTTTTTATTCAGTGTATAAAAATTTTCATACATAAAAAAGAATTTTGACTATAATATCTGATTTTAAAAACTATTTTACAGAAGTGCTACTAATTAACAGCATCAGAGAAGAGCACGTCAATGAATTTTGACTCACAATTATTTTGGAGCTATAAACCACGAAAATATAAATTTTTCACAAAAAAGAATATAAATTTTTCACAATTTTCATACATAAAAAAGAATATATTTTGACTATTATATCTGATTTTAAAAAAGATTTTACAAAAGTGCTATTAATAAACCGCGTCAGAGAAGGACACGTGACTGAATTTTGACTCACCATTACGAAGGAAAATCGTTATCATGCACACTCACTCAGGATATTTTTCCACTAACTCACACTCACTTGACTAAATTCAACTTTAACTCACTTCTCCTGAGTCACCCAAATACAACGATCAAACCTCATTCGGAAAAAATAAAATCCTAAAAAGTGAAACATCGAATTGTTATGATAACATGGGTTTGCCATAATTTTGGAGCTATAATCCACGAAAATATGATTTTTTCACAAAAAAAGAACAATTAAAAACTGAAATTTAAAACAAAATTATGAATCACGCACAATTACCCTCGAACATTTTATTACACTCACTCTCGATAACGTCAGTAATTTCAACCCAATTTTCTGCTCACGTGCGCATCCCTAATTTATACCTAACCACAGTTTAACAAAATTTGGGCAACATGCAATTTCTGTTTTTAGTATTATTTTAGTATAAAAATGTATTTCAAAAATATATAAGATAAATTCTTTAAAATTGTATAACTCTTTTTTTCAAAAAGCGGAACTCCTTCCAATAACTTCCTTTTATTAAGAAAAGTATATGATTACTTCTTGATTACAAAAAGTTATACAAATAAGTTAATAACATTGTTATTTTCTTTTAAGTAAATAATTACTTTGTTCTTGAGTTCATGCTTTCTGGTTTAAATTTAAAGAATTGATTACAATACTACTTCCTTTTTTGGCTCTATGGCAATGAGATATGTAAGCAGGTGTGGGCGAAACCTTCTTTTTGGAATGTGTAATTTTTTTATTTTATTTTATTTAAAATAAATATTTATTTAAAGCATAAATTGCGTGTTCCTTTACTTTTAAGTTAACTGAAAACATTTTTATTAAAGTACAAACAGTGATCTACAGAATGTAGGGTGTCCCAGAACAACTATCGTACAAAAATGTTTCGTTTTCGTAACGATTTCTGTATGGTTGTTGCTGAAAAACAAAAAAAAAATTAATTACTTTTGTGTAAAATGTCTGAATATTCTGAGTGATAAAAGCTTGAGAAATTAAAGACATCTAAAGTCTGTTTCAACAGGTTTTGAAGTAGCTTATATGATTGTTTTACCGGTCACTTAACGGGTTATATGACCTGTTAATTTTCTAGTGACGTTTCCTCCTAAACATATCCCGCTTCGAAGAAAAACTGAAACAACTTTATCGAAATAAAATTTATTCATTTAAATTATCCTATTTTTTCTAAAACAATAATTCATAAAATCTAATTGAATTTTAAGCAGTGTTTATGATATTTAAACTTTATATAAATATAAAAAAAAATGAAAAAACTTTTCTACATAAATTTACTGCAACCAACTGTTTGTGGTTAAGACGGCATTATACATTCATAACCCAGCATAACCGAAAACTTCACCAAAGTTTAACGCAGATATTATGAAAACGAACGAATATTATAAAGAAATTTACCATTTTTAATCTATTTGATGTGAAAAAAAACCCGAATGACCATAATTTTTAAACATGAACACACAAAAAAATAATAATAGAATTTTTGCATAACAGACCAAAACTTTGAATTTGAGGATATTTGCCCTTAACTGAACCATATAAAGGACGTTTATGAAGCCAGGCAGAGAAATAAAAAAAAAAAAAAATACACAAAAATAAGCAATGCATATATTTAGGCGCTTAACACCCGCAGTTTTGTGTGAAGTTTTTTAAAAATTATGTTTTTTACTGTTTTGATAAATGATGATGGTATTTTTGTGTTGGTGGTATTATACTAAATGTGCATGTGTGGGTGTATATGTGGACGTTGGTTATTTGGTCAGTGGCTTTGGGTGGAAGATGAATGAATGAATGCTTGGTTAAATGTTGGACTTTGTTGTTTTTAAAATTTTTCATATTTTAAATATGTTCTATTTCATTTTATGCTTATTCCAATTGTATAAATTTTACAATTTTTGTTTTCTGCTGGTTTATTTGGTTTTTCTTCTTTATTTTTTATTGTTTGTGGTGTGTTTTTAAAAAAAAGTTTTCAGTATTCTTCATCTCACCTCTCGTATTACTTTTTCTCCTCTACAATCAGTAAATTCCTAGTGTCGTACCCGAAAATTGCTTGCAAACAATATTAAAATTTGCAAAAAAAAAATAAAAAAAAAAATAAAAAAACTTTGGTCATAAAATATTTACCGTTCCTGCTGTTACTGATGTATTTTGGGCATATTTTAAATTGTTGTTATATTCATATTCTTATTTCTACACACACACACACACTCTTAAGTATTCACCTTGAGAACCTCTCACACATCTACACTATGATGCGGTGTAAAGTGATTAGTTCTCATCAATTGGTTGCAATAACAGTTATCTTACCAAGAGCCCCGTTTACGAGCTACTCGAGTAGTTAACGAGTCGCTCGACCCCATCGAGTAGCTCGAGTAGTGAGAGTGCACTTTTTTTTGTTTGAAGTCATATAAAAAGGTAAATCTAAACTAATCTATACTAATATTAAAAAGAGGTAATGTTTGTTTGTTTGTAGAAAGTAATCTCCGTAACTAATCATACGATTTCTAAATTTTTTTTACCAATATTTAATTTTGTCCTCCAGGATGGACATAGGCTTATGAGCGGAAACATAAAAATAATATATATATAAAACAGGATGTGTGTATGTATGTATCGTATGGACTCCAAAACGGCTGGGCCGATTTTGATGAAATTTTCAGGGAATCTTCAGAATATTCAGGCGGATGACACTGTGAAGTCTGTGGGCGGAGGGGGCGGCAAAGTCCAATTTTCATATTGTACCACCAATGACATATACATATATTAATTTTTTTTTTGCTTTTTTTTTTTTATTTTATTTTTTTTTTTTTGAAAGCCGCTGTCATGTTTTTCAAAACAAGATATCAAACTCTTAAATCGGCTATGTAGTTCCGAAGATATTTACAAAAAGCCTATGTTAATCTTCAAGCTATGTTACACGAACACAACAGCCTCATTCCTCTATTCAAAACAGCCCTAGACCAGATACCGACAGATGATTATACTGTTGTGATAAGAGCTGACAAGACACCGGCTGGTGAGCATGAGCGGCGCTTCAATGAACCGGTGATAGGTGACGTCGCAGTTGTTATGGCAGTTGTTTTCAGCTATTCATTTTATATACTTCAGCAAATAAAGGCGATAGAAGTACAAAGAGGCGTTGGGCTTCCCGTGAAATTACAAATTTTAAAATGATTTACTAATGTGAATTTATTTTTTTAATTATTGATTTGCGTAACTAAAATTTCTTGATTTAAAGAATTAACTACAATTAAAATTTGAAGGCAAAAGAACGTTTGCCGGGTCAGCTAGTATTAAATAAAATGTCCGCCAAATAACTTTTTTTTTTTTGAACTCCTGAATCAATTGGACTCTGTATGGCGTCATACCAAGGTCTTTATGCAAAATTCGTCTCAATGATGTCTTCGAAATGTTCAATTGTTGAGAACGACGGTGAATTGATGTTGATGGCGCTTCACGCACACTTTCTGCCACAGCAGCAATATTCTCGGGTGTACGCACTGTTTTTGGCTTTTCACGCTTTGGTTTATCGATGAGGATGCCAGTTTCTTTCACTTTTTTCACAAAATAACGAACATACGGACCATATTCGTTCAGCGGAAGGATAAAACTAATTATCTGTCAAATCAGACATGAGCTAAGTGTTACATTCACGAAATAAGCACTAGTGGAAAAAAAAAACGTTAGATGGCGGACTCTTTATAATACAGTACAACATTTTTCAACACATGATTTTGGGACTCAATTCTGGGAATTGCACTTGAAAGAAGCCCCAAAAATAAAAACTTCTGCATCATTCGTTTTGTCAAGTTGGCTACAGTAATAAATTAATGGCCATACAAATTTTTTGGCTCAATGCGGATTTTTAGCACATTTTCTAAAATTAACACGGTTATGTCTCGGTATACCGTACGAAATATCTGTTTTGTGTCTGAAGCAAAGTTGTATTTATTGAATTGGAGAATGCATATTTTCACACATTTGTGTGTAAGTGGTCCAGCTTTTCGAGTTTTAGTTGTAGTTGTTCTCCTTGCCCACATTTTACATCAATTTTCTTTGAATTTTTGAATATAAAAACGTCTGTATCAAGTTTTTCTTAAAAAATTTCTATGAAATTAGATAAAATTTTTAAAATCTGCATATTTTCATACATATGTATGGAAGAGGTCAAGTTTTCTAGAGTTCTTTTCATCAGATTCCTGTGAATTTTTGAACATGGAATCTGTTCATGCTGGCGACACCAAAAAATTTAAGCTTGTACCAAGATATTCTGAAAACAATTTTGTATAAAATTACACCAAATGTGTAAAATCTGCATATTTTCACACATTTGTATAGAAGTTTTCGAGATTTTTTTGAGTTGGCCTATCCCACAATCTTCGTCGAATTGATACGAAATTTTAAACATAGATTCTGCTAAAGTATGGAACTCCAAAATATATAAAATTATACCAAGTTTTTAAAATTATTTTTTTAATATAATGACATCATACTTTTTAAATAAGCATATTTCTAAAATTTTGTATGGAAATGATGGAGTTTTTCGGAGTAGTTGTTCTCCGGCTGCGCAGTTGTTCTCCGGCTGTGAAGTTGTGATCAGAACACTTTAAAATGAGCTATCTGTGAATATACCCGTAGTCAATTCTTAAAAGTGATAAATATAAAAAAATAAAAAAAATTTTGAATTTTGCTTTGAGATTTTTTCGAGTTGTAGTTGGTTCAGGACTCAATATTAATCCAACTCAGATGAAATTTGATAGAAATATTCCAAAAAGTATTTATTTATTACACAGTGCAGCATTTTTAAGGTCATCGTTTGGTTTCTCCTTCATACCCGTTTTTTTTTTGAAGTGTATATCGAAACTAAAAAAAATCCGCAAAGGACTTGGCCAGATTACATCGAAATTTTTTTTTTTTGGACACCCTAAGTTTTTGCACCCAAACATGATTTTTTTAAAAAAGGAAAATTTTTATGGAATCCATATATCATAAACCGTTCGGAATTTTGTTTTTATGTCTTTGGCAAAGTTGTAGATCCAAACCAAAGCAAAAAAATTCTCATATGGACCCGACCCAAAAAAATTCCATCCACTGCATCAAAATTGCAAAAAATTGGGAAAAAAATGCTATTTTTTTTATGATTTTTTCTTGATTTTGTCCTGAAAAGGCTTAAATACTGGGAATTTAAGAAATCTTTCTTCAGCTAAATTATATCTAACAACAATATAAACAACTCTCTAGTACATGTCATCTTAATACGAACATTCCTTAACCCTAGAAAGCACATCTTTTTGCTCACACTTATTTTGCATAGCCAATGTTTGTCGTTTCGACAAAGAAAGACTATATAGGTTAATGCCGTTTTTGTTGTTACTTGTTTTCAAATTTACTATTTAAACATTTTATTGTTGTAATGCTGATATGTTTTTGAAAAAATGAATATATTTATTTTATTAATAAAAAGTAATTATTTTATAACGCAATTAACAATTTCATAATTTTTTTTTTATTTTTTTTTTAAGTTTTTTTGTTTATTTATACAAATGCAAAACATGTGTATTATTAACTGCCGATGATTTTATTCTGCTACAATTTTACCCGAAAAAAGTATAGTAACTTCTGGTAAAATGAGAAACACAATTACTTTCTTATCACGCTCTCATTTACCGAATTTTTGTTAATAAAAACGCTTTTTGGTAAGATGGAGTCAAAGCGGGTTCGCGAGGGTAACGTTTGTCGAACAGAACTAAAATAAGAAAATATATAATTTTAACAGAATAAATAAATAACATACCATTGCTACTCACGCCTGTTAAGGTTTAAATATTTTTGGTGGTGGTTCAAGGTCATGATCTGACTCTGCACTACTACAAGAAGAAAGAGGATCCAAAGGCACATCTCTAAATCCAGTGTCTCCTGGGTCTTCCATATCACCATCCTCACACAGGCACACCTTGTGGCTCCACCAACAAACCTCTGCAAGCATTGCGTCCAGCTTCTTGCCTTTGAATCTTTTTTCCATTGGCATTGTGACCTGGTGGAATCGCTCCCCTTGCTCATCTGATTCGGTGGGCAATTGTTTTAAAAAAACATCAATATGATGATGCAAAAAATGCAATTTCAGCGTCATCGATACATTTATATTTTCAAAATATTGCAGCATTGTTGCCACTAATTTCTTTGCTTTATCTGGCTCTGCTCGATCCTTTCCTAAAACATTCTGAATTACAGCTTTGAGAGCGTCCCATGCGTTTCGGAGATTAAAATTTTATATTTGTAAGCACAGCTGTAAATGTATCGTTTTTCATTAACTTCTTGATATCTGGGCCGTTCAGGACACCTGTTCAATGTAAACAAATTTATTACAAACGATTAAGATAGGTATAGATAAAGCGGGACCCGCGAAATCAGATATAAAAATAATTAAAATTACATAATTACCAGCTATAATTTTTGCATCGCTGAGTTTCGGAAATATAGTTTTAAAGCAATCAAAAACTTCATCACTACTTCCAACAGCAGTTTTGATGAACTTTGAAGCGATTCCTAGTTTTATGTGGAGCGGCGGAAGTAATATATCACTAGTCTCCCTTATGAACGGCTCATTTTTCAGTTTAGGTTGTTTTACGTTTTCGGCATCTCTTGCACTCCAGTTTGTGCGCTTATACTGATTGCCCGGGTATCGTGAGTCCCAATCACAAATAAAGCAAAAGAAGCTAGGGAAGCCACCTTTTGAAATTATTCCTGAAAGAAGAGCACTTGAGAAAGGATATTACTAAATACAAATAGAAAATAGTACCTTGCATTATGTTCACGACTTTTAAATCGCAACAAATTTTCCATTTGTGCTCCTCATATTTGATTTTCTCCAATATATTACCTAAAGTTTCATAGCATTCCTTCATATTAGTGCCATATGCTAATGGAATTGAAGGCTTGTTGTTAGTTTTATGGAGCAGCACAGCTTTTAAACTTGATACTGAGCCATCAATAAACAATCGCCAGTCATCAGCAGCATACGCCATTCCCAACCGATTCACTAATCCTTCGATGTCAATGCAGTGGGTAAACGTGTTCGCTGCATCGACGGTGTAAAATGTTTGGAACTCTGTTTGACGGCTCCGGTATGATGAGGCACTAACGGTATGCTCTGTAAGCTTTCGGCGCTTCAAAAATGAGGTTAGAAATTCTGCATTCCGCTGTGATAAGCCCATCTTAGCCACAACATAGTCCATTTCGTTTTGTACGAGCGGTTTTGGTTTATCGTCGTCAATATCAGGCTCATAATCGGCATCTTGGAAATCTGATTGATTTGTGAAAGTCGTAGTGGATGACCGTGTGGACATAACATCCGGACTCGGAGGCTTAGGTGGTTTGACACCATCAGGCATTGACACCGGGACTATGCCTGTATAAGCGGCCACATATGTTTTGCATTTTAACATATGTTTATTTAACTTAGGAGAGTAATTGATACATGAGTAACACCGGGATTTGTCGTGTGAATTTGGGTCTTTTATCCACACCATTGGCTTCATGAAACTTAAATTTCTACCTCGTCGATGATACCAATCCAAAAGGCGGAAGTAACAAGTGCCACACACTGTATATGGAGTGTAATCTTCACCGCTGGGATCAACCTCATCGAAATAAGATGCATAGGCTAGCTTAAATTCCGGAGTAGACCTTTTCCTTTGCACACTTGTAGGCACCATATGACCACAAACTAAACAAAAATAATCAATGTTTGGACACCGGCTATTTTCCATATTGCGCAATAGTTGAATTGTAAAATTTTGCACAAAACACGGATATAATTAGACTTTTCACTTTCGAATACACTTGTTGAATGACAATGAAACGATACTTGAACTGTTATTTATACTGCGTGCTAGTCTGATTGTCAAGTGTGTTTTATCTTCGTGTTGCACTTTGCAGGTAGAACTGGGTTTTTACAACACCCTTTTTAAAAACTTCTTAAAAAATGTTTCTGAGTGGGTGTGATTGTCATGTGTGTTTTATCTTCGTGTTGCGGTTTTTAGGTGGAACTGGGTTTTTACAACACCTCATCTTCCTAAACAGGATTTTAAAATTGGATTTTAAAGTTTGGCTATTTCCATATTATCATAAAAAAATAGCATTTTTTTTCCCAATTTTTTGCAATTTTGATGCAGTGGATGCAATTTTTTTGGGTCGGTCCATATGAGAATTTTTTTGCTTTGGTTTGGATCTACAACTTTGCCAAAGACATAAAAACAAAATTCCGAACGGTTTATGATATATGGATTCCATAAAAATTTTCCTTTTTTAAAAAAATCATGTTTGGGTGCAAAAACTTAGGGTGTCCAAAAAAAAAATTTCGATGTAATCTGGCCAAGTCCTTTGCGGATTTTTTTTAGTTTCGATATACACTTCAAAAAAAACCGGGTACGAAAGAGGAACCAATTTATGTGTTGCACTGTGTTATACTTATCTTATATATTTACATTTTTAAAGGAGTTCAAACAAACAAAATGTGTACTTTTACTACTCGACGTACTCGACGACTAGTTCGTACCCGCGAACTACTCGCGAACTACTCGAGTATTGAGTTTCATGATGTACTCCAGCTTCTCATGCTACAAATTTACTTATCGTTATAACAAAAAAAAACTAACACTGTGCTATAGTGAAAATTTAAAATTTTTAGATTTTAATAAATCTTGAATATGTTTTTGAGTACAAAAAAAGTCTTAGATATTTTTATTTAGCTGCGCAAACGTACGATTAGGGGTTAAAATTAAATTTTTTTTTTTTGGAGCATAACAGTTTGACGATAATTCTACCTGAATTAACTGGGAACAACATTCAAAACTGAATGTAGATAAACGGAGTCACCATAAGACTTCGCGGAGCATCCACGAAAGTATGTATTTGCATGTGTGTAGGTGTCTGGCTTTTAGTGCACACGTTGCGTAGGTGTTTTATGTACTGCCGAAATGTAGTCCAATGTGAGCTCAGATTTGCTGCTATCGCCTCATCACATGTGATTTGTAATTCCCATAACTGTTGTATGAAAATGTTTGCTGCTATTACCACAGGACCTGATATTCCCAATAGATCAACTATTCTTGCTACATCTGATATAACAGAACGTTTTGTTATTGTAGTGTCTTGGACGTCTACCTTGAGGCAGAAAAAATCCCTAAACCTTTGTTCATTGATAGTAAAAGTGTAGGTTTACTTCCAGGTCTTTAGTTGGAATGGAATTAGTTGAGAATGGTTTGCTCACCATTTCCTTAGTTTAAATCCAGCTTCTTGAAGTAATTTTGAAAGTGGTTGCTGCATGTCGATGGCTGTTTGTGGACCATTTCGTTAAATAAGTCGTAAAAAAATTGCCATTGTAGTCACCATTGAAAGGTTGGATTGTTACCTTTGGCAAATAAATTTATGAATCTTGGGGTGGCGATATGAATTTCTTGAGCGCGCATTATCTTGTCCCAAATCTCTATGGTCGACATAGTCGTTCCGTTTGTTTGTTGGTGCTATTGGGGCCACCAAATTTTGGTTGTTCGATAACTGTGGGTAGACTTGTGCTATTAATCACTTAAATGTTCCCTGGAACTGGATGAAGCTGGGATGACTCTTTGTAAACCTAAACCTGTTTAACAGCTAGATTGCGTATTGAATTGACTGTAGATAATTAGCTGGAAACGTTGAATCCACTGAATAGCTGCCTGTTGCTTGCACATCGACTAGGAAGCCTGGTTTGGTATGGCGCTGAGTGTTTCGAGTTCCTTACCACTAATGGGGGAATCTTGGTTGGCTGTTTAGCTAGTTGCTGTCCAAACACATAAATCTGAATAGCTTACTAAGACGAGACAAATTTATTGATTTCTATTTACAGCACTTGAACTGCAAGGAGACCTTGTGAAATGGTTGCAATTAAACACTTCTGTTTTGTGCATAACGAAATTATCAAAGATGTTGAACCCTTTATATACTACATAATTGCCTACACACAGAGAAAATGTGGGTGTAAATATTCAATGACAAAATTTCTCTTAAATCTACCTTTCGACTTTAAAATTACAACTTACATCGTTATGTGACAGTACAAGAAATGATAAATTATAAATAATTTGTTACTGGACTTTATATCTACTGAGTGCATTTGTTGAATCTTAAAGTAAGATTCTACGAAGATTTTTTTGTTTAATATTTAAACACTTTATCTTTAATTTGTATGTGTAATTTTATTAATATTTTATGAAACGGACAAAAGTACAGTTTTTAAAAAAATGACGCAGAAAAACTTAAAGAATTTTTTCTCGGAAGTATAAAAGTATTTAACAGGACTACAAGTGATAAAATACAATTAAGATTTTTCAGGACTTCTTAATCTATATGAGAAGGTCAAAATTGCTGTTCAAAAAAGTTAATCCGAATGTAACAAACATTTTTTTTTAAATTTAACAGATTTATTTTTACGGTTCTTACGTACTAAAATTAGCATAAAAAATGGTTACTTTAAGGAGTTTTTTCTGCAACGCCAATGTTAATCAATTTTTAGTAGCTTTTTGTCTAATTTTACAGATTTATTTTGATGAATGGAAAAAACACTTTTAAAAATGTTGAGGTTAAGATCAAGAATAAATGTTTTTCTCTAAAAATTATATATTTAAAACAGACTAGATTTTCCATTTAAATTGTGTTATTATTTGTGTCTTATAATTGCCAAATTGTCTCTATATGAGCAATTTTTCAACAACCTGCGGCTGTAAGAATCAAACCAGCGCTCTTCTTACATTACAAACGTAACAATACCAAGTCATGGGCGTTTAGCGATCACACCCAAGTATGGCAGCTAAATTGCAGTTTTCTTTCCTAATAGCTTTTCTATTATTGCATATTATACTCAGAAGTGACCAACACTAACAAACACAAATATTCTTTGTTTCGATTTTTGTTTATTTTTCTAATCTGCTCCGTCTCTATGTCACAACGTTACCAGATTGACGTATGGTTTTTACGTCAACTTTGCGTTTTAAGTTGAAACATCGGCACAGGGCAAATTTTATAATGTATTATGTTTCGTCATATTTAACATATAAATAATACCAGATTCCATGATATATTTCCTTTAATATATAATTAAACTTTTATTTTTTCAATGTTTTGTTTACCTATCTCTAAATTTTTATTAATTAAAAATGTAGATGTATATAAAATTGAATAGAAACGGTGTATTATTTAAATAAATTCGATAGGATCTACAAAATATTTTTAACTCCCCCAACAATCATACTTATTTTGTTCGGTAATATATATTCAGTTACAACAACCGGATCACTGTCAAAACATGTATATGGTACACGCGACTACAAAAATTCAGTTGGCAAAAAATTCGGTTGTAGCAATGAATGTTTTTTTCTGAGTGTATTTAAGGTATTTTAAATTACCAACGTTATGCCAACATGACGGCAAGATCACTCAAACCGACGGTTGGCAACTGTTATCAATCGGGTAACAGGACAATACTCTGAATATTGTTAATCCCACGTTCTGCAAACGTGTAACCGACAGTCTCTGACGCTTTGCCATTATTGTGCCGATTGTATTTTTCTGCCTGGGTCTTTTTACATTGTACGATTTTTAATCTAGAATGCTAAAACTTCAAAATGATATCAATAATTTTTTATTTATCTGCAACAGTTTATAAAATACACTTGAAACAATAACTGATGCTGGAGTATTTTTTCTTAATACACATTGTGCTGTATATAAAATTTACTTTTGAACCCAAAATCTGCAAAATTATAAAACTGTTAATTTCTGAATAAGTTGTATTGGTTCTACTAGTTACTGTAAGAGATAAATTAGTAGTTATTGATGTTATTTTGTATCTTTGGAATTCTTCACAAAGTAAACGATAAATTTTATAAAATTATTGAAAAGCTTTATAATTTTTATGATAACAGTTTGTTACTGCACTCACAGTATTTTGTTGTTAAGATCAAAGGAATATAAGGAGTGAGATCATAAAAATGTAAACACACATTTTTGCCTATAACTTTGGTTTCTCATATTTTTTTTTCGGCAGTTTACATTTTTAAAATATGTCAGTTAATAAATTAATTTACTTCATGAGTTTTCATTTTCAATTTTTTTACACATTGGACGATGAAAGAAAAGTGCGTTCAAAAATATTTAAATATTTTCAACAAAACCTAACATGGACATACAAAAAAATTGCCAAAGAAACTAATGTATGCAGCCAAACAGTTTCAAAAGAGGTAAAAAGGCATCTGGAACACCTAACAATTTAAAGGAAGCTGGGAACAGGAACAACGACTGGTTATGGTAACACTGAAAAGGCATATAAAGTTAAAAGCATCCTTAAGAGAGCTCTTAACACATCTTGCAGAAAAACAGCTCGGTTAGCCCAATGCTTGGACTTTTTTGTACGTAAAATGAAACGTAAGGCAGAACTAAAGTCCTACAAACTTCAAAAAGTTCCCGATAGAAACGCTTTTAAAAATTTGGATGCCAAAACCAGAGCTCGAAAATTGAAATCAAATTTTAAACAAAATACAATTGTTGTGTAATGGACGACGAAACTTATATCCTGACTAATTTTTCGCAGCTCCCTGGTCAAGAATTTTATGTTTTCGGTGTTCGAGGATATGTTGCGGAAAAAATTAGGTCGAAAAAGCAAACGAAATACCGTAAAAAATTCCTAGTATGGCAAGCCATATGTAGCTGTGGCAAAAGAAGACAGTAATTTTTGACATCTGGCTCTATTAAGAGCGAAATTTATATCAAGGAGTGGTTTGCAGAAGAGACTTCTTCCATTCTTGAGTCAGCACAATGTATCCACTTACTTTTGGCCCGATTTAGGATCTTCTCACTACAGCAAAAAAGCGCTGGAGTGGTATAATGATAGTAATGTGGCTTTTGTAACAAGAGAGGCAAATCCACCAAACTGCCCGGAGCTCAGGCCAGTAGAGAGATATTGGGCTCTTGTTAAAAGAAAATTAAAGGGCACAAAAAGATCTCCCAGGACATGTAAGATTTCAAACGTAGATGGACCTGCTCTAAAAAGGTTACAGAAACTATCATAAAAGCCATAATGGGAGGGTTTCCGGAAAAAGTGGATAACTTTGTTCGTAGTGGTTAGAATTCCATGCGGTTTTTTTTTTTGATTTCACATTAAATTACATTTAATAAAAATTTGGTTTGAAGTCTTAAAATTCAGTAGTTTGTTTTTTATTTAACTTTATGTGTGTTAACATTTTTATGATCTCACTCCTTATACTTTAAAACTACTAACCATATAATTAAAAACCGGTCTGCTCACTATTCTCTTGAAGCAAATGTTTTTAATTTATTTTTAACTATTAAAAAATTACCCCAAAATCCGTAAAAATAAACTATTTTCTTTTATTTTTACCATCATAAATAATATAAATATTTTTTAAAAACTTCCAAATCCGTTAAAATAAACGATTTTATTTTATTTTAACTAACAAAAATTAACTCCCTAGTTGTGCGCCCCGGTAGGCTAGTTGGTAGCGTGCTGGCTTATCAGTGCGGGGGTCGTGGGTTCGATTCCCACCAGAGGCACTGGTCTGTTTTCGCGCAACGCGCCGAAGGCCCTAGTAGCTAGTGCTCGATTAGGGTAATAGTATATAATTTGTAATTATATGATTATTAATTAATAAAAAAAAAAAAAAAAAACTACCTAGTTATTACAAACAACAGATTTTCTTTAATTTTTACCAGCAGTATCTTTTTGGTTTAAATAAACGGTTTTTTGTGAAAAGAAATCTTTAAATGAAAATAATAGATGAAATTATATTTTTATTTCTAAAAATAAAACATTTTAACGAAATTTTTTCGATCAGGTATATTGTAGATCGGTCCTTTAAAGGAAATAAATGTAAAAATGTATGCTTTCTTAATTAGAATTTTTGCAGTTACTCATTAAAAAAACTATTTTCGAATGATTTCACTCGATCACGAATGTAGTAATTGGGCCCCTGGTATAGAAAAACAGTATTTTTGTGTATTTTGTTCTTCAATAAATTGCAAAATAAATTAAAAAAATATTTCTTTGTAGTTTAAATGTATATTCCTTCAAAAACAAAGTTTAATGATTACTTTTTAAATAAACTACAAATAATATTGTGAGTGTATATCTTCTTCATTGAGTGTATGAGACTTTTAATAAAAAAAAAAAATAATATTGTTCATACAATTTAATAAAAATTTCCAATAATTAACAACAGGCTCCAATGGACGAGTTCCACTGCAATTTCATTGGATTTATGCAAAAATTCATTAATATCATGCATATAATTCTCTCAGTGAGTATTTTTGTATTAAATTTGTTATAAAATAATACGAGTCTACAATATTCATATGTTTGCATATGTAACTTGCATTAGTTCATAAAAATATACCCATTGGTGGCTAATTAAAATTTATGTTTAACCATAAATAATATGTACATTAAATGACATTTTCCACTTCTCTGCCCATAGCAACATAAACGCAATCATACATTTATGCACATACTTTTACACATGCATAACTCCAAATGTGTGTATTTATTTGCAGTCAAACCCAGCAATAAAAAGTTTGATTCAAAAGCGCTTCTAATTAATAATTTTCATCAATAAATTTAATATAGACTTGTTATAATAGGGAGGAAGCATGCCAACTTGAATATTTGGGTTTACCCAAAAATCGTTTTCTTTAGCTATTTATAAATACAATTTTTCTTGAAATTTGTTTTTAAGTGGTTAACTTGAATGGATACGTGGTTTAGACAATTTGGTTAGTTACGCTGTAATAAAGGTTGTTCACCTTTTAAATGCAGTTAATTTTCAAAACCGCTTTAAATTGATAACCAATACAATACCAATGCCGAAACACCTGAATTTTAAAAAACCGTTACAACGCAACCGTTTCCTTTAGTACCGGTACGAATAGGTTAAAAAAAAAAAAAAATTATTTTTTTTGCAAAAAATAAAATTTATTATCAAAAAACATCCAAAATTGCTAATCACCCAGTAGAAGTAGTAAATACACCACATCTACTGATCCGGATGTGGTGCAAATTTAGGTGAATCATTAACGATTTTAACATTGTCGTGTCATTGGGCGGATGCAGTGAATATATACCCTATGGGGAATGGGACCGGTTCTGCGTGTGCCACAGGATCGGTCCCTTCGTGCCAGAGACCGGTCCTCTGCTAAATCCTACCCTATGTAAACAACTGGCAAATTTAACATTAGCTTGTCATAGGAGGGGATCATTTGTCCTGCTTTAAACCACATAGTGGCATGCCATAGGACTAACCAAAGATGGGCATACCACAACACTGTCGCAAAAGACCCATGTCGTATAAAATAAACGCAAACTAAACAGTTTCCAATATGTAAAATTCTAGCCAACTGGCTTTTTCTTGTTAATAAGCATTCTTTTTAAGCATTCTTGTTATTAAGCATTCTTTCCTTTACCAGCCACAGGATTGGTAATTTTAGGACAATTGACCCTGCTTAACCCACTTCGGTATTAAATTATACCAGTCCTGTGATAAGTCCTTGTTTAACCAGTCACTTTTAGGACAATTGACTCCTCATTTCCTATAGGGTAACTTCTTTAATATCATTTTAAACAGTGCATGGATGCTATTTTTCAATAGTTCAGGGAAGGTCTTTTTCAAATATATATTAACATTTTTATTTAAAAAAAATGTGCAGCATACTCTAGGGGATGTTTTTTTAAATATTAAAAAAAAAAATCTTTTGGTACCAACGAGTATTGAACCCACGAATCTGAGTTACGATCTGCTGTATTACAGTAGACCGCTCTACGATTTCAACCAAAGTTACTTATGCAGTACAACAAACTTAAAACGAACTTAAGTTAACAAAATTATTAATAGTTCTAATAGCAGCAGAGCCTAATGTTTTAAAGCACTAATAGGTAATACTACTACACGAAAAATATTATTTCGAAAAATCTTGAAAAACAAAAATTATAAGCATTTAAACTTTAAAAATTGACTAAGAAATTCATAACTATAACCAAGTAGTCCATTTTTTTAATTTTTAAAAGGTCGCTTTTGAAAGATGTAGCCACCCGATTTTAAAGTCGAGAAAAGTGGCCTTTGTATATCAAATCATAGGTAATTTATTAATCTTTCGAATGTGATCTTGACGAGTTGCGTACAACTATGGAGCAATTCCATATGAAAACGATCAAAATTGGCAAATTTTTGGACGACCCTTCTCCGATTTTAAAATAAATAGTCTCAATCGATTGCCCAGCAAAAAATAATGTACCTACATATTTTTTTTTTTTTTTATAGTGACTGGTTTAGTGGTGGTGTGCACCACTGTCATGTGACAAAATTGAAGAATTCTTCATAAGGGACCTCATTGAAAGTTGTCATGGGAAAAAAAGGTAAATTTCTGAGAAAAATTAGGAAAATTTTATTTTTCAATTAAAGACTGATTCAATACCTTTTAAACAACTTTCAATGAGGTCCCTTATGAAGAATTCTTCAATTTTGTCACATGTCATATGGAATTGCTCTATAGTGACTGGTTTAGTGGTGGTGTGCACCACTGTCATGTGACAAAATTGAAGAATTCTTCATAATTTAGGAGCTTCTGTGGAAAATCGGAAAATTTAATTTTCATGGGAAAATTTATTTTTCATGGGGAAAAAGGTAAATTTCTGAGAAAAATTAGGAAAATTTTATTTTTCAATTAAAGCCTGATTCAATACCTTTCCAACGAGCTATCACTCGTTGCGATCGCTTTAGTAAACAACTTTCAATGAGGTCCCTTATGAAGAATTCTTCAATTTTGTCACATGACAGTGGTGCACACCACCACTAAACCAGTCACTATAAAAAAAAAATATGTAGGTACATTATTTTTTGCTGGGCAATCGATTGAGACTATTTATTTTAAAATCGGAGAGGGGTCGTCCAGAAGGTGATCGCTTTCATATGGAATTGCTCTATGTACTTTTTTTTATCGTTTTTTTCCGATTTTCAAGACCTCATATTTCCGGATCCAGATGTGTCAGTGCCTCTAAACTTGGAATTGTTTTAGTTTTATGATATAATGTATTCCTACAAAAAATCGCAAAATTTGTGGGAGGTAGGCTAAACCATTTGGTTGATTTGACATGGCATTACCCATACACATTTTTGTCTCAGTTCGATCATTCTTTAAACAAAATAGAGTTATTTGCGATTGGTCAAAATAAATTATATTAACTGTAATTTATTATTGTTATAGGGTTACTATTCGATTGATTCGTACCAATTTTAATATTACCGTGATACCGTTTTCTTTATATTCGGCGATAGTGTAAAGTATTTCTAACAATTACAGCACTCCATGAACATTTTTTTAAGAAAATTCCAATGAACCTTTATTATGAATGCAGGGTCTCAAATCAATTTATCTTGTCTTACATTTTTTTGCCTTTTACAGATTTTTAATGATAAAAGTAGAAAGTTTTTTATATATGTACTTAATATTTGCAAATAAATTTGCAATATTGCTGTTGCAACAAATCAGGCTATTCTACTTGTATCAATGTTCAACATTTCAGAACAATCGATTAAAAGCAATGCTAACTAACTGAGTTTTAATATTGGTTAAATTTATTCGAAACTAAATTTACTCTAAACCATCATTATTTTACTCCAGGAATTATTCTTATCCAAAACTTTAAAATTTGTTTGTTCTCTCCTATTTAAGCATTATTGTTCCAATTCTTTTTGATATAATTGAGAACTAACCTGCAAAACTTTCTATTACCCGTTAATAATTTTGGGAAAAAGAAATTAAGGCAGATATGGGCGACATCAAATACATTTCACTATCATTCACTTGTGAAATTTGTCATATAATTAATAATTTCAGACCTACGCTCACACTTGTGGGCTTAAACGCTTCCTTAGAAAATTTTTAATTTTTTCAACACCAGACATGGGGCATAGTACTAATATTTGTGTATTTAATTACAGGTCAATTGATTTTTTACGTTTAATTACATGTAATTGCGTGTAATTCAGTAATTGCCCTGTAATTAAATACCCATATGTTGTTACCAATCCCCATGTTGGTACTAACAATTTTACAAATTTTCTAAGGAAGTGTTTAAGCCCGCAAGTGTAAGCGTAGGTTTGAAATTATAAATTATATTGAAAAAGTTCACAAGTGAATGATTGTGAAATGTAATTGATGCCGCCCATGTCTGAATCAAGCTAGGTAACTGGTTACTTTTCTATTACAAACCGTATTATTTTAACAAGGGCATGTCCATCGAGGTAACTACTTACCTCGGTAACATGTTACGATAAAGAGTTATCAAAAACTTTTTATTTAAATCTTTAATTTTTAAGGTCCGATTACGGAATGTTCAGTTAAAATTTTACAAACAGTTAAATTGAAAATTTATATGAGAAACAACAACAAATGTGTTAGTTAAAGACCCAGTTAGTAGCTAACTGGCAATTCAGTAATCGAGCCTAAATCAAATATTATTTTAAAATTGAAGGCCTTATTGCAAAAACTTGATAAGCCACATATTGTTTTTAGTTTGTTTTCGAATTTTAAAGGTTGAAAGAATGTAAAAAATATGACTTTTTCAGGACATTTATAATCTAGGCACTTGTAATAATTGATTAAGCAAGACTTCTATCAAGTATTAATCAATGGACAAATGTCGCTTATCATGTTTTTACAATAAGCTCTTCAATTGTCAAATTTGTAGTAAAAATTTAATTAACAGCAGAATAATATTAAATGAAAATGTTTTCGATAGAATAGTATTCAAAGAGCTAAATGTTTAGCAACTTACATTTGCAACATAAGTAATATATATATTAAGGTGGGGCGATTTGAACATCTTAATGGGCGCTTCGCGTTTCTGATTCTTGGGATTGTACTGAACAAAAAAGTCCACTAGACCACGGTGAAAATCGAGCTTCCAGATTTTGACTTTTTAGCCGTATTTTCTGAAAGTAACAATGTGTGGGATGGACATATCTCAGGAAGTAGTAGCAGCTTATCCAAGATTATGGTATCAATCTCTTCTTTGGAAGATTCTATAGCAGATTAAGGCATCAATCATATTTGTGGGTTCGGTTTTAAGGGGCTAATTTTTAATTTCAAATAGCGCTTTTTTGCCGTAAAGTCAAAATCTGGAAGCTCGATTTTCACCGTAGACGTATGGTCTAGTACAATCCCAAGAATCAGAAACGCGAAGCGCCCATTAAGATTTGTTTCCTTCCATACTAATCGCCCCACCCTAATATATATATAGAGAGTAGAGTAGAGTAAATTCGATTGAAACGATAGTGAAAGAAATCATATCGGACGTGGTCAGCGGAAATCTACAGGTCCTTAAATATACCTAAAAATTACTATTGTACGGACTTTTGAGCAATTTTTCTAAATCGGATTTTAACAAAAAACAAAGTATCAGTTTTGTGATTATATGAGAATAATACCAAGCTAAAAAATTTTCTTAAAGGGACAGCTTTGGAGCACCTTTTATAATATGTTATAAACTTTTTTATTAACATTTTTTTTATCTTTACTTTTATTTAGAAACTCATGAACCCTTAGTGGCCTTGGTACAAAACAGGCCCTTAATTTTAATAATGACTTCAAGATTATAAAGCCTTTAAATTAAAAAAAAAACTTGATACAAATAATTATACCATGTAACTTTAACCATATATGGTAAATTTTTACACTTTAGGCAAAAAGAGACCCACTAGAAAATTAACAGAATAACACCTTTCATAATTTTTGGAAAAATATCACTTAAAATTTATAAGTCTAAAATTATCTTTAATTTTATTAAAAAAAAAATTAATATGGATAAAAATTACATGAAATTTGAACTATGACTACAAGAAAAGAATATAAAGTCCTTAAGGGGGTCTTCTTGTTAGACGATTGAATTTTAAAACGAAAACTGTAAGAAATTTTTCAATTCTGTTTTATGTATTTCGTTGCGCAATTTACCAAGAAAATCAAATACGACAGCCATGTTAATTCTGCATCGATTAAACCCTATATCGTCAAAATCGGTTCAATAGAATTTCTTAAATTCTATTGAACCCTGCTTACCAGTATTTTAGTATTTTGTGAAATACTAAATTTTTTTTTATATTTTTTTTATTTTATTAATTAATAATCATATAATTACAAATTATATACTATTACCCTAACCGAGCACTAGATACTATGGCCTTCGCCGCGTTGTAGCGAAAACAGACCAGTGCCTCTGGTGGGAATCGAACCCACGACCCCCGCACGAGATAAGCCAGCACGCTACCAACTAGACTACCGGGGCGCACGAAAATACTGAATTTAAAAACTAAACATTTGGTTTACAAAAAGGGCTGTATCTCCCAAACTATTTCGAATTTTGAAAAATCTTTTTAGGATACTTTGGTACTTTGATTCAAATACGGTTAATGTTTTCACCTTTCACCAAAAAAAATACCCACAAGGAAATTTCGAGATTTTTAAAAAATACTAAAATACTTAAGTGGAGATTTTTAATTTATCAGTTAAAAGGCTTTTCAATCTTATAGTCATAATTAAAATCAAGTTTTATTGGTATTTTATGCCCACAGGCCCCTAAGTGTTAAAGATTTTTTTTTGATAAAAGTAAAGATATTTATTGCCTAATCAAATTCAAGTAATATTCTTCGGAAAACTATGCAAACTTTTATAAAAACATCAATTGTTTACTTTAGTTAGTCTCTTTGCAGGAAGAAGAAGAAGAAAACATTTTTATTGAAAAATTTTACGAACACAAGGGATACACTAGACTGCCGCAGTTTCGTCCCCCTCCTGGGACTCGTCAGTGGTTAATTTATGTGTCAATTGAACAAAGTATTTTATATTGTTAATTTGCTCTATATGAAAACTTTTTATTTTTTGGTGTCGTACTGTGATTTGAACTCACTGCCTTAGCATCAAGCTATGCATCGTAATCTCACCTCTTAATTTGTTTAATTTTTGACAAAATATGCAATTTTCATAAAATGCCCTGGAAAAGAGTCGCCTCAAACACAAACACTGGGTGTAATAAACGAAAATCGACAAATCGTTATTTTAATGGACATCCTACTATACACTGAGAGAATTATCAGCATGATATCAATGCATTTTTGCACTAGACCTATCAATTATCACTGGAAATCGTCCATTGAAACTTTTCATCAAATTAAAGAAGTTTTCCATGAAATTTAATGAAAAATTTCATATTATTTATTAAAAATTTCGTACGCATAAAGTTTTATTAAAACTAAGGAGCTTTTTCATGAAATTTAAGAAATATTTCATTGACATTTTTAAGAAAACTTTATTAGTTTAGTTAACAAATTTCATTAAAACTCGTCCTAGGAACTCTCTCTGTATATATTGCTTAGAAACAAATTCCAGGAAAAATTATATGACTACAAAACTTTTAAAAAACTGCTTCCTACCTATGATAAGCCTTTTTTGAATTCATCTAGGAAAATGCTTAATTAGAAGCTGTTTTGAATGCAACTATTTTTGCTGGGTATGTGCTCTTACTTATTCACCATTCAAATATTCATAGATATTTATAGAAATTTGGATATTTAGTTTATTTTATTATTAAATGTGGTGATATTAACACATGTTTTCATAGGTATGAATAAGTTAATATGATGTTGTGTTGATGCATTTAAAAGTTAAAATTATTTTGCATTTAAATATAATACTGCACTTTTAAACACACACAGAGGGAAAAAACATTGCCGAATATTAAATTACAAATCAAGTAACGATATTTCAGTTTTCAAAACTAACTAATTCATTAATTTAGAAAAACTTTAAAATATTTAATATTAATTTTATTTTCGAAAGAGCTAGAAATCTATAGAACTAATACTAGTTTTAAAAGCGGATAGGCCGAACTGATTAAAATCGAGGCTTATATCTGCAAAAGTTAGAGTAAGTTATCTTGGACTTCCAAAAAGTCAAAAATATGGAGAATTCTTAGTAATTTGAGCATGAACGAGAACATTCATAAAACTAAAAAAAAGTTTTCTTCATTTTAACTAACAAGGAACCCAGCAAAAACACTGCTTGCTTGGAAGCAGGGAAAGTGAAAAACTAAACGCTTGCAATATTGGTGATATAAGGCATGATTTTTGTTTGAAATATCTAGCGTAACAGCACTTATTTCGATATCCAAAACGCGCTTATTTCACAGCTGTAAATACAGGCATGAATTCACTGATGTTAGCAACTAAACTTTTTATCATTACCATTTTTGTATGCTTTTGCTATTTCTTCTTTTGACGCAGTACTGCAAGCTATTAACCTTAGGAATCAGTAGAAGAAGCAGAAAAGAAGCAAAACAGAAGGGTTTATCAATTTTACTGCTTCCGAATTTCTGCTGGGAAACTTCACAATGGTGCAACCCACAACTGTTAATGAAACATGTTAAGGGGTACAGAGGTGAGAAAATTAAGAAATATTTACTAAGAAACATGAACGCGCAATCTTAATTTTGAGGGGTAAAAATGGGTTTTAAATTTGTACAAAACTTTTTTGTTACATAAGTTTGTAATATTTTTTTATTCCATTAGATAAATCTCAGAAATCCCTTCCGTTTTATATCCACATTGTAAAACTCAAAAAAAATGGGTGCGCACCGGTAGGCTAGTTGGTAGCGTGCTGGCTTATCAGTACGGGGGTAGTGGGTTCGATTCCCACCAGAGGCACTGGTCTGTTTTCGCTACAACGCGCCGAAGGCCATAGTAGGTAGTGCTCGGTTAGGGTAATAGTATATATCTTGTAATTATATGATTATTAATTAATAAAATAAAAAAAAAAATAACAAAATAAAAAAATGGGATTAGATTTGCCCGTCATATTTGATACTCCCAGTGTAGAAACAGTAATTATATGTCGTCACTTTTCTCACTATCAGAAATGACACCACCTGCATTAAGGATTTACTTATACCTTATTAATTTTCTCTTTATTTTAATAAAAAAATAATGCGTTACCCATAAGTACTTATTTTCATCATTATTTAATATATAAAGTATTGATCTAAAAAATTTTAAAATCTTTTTTTTTGACCCATTATTTTTTTTAATTCTAGAAATGATTTTTGTAAGCTGGAAAGTAAGGTCATTTTATGATTTATTCTATCAATTCTAACATGTCGAGACAGTTCAAATGGTACAGCTGTTGACTGACAACCTGGAGGCCTGGATTCGAATCCCGCGTGGGCACATTTTATTAAAAAAAATGTTTCAATAAAAAAATATTTTTTTATTAAATTTTTTTTTTTTATATTTATTTGTATACTCATTATTTTTGTACATACTAGTAAGCATATAGGTAACAACATATTTTTTATATTTTTTGTTATGTATTTAGTAACGACATGTGATTATTTCGCGCGACATTCCCATATAAAAGTAATGAGATTTGTAATGACAATTGTAAGTACTTATTTTAAGTACTTATAATTACTTATATAAACACTAATATGGTAATTCTTCCTTCACTGGGACTAAATATGAGATTACGCAAATAAAAAAAGGCATGTCTAATAATTTTGTGCGAAGCTGTTTTATTATAACAAAATTTGGTTAAGGTAACTTTATATTACAAAAAAAAAAACTATTTTTTTTGCAGTGTGCATTGTTTAGATGAATAAAATAAAATCAAACCAATGAAATAAATTTGAAAATTAAATAAGTTACGTTATAAAATATATTGTTATAAATAGATATTCGCTAATATAAATAAAAAAAACAGAGCGAAATACTTTAAATCCAAATACAGCAGCTTGCGGAAGAAATTTGTGGGCTGTTTTTTACTACAGATAATTTTTTAAGTAGTGAATTCAAAATATTAAAAAAATTTAAAACTTTGAAATCCATTAGAAAACTTAGTAGATATGAAAAAATACAGTGGACTAAATAATTATAAGTTGACCCATGAAAATATATAAAATATATCTAGGTTTTTGGTACCATTTAAAAGTAACAATAATACTAGTGTCTACCAAGCCCATCTCGATCCATTTGCTTTGCTGCATTTGTTATACTTTTTCAATTTTTTCTAGCGAAATAATATGTTCAGTGATTAAAGTAGTTTTTTTGGCAAAAGATTTGAAATTTTTTTACTTTTTTCTTCCTTATATTTATTTAAGAAACAATTTTGTTGCGCAGAGTTTTTTTCTTAAACAAATTATGCATCTTATTAAAAAAAGTTGATGTTTTTTAATACAAAATCAAGAAAATTTTCGAAAACTCAGCACTAACATTGTTTTTAATGGTAGACATATTTTAGTACCATTGACATATTTTGACTTACTTGTGTTTAAATGATGCAAGAGAGAATGTGCCTGTTTTACTTACTCTCCGGACTTTAAAGCTAACTCTATGACGAAAATCGATCATAAGCTGAACTGTGTCGTCTGGAGAATAATTTTTTTTTTGTTAAATTTGGGACCAGTCTAGAGTCCAAGAGTAGTCCAAATGTGTTTAGCAAATTGATGACGCCTGTCCATTACAAAGGCAGAAACTAGGCTAGTCTCATTTAAAAATGAATAGTGTTTATAATTTTTAGAGAAAGGCGTTTATTCTTCTTCTTAATCTCAACCTTTCTAATTAAAACACATTTTATTTTATTTATTACAAAAATTCATCTCTTTTTCACTTTTTGCAATTAGCAAAGACAATTTTGTTCAAGGTACCCCTTGCTTGCAACGATTCTCGAAAAGAAAAAAATTTCGTCTATAACGCATTGTCATCTAAACCAAGTAAAATTTACCGCACGATTCTGGAAAACGCTTTGAGATTAATCTGGACTAAAATCAAAAGAAATATTATATCCCACGAAACTTTTCAGATTATGGTAAATTTTCGTCTAAAAAGTAGCGTTAGAGTCTTAAGTTACGTAAAGTGTCAGAGTTCAAATTGTTTTACATTATTTTTTCATAAGTTCAAAGCAAATACTTATTACTTATATAAATCAAATAATAAGAACAGATTTACACTTAGAATACTATTTAAGTAAGGACTACTGCAAATGTAGTTAAAAACAAATGAAATTTCACTTAAAGAAAGGGCGACTTACATTTCAGTAAATTCAACTAACATTGTAATTTATTTTTTAATGTTCGAAAAATTACTAACAATTGAAGTAAAAATAAACCACATGTTACTAAAAAATAAACAAAAATTTTTTTTTTTTACAGTTATATTAGTTTTTTTGTTTTTATATACATCGAGGTTATTTTTATGTTATTTTCAATTTATAACGAGCTTTCAACTTCCGTATATTTACAAAAATAAAGCAAATCAAACATATTAGCTTTTTATTTTATTTTGTTAAATAACAGAAAACAACTGTAAAAAATTAATGTAAACTCATAAAACAGTTATTTGATGTGGTTTGTTTTTTTTTTTAAATGAACTACAAAGTTAATAGAAAAATTAATTTGTTCTACAAAAGACTGACATTTACATTAAAAATAAAGAAACTGTGTTACAACCCAAACAACTACATATTTTTAAAGCAGAAGATCCCTGAGTGTAGTAATGAAGGTTTGGTTTACAACTTTTTTGAATAAAGTGCATATTTTTTTTTTTTAAAGTCTGCACAACAACACTACTTAAAATACGTCAGTCAGAGAAAACTAAAATAAAATTTAAATATTTTGCTTAAAACTCTGATTTTGACATCTCTCAACTAATATTTATTTCGCTGGCAAACAATGAATAATTTTTAATATTATTAAAAATGGAGTAAAAACTGTAGCAATCGGATCGAAAGGGGCGTGGTATTATTGTTACTTTTATGTGGTACTTCTTCCACTCTGAAAACATTTTTTTTTCTTATTTACATAGTTTTTTAAAGAAATAAATTATTAAAGTTGTTAACAAAACTCAGTTTTGGAAAATTCGTTGGTTTTTCGGATTTTATAATAACAAAAAATTACACTTAATGTGAATTTACGTCAAAAATATAAAATATAGCGAATATTAAACTTGAACCTGTGTAAAAATTCTTTACCATAATTGGTTATATAAGTTGATAATTGGTAATGGCAATTACTTACAAGTGTCATGTCATTAATGTTTTTTTCTACCAAGTATAACATGTAGAGATAGCTCAGATGGTAGAGCGCTTGAGTACCAACCTAGAGACCCATGTTCGAGTCCCGTGTGTGTATATTTTATTACACACACGGGACTCGTGTGTGTAATAAAAAAACTAAATTTTAAAATTTAAAAAACTAAATTTTTTTAATTTAGTTTTTTAAAAAATAGTTTTTAAACTCATTTTTTTATCCCTCTAAGAAGCAGGTGACCACATATTTTTTTGATTTTTCATAAGTTGTTTTGTAATGATATGTCATTAGCTTGTTCGACATCCCCTTATAAAAGTGATGCGATTTATAATGACATTGCAAGTACTTGCCATTACCAAATAGGTGCTTATATAACAACTTATATGGTAATTCTTTTATACACTAGGTATGTACAATTTGGTACTGGCAAGTAATTACAATTGTCATTACAAATCTCATTACTTTTATAAGGGGATGTCGCTCAAAATAATATCATATCATTGCTAAACATTTTACGAGACATTAAATAATATGTGGTTACTACTCTGGTCAAAAGTAATATGTCGAAATTACGATTTTCAACAAAAATAAATTTAATGTAAACATATTTTTTTTATTGAAAATTTTTTTTTGTATGTTTTACTTTTACATTTTAAAAATTAAAACCAAAAGTTTATTTTTCGATCTTTTATCATACATTATGATGTGAGCAAGATTATTCGAGTTCAAGATCATTTGTTTTTTGTTAAACAAAAAACCGTGCAATATTTATTTATTACTCAAAAGAGTTTTTGCCCGCTAACTTATAGCAGACTTTATCTACTGACAGGTCCTTACATGTTTCATTTCGCGTCACCGAAAATCATCAGAGAACCAATGTTGTTTTAAAATGTTCCCACATGGTATTTGAACGTGGGACGCCAGTTTGTCAGTCAACTGCTTTACCATCTAAGCTATTTCGACATGTTATACTTAATAGATAAAAACATAAATGATTTGCTTGCACAAAATGACATTACTTTCCAGCTTACAAAAAATCAAAAATAATTATTTATATATTTACTTACTAGAGATGGAAAAGTAATGCGTCTAAAAATAGATTTTCGAAAATTGTTTAGATCACTACTTTATATATTAAATAATGATAAAAATAAGTACTTATTGGTAACGCATTATAGAGAAATGAACTAGTTATTGGGATGTCACTATGTTTATGTTTTAAAGTAATGGTATCGTTACTTGTTGTAGAAAAAATAATTATATGTCATTACAGTTTTTACACTGGGTATAACATGTCGAAATAGATCTGATTGAAATATTGAAGAGCTTGATTGAAAAGCCAGAGCCCAAGCTAAAATCCCGTGTGGGCAAATTTTATTAAAAAAAATTTTCAATAAAAAAATTTTCAATAAAAAATAATTTTTTTAAATTTAATAGTTTTTTGAAAATTTATTGTTAGACTTATTACTTTAAAATTTTAGCGAAGTATTAATTTTTAGAATATTTAAGAAAAATATTATCGAAATTCAGAATCGTTTATTAGGGAACTTTTTTTGAAAACTGAGACAAAATAATATTGCGTTTTTTTACATTTTTTTATGGACTTTACGAATAGGATTTGACCTAAATTTGATGTTTGTAAAAAATTCAAAAGTTATAATGACTTTACATTATTCAAAGTGTTACATATGTGAACAAATAAGAGCCACGATTAGCTATACACTGAGAGAACTATCTGCGTGTTATCAATGAATGTTTGCATAAGATGTATGAATTGTCACTGGAACTCGTCCAGTAAAACTTTTCATTAAATATATGCAGTATAACATAAAATTATTTAAAAGATTTCATATTATTTATTAAAAATTTCATTCGATTAATGAAAAAATTTCAATAAATACTGTTTTAATGAAATTTCAAAAACTATGAAGCTCTATCATACAGTTTAATAATTTTTACATTCACATTGTGAAGAAAAAACTTTATTAGAAAAAAATTCATTAAAACTCGTCCAATAAATTCTAAATTACTTAAAAATTATGTAGTTGATCAGCACCTTTTTTGGTCAACAAATAAAACAAAAACGAAAACTGTTAAATTTATAAAAATTTTGTTATGTTCGAGTTGAATTTTAGTTATTTGGTAAAATCAGCAAAAACTTATGGTACATATTTTTGTGTGATTTTTTTGCTGATTTTAGCAGATTAATTTGTTACTTTCAGTTCAGCTAAAATATAACTTTAATTTTGTGGATTCAACAGATATAGATTTGTTATTTTTATCTTCTTAATATTCATCAGAAAAATATGCTAATTTTAGCAGATTTACCTGCAATGAAAATTTTAACTCAATATTAGTAATGTATCATGTATCCAGACCACATGTGGGGAGTACTGTCAGCTCTTAAATATTGGTATTTAATACACCCACAAGTTTATATTTCTGATAGCAACTAACAGAGAGCGTCTCAATTTAAAATATGGTGCTTTTGGCGTTCGTTTAATACTTTTTATTTTCTAACTAATTTCTTGAATTATTTTATTTTCTATTTTAATATGAAACAAGCCTTAAGGGACTTGTCTTTTTAATAACTATAACAAAGGAGAATAGTTGCACATGTAATAAACTTTCAAAACTACTAAAACTTTTCTACTTAATGATGTTATTATATGAATACTGAACTTACACAAGTTTAGGGGGGAATACGAACAAATCCATAATATTCAAAATATTTATTTTTTACACACAAAATATGAAAACTAGGGTGGTTGGATACATATTTATGTAAAATATTGTGTATCAGCATATATTATTCGCAAAATGTTGTGCCAAATAATACAAAAAAGTAAGAAGTGTTTTGACTTTGGGGTCACCCTTATTGGCTCCAACTGGATAGTAAAGGGTTTTCCAATAGGTACTTGACAACTTTGAATTTAATTTGTGAACGCATTATTTCACTGATCATCTAACTGTTACAATAAGCAAAATATGCGTTATTGGTTTTGTGGAAATCCAAAATTTGGTCCAACGAATCGACCGCTGCAGACGTGCCCTCGGTGGCCATATGAACGAAGTCGAGTTCCATTCATAAATGTTTTGATTGTATTTCAAGTCGATAATAATGTTTTGGAAATATCTCAAAGGTTTGCGTTTTATTTAAAAAAAAAAGTTGTCAAGTCCTTATTGAAAAACCCGTTATGATCAGATAGATACATATATTCCCTAAACTACACCAGGAATAATCGGCTTTAAATTGTAGACAAAATAAAAAAAGCTTAAAGTAGACAATACATCAAAAACTTAAAATGGTCGTCCAAGGGTTTAACTGTTATTTACCATAAAATATGATTCTATTAATTAATACTCTTTAATTCTTCTATCCAAGGAAAATTTCCGGAAATCTCGTTTTTCAAAAAAATTTAAATGTCCGGGACTCTTCCTACCGTACATACTACCAAAATTCTATGAATGTTCTTAAATGTACTATTTGATTTTTTTATTTTTTTTTTGTTGGGATGTTAATATTTCCGGTTGAAATTTGGTGCTGTTTAGAGCATTTTTGGCGAATACTCTGCGAAAAAGTTAATGTCTTAAACAAGTTTTTGTTGAAAAGTCAAAACATTAAGTGCATGATCGCTAAAGAGCACCTTACGTTTGTGTAAAAACTTTCTACAGTCTTTTTTTTAAAAGTTTCGACGTGAATACAAATGTTTTTCCTAAATTTATTGTGTCGTTGCAAAAGAAAACGCAATGCCTAGAAATATTTTTAGTTTACATAAAGACTGAATAGCAAATGAGTTTTAAAGAACTTCCAAATTTAGGTTTTTGTAAACGGTAGAAATTTTATTTCTTATTTTGATTGATTACATAAAAAATGTAAATAGCTTGAATTTCCTAAATTTGATAAAATCTTTGTTATAAAAATAATTTTTAATTTCCAACAACTGTTAGATTGTATATAATTAAGTGATCTTTCCTAAAAATATATTTATTCAAGATTTCGCTTCATTGAATTAACGACAACTACAAAGTCGTAAAATGAGGTGGGCATTTGCTCGGAAAAAATAATAAGAACGTTTTTAATATTATATGATATTTTTCATTATTACCGTTATATCTTTAAAAAAGTTAAATTATGAAACTATTTGATTGATAGATAATTGGTTTTATTGTTCTGCTTCCATCTACTCAGGTTATATTACAAACTATTAGGACAAATGAATAAAAGAGAAGTTATTCATCAATTCCTGGACTTTCGAGAAAAATTAAGCAACATTTTTTAAATTGTGCTTCCGAAATATATTTTTTATGATTACCCAGTAATCTTTGATTAAGTTTTGGACCGACGTACATCTCTTTTAAATCTCGAAGTTAAGTTATAGCCATTATCACCCAGAAATGTCCACTTTAGTGTAGTTAAATAGCCGATGAGTGATAGCATTTTATTTATTGAGACTTCAACGAAATCTCAAGCATATACTTTTATTTTTATCCACAATGTTAGACCAACGCCAGATAAAGGCAAAAGAATAAAAAAATAAAAAAGAATCAATAAAATAGTAAAATCCAAATAACTGGTTGCAGAACAGATTATACTGTATTATAACAGGTTCTAACTTCGGTTCTGCAACTGGTTCTTTTTATATGGAGTTTGTCCTATTTGCAATAGGTTCTTTACCTCCAAACAAGAACAGGTTGCTGTAGAACCGGTTCTAGAACCAGTTATAGAACTGGTTCTGGGACAGTGACACCTTACATTTCGACTCCCAGGAACCTGTTCTAGAACCGGTTCCATGTAACCGGTGGTAAAAGAAGTTGTTCTAGAACAGGTTCAGAGGTAATCTGTTCTAAAAAATTTTGCTGGGACATTACATATTACATATTCCAAATTACTATTTACTATATTTTTGAATTATTTCAATTCATATTCTTCTTTTTTTTTCATTCAGTAAGCGTTTTACGGTCATATTTGAGGTAGATACCTCAGTCTCTCTCTTAATCTGAGCTCTTTTTATTTGTTTATAAACTAGCACCTAGCATGTGGAAACATGTTGCCGAAATTTAGAACATGTTTTTGTATAATAATTTATTAAAATGTTTATTTATTTAAAATTTGAACGACAAAGTAAGCAAGATAAAATTAAAACTCATTTCATTTTAATTTAAAATAACAAAATATAAGCAAAATAAAAGTCAACGTTTAAAGCAAAAATTTTTTATCAACATGCTGCAATTATTTTTTAGTGTAAAAAAATGTTTTCATTTGCTTGCCCGAATTCGGTATTTTGTTGCTAAGAGTCGTGAGAAGTGTAGCCTGTCTATTTGTATATACTCTTTGGTCATATATACTGAAATCTATCATTATTTCAACATTTCATATCATATTTGTAGTAATTTGTATGATCGCGAATTTGCGGTGCAAAAGCTCACCAAAATACATATTTACCCCATTCAAGAAGATTATTTCTCATAGGATTTTGGACTTAAAATATACCTAAAAGAATCTGTTTCTAGTTTTATAACAAAGTTTACAACAGTTAAAGTAATTTTTAAGCAGTCTTAATATTATAAATCGGTTATTTATAAAGTAATTTACAAACAAATTTGCAGCATCTGGATCAGTATTTGTGTTTTGTTTTCTTAAGGATGGCTAAATAACATAAACCTCATATGTTTTGAAGACCACAGCTTAAAAATAAGTTCCTATAAATTTTTTTTTTAATTCTTTCTTACTTAAATATTCAAGATATATAAAAAAATTCGTCACTCAAATTCCAGACTAATTTAAAACCAATAAAGTACGAAAGAGCAATAAAATATTATTAAAATAATTTTTTTTTTTTTTAGTTAAAACAGAAAAAAAAATAGTTATTTACCAAATTCTAATTTACTATTAAATTTTTACTATCCCTAGTGTAGAAAATCATTACAATATAAGTGGTTATATATGTTTATATTAGTAATGGCAAATACTTACAATTGTCACTGCAGGTGTCATTACTTTTATGAGGCGATGTTGCGGAAAATAATAACATATAATTACTAAACACCTTACAAAAATAGAAAATTATGTGTTTACCGATATGCTTACCAGTATGGACAAAAATAAAGATTTAGACTCTTTATAAATTAAAAAAAACTAAATTTAATTAATAAATACTTTTTATTGGATTTTGGTTTTTTAAATAAAATGTGCCTCCAGGTTGTCAGTCAACCGCACTACCATCTGAGCTATCTCGACATGTCATACTTGATAGATAAATATGTAAATGAGTTGCTTGGACAATATGTCATTACTTTTCAGCTTACAAAAAAAATTCAAAAAATAAAGAGTCTAAAAATAGATTTTCAAATAATTTTTAGATCATTGCATTATTTTTAAAATAATGATAAAAGTAAGTAATTATTTCTTATTATCTGTGTTAAAGTAATGTAGAGAGTAAGCTTGTGTCATTGATGGTAGTGAGAAAAGTAATGACATGTCACTACTGTTTCTACACTATGTTGTTCTTCTTATTTTTTGAAGCAAATGTCTATTGCGTAATTTTCATTAATTCAGTAAAACAATTCACAATTTATTCAGTGCACAATTGCGAAGCTTAAAAAAAAAACGTGTAACTTATTCGGGAGATTCTCGTTGTTAGTTTTCTATATAGCCCAAAACCAGTGAGGGTTCACATTAGCGAACATTCCCTTATTTAAACAATATCAAGTAACACCCTTTTTTATACCCAACACAGAGAGAGTTTTGTTGGATAAAATATTTTGAAATTGTCATTAATATGCATTATTTTTAGCTTGATCCAACTGCACTCAAAAAAAAAGTTACTAAAAAGTCTTTTAATTTTTTCTGTTGCTTACATTTAAATCAGTATTTAGCAAAAGTTAATAGTTATATTTTGTTCACCACAAGAACAAGTATCACCTGTTTTTGATCTAATTTTTCTAGATAATATTTAATAATTTGTGATTCTCAAATTTTCAAATTTTGCAAGTTTATTTAACCAAAAATTGTTTAAAACAAAGTAATTTTGTTGTTTCTTCTCTAACAGTCCCACTTTGAGATGGCGGTATTTTCTCATAATTTTGTTATATACTCATAAAACAGGCTATATCTCGGAAAATAAGCTGGATAGAGCAAAATGAACTAAAAATCGCTACTCGGTACCACATAGTTTTATTAACCACTTATATTATATTACCGATATTAAATATGAACCTGCGTCTGTTCAGATCCGAAGAGTATATTTTATCAGAAATTGTCTGATTTAGCTTAAAAGTTCCGCATATTTTACTAAATTCTTAGCTAGTTTTCTTAGTATTGTCAAATATTTAACACCCTTAAATAAAGTTTCTAACTAACTTTTTATTAGCTAAAATGTAGGTCACCTTAATTTTGAAGAATATTAATTTAATTTCAACTTCATTGAAAATTCTGTACGCGCTTTTTTATAAGTGAGCCATTTCTGAAAAAACTCTGATTTTTAGAACATTTTGCTACAGAACGAACATTTTCCTCATAATTTTTTTTTTTTTTCAATTAACGAAATAGTCTAATAATCAAAGTAAATTATCATATAAAAATTATAATTTTTCTGTTAACTTAGAGAAAAATTTGTCATGATCTCAAACCGAACGAATAGAATCTCACACGTAAACTTATAGATCAACGATAAAATTCACTATCAAATAAATTTTGTTAAAATTTCCAACAATTATTCAAAACTGATCCGTCCTACTGTATACGACTGTATTTACACTCAGGGAAAAAAATTCTTCATATTTATGAAATTGCTCCATAAATGGTTTGTCATCAGTTATTAATTAAGAGTTTTATAAAAATCTTTGACAAATGTTTCAGAAACCTTCATCATTTTATTAAAAAGTTTTTAAAAACTTTGTGAAAATAAATTTTTCTGTGCGCCCCGGTAGGCTAGTTGGTAGCGTGCTGGCTTATCAGTGCGGGGGTCGTGGGTTCGATTCTCACCAGAGGCACTGGTCTGTTTTCACTACAACGCGCCGAAGGCCATTTTAGATAGTGCTCGGGTAGGGTAATAGCATATAATTTGAAATTATACGATTATTAATTAATAAAAAAAAAAAAATCTTTTTAGCGAAAAATAGTGAAATTTATAAATTAAAATTTTTATTTTTAATTTGAAACATAGAAAACATCATTTGCAATCCAATTTTTTAAATACTCAAAATCTACGAGAAATTACTAAAACATCAATCTGGTAAAATTGTGAAATAGAGACGGAGGAGATTAGAAAAATAAACAAAAATCTAAAAATAAAATATTTGTGTTGTTAGTGTTGTCACTTCGCTAAACGGTCATGACTTGGGATTGTTACGTTTGTAATGTAAGAAGAGCGCAGGTTTGATTCTTACAGCCGCAAATTGTCGAAAAATGTATCATATAGAGACAATCTGACAATTATAAGACACAAATAATAGTAAAATTTAAATGAAAAATCACTGATGAGCCTGTCCATAAAAAGGCAGAAGCTAGTCTAGTCTGATTTAAAAATTAATAGTGTTTATAATTTTTAGAGAAAAACTTTTATTCTTCTTCTTAACCTCAAAATTTCTTAATTAAATATTATTTGAGTTTTTCTTAGTGTTAAGTAGAAATAAGATAATATAAAATTTCGGAATTTTTATTGAAACTTATATTTTTTAATTTCAAATGGAAATTTTTAATTTTCACTTTAATTGATGTACAAAAATATTTATGAAACATTTCTTTCTATCTATGAAATGTTGCATAACATTTATTAAGCACTTCATACAAAGCTATGAAACTTCGTCATCATATTTATGAAACATTTCATATATATAAAGAAACTGTCATCACTTTGCTCGTTTATGACACAACTTCATCATATTTATGAAGTGGTAAATTGGACGAAAATCAATGAAGTTTTTCTTAATATCTATGAAGTTTTTCATAAATATGATAAAGCTTTTTCCCTGAGTGTACCTGTTATATGTGTGTTCTATTGTTAAATAAGAAATATTACTATTATATATGTTGTTCTAAATCTATTTTAGTTTAGAAACTTTAGATAAGAAACTAAAATTTTCATAACTTTTCAAATATGTTTTCTTTATTTTGCACACTAAATTTAGTTTTTTTAATTTTTTTTTATTTATTTTTTTATTACAGATATGAATACATCAAAGTGAAAGGATATGATTTGAAAAGGTAAGTTAATTTTTCACAAATTTAGGCATGTCAATATACTAGAATTACGGTTTCCAAATGAGGGTATGAGGACCCCTAGGGTTCCGTACCTCCAAGGGGTCCGCGAAGAGTTTCGACAAAATTAATGTTTTATTTTTAAAAATTTCATATATTCTTCAATTTCATTAATACACTGTTTTTTAAAAAAACAAAACTCATCTAATTTTTATACACTAAAAAAAAGTCAGGGAAGTCATCAACATGCTAATATCACTTATTTAAAAAAGCAGAACAACAAAATAATGAAAAATTAAGTCCTAGGACACTAAAAAAAAGTCTGGTAATTCAGCAACATTGTTGCTGAATTACCAGACTTTTTTTTAGTGTCCTAGGACTTAATTTTTCATTACTTTGTTGATCTGCTTTTTTAAAAAAGACTTTTATAGAAGTTTTAAATTTATTTATTTTTTTCAACTTTTAAGGCAAGGTCTGTCTGACCAAACTGGCTGGAATATGCTTTATGATGGATTTTTCCTTAAACTGTGTACTCAAAATCGAATTAATACGGCTTAACGAATATGTTTTCAATATCAAAATTTGTCGACATTGTCACCACATTTGTACACATTGTAATACATGAATAAATTTTTCAGAACTTTAAAGGGGAGTTACTATTAAAGTGTACCGACATTGAAAGTAGATGGCAATTATAGAACTTTTAGTATATTTCAAACTATTAAAAAAAAATTAATTGAATAATTGAAATTTTTTTAGATTAATTCATTATTGCCCAAAATGCACCGTTACTTACCTTAGGTCCTCTTAATAATTGTGCACCAAATTTGAAAGTACCTCTCACGGATTGTTTTTATAATTGACTCTATTAACAATTTTCGAACCCTATTCAGAAAAATCGTATTTCGAAATACTAAAATTTTTGTAGGAAAGTAGTTCTTTAAAGTTTTCTTGTTTTTTGAATTTAAAAAGATTCAAAAGTATATATGTTAAACCATTTTTAAAATTTTTTTAATTTCTTTTAGAAGTGATGTGCTGTAAACGCATTTGCGTTAAACCTAACTTGAAAAACAACTTCAAAGTAACCACAAACTATTTTTTTCTTTTTAATTGAAAATTCCTAAAATTTTGGAAATTTTTTTCAGATTTATTTGAATTTAAACATATTTTTATCCGAATACACCGAAATTAGTTTCCCAAATTTATTGAAAGCTCTCTATTTATGAAATTTAATGAAAGAATTTCAGAATAATAAAAAAATATCACACAAATTTTAAATATTTTGTGGACAAACAAAAAAAAAAAAAAAAAAAACAAATTTTACTCTAGTAATTACAAACCTTGCTTATAACGAATTTATTTTTTTTTTGGTCCCTCGAAATTCATCCTTATTGAGTTTTGTTGCATTTGGTTTTTGCAATGTTTTTTTTTTTAATTAAAAAAAAAAATATAATTTTATAACTTCTGCATTATTTTTTAAATTAATAAAAAAAAAATAATTTGGGGTGTCCGTGAACGAATAGAAATGCGTGAAGGGATCTGTGAAGTAATAGTTGGTGGGAACGGCTGTACTAGAAGAACATTTCTAGGGTTTAAATTATTTATCAAAACATACAGACACTTATTTGGGCTTAATTGAAAAAAATTTTGCTTTGTTTGAATAAAAGATTTCCCGGCGCTAAAAAAAAAAAAAAATCCAATTACTTTTACTTTTTAAGCGACATTGTGTAGGTTGTAGGTGTGTTTTACAAAACCGGTTTGAGAAGTTTTAATATACCTTAAAATTTTCAAGATAACGGGAAAAGAGTATTTTTTCGACTTGTAACTCATTCATTTACTAACCGATTTTGAAATTTTAAACGATATTTAACAGAAACTTGCCTGGCCTTTCCAAATATATGGGCCATTCTCAAAATTCTTTAAAATTAGAGTCAATTTCTTTGTTTTTATCATTATGGCACATTAATAGGATGGTTCACAATGGTATCCCACTATTTACGGACTTTAATTCCTTTTTGATTGAATCACGTTCTACAAGGCGGCTTAAATTTTAAAATTTAAAAACAATTATCAAAATTACTTTTTTAAATGAACTTAAACAAATTTCGCACATGCATAATATTTTTTTTTTGCCGTTTTCATAGAAATTTACTACCATAATTTGTGCTTTCTAAATAATCTTTGTCAAATTCTAAATTAAACGAGCCGTTTGCGCAATATTTTAAAACGATTATTTGTTGTGGAGATTATATTTGTATTTTACGCAATCAGTAGAAGAAAAAATGTATTTTCTGCAAGTTAATTAAAAAAAAAGCAGGTTTTTAACAGAATGCGTTCAAAAACTAATTGAGTTCCATTTAGTCCATAAAATCTTCATTTCTTAATATTTTTAAATGCTCCCAAGTTATTGCGTTAAAGCATTGACAACTCGAACAAGTAATGTTAATTTTGACGAATTTCGCGCTACAGTGTTGATCTGCCGGAGCAAAACATGTTTAGATAAAATAGTAAATTTTTTAGCAGACAATGCCTTTTGCCAAACATTTGTGATGGCGATCTATTATATGCGTTGCCACCATGATCTATAGGTTTTTATAATCATTGCTTGCTTTATAAGAAATTAAAAACAAATTATGCAATTTTTGCACAATTTTCAAAAAGTCCATATAATTTTTGCATTTCAAGTTTTTTTATATTCTCCTCTGAATTTATGGTGTAAAATATACAAAAGAAAGCAGTTCACGAAGCAAACTGGTATATTCAAAACAGCGACACTGCTTTTTGGACAAAATTCAAGCTCATGTTTTTCAGATTTTGTAACGTAAAAGGCAAACAAATTATTAAATTTTCAACTTTGCGTAACGATAAAAATTAGAAATATAGACCTATGGCCCTAATATTTTTCACTTAGACGAGTTTATTGTTCATGCAAGCATTATAACCCGCTATTCTAAAACAGAAAAATTGTAAAAGTTATTGAAAAATAATATGTATATATATATAATGTCCTATGGTTCCTTAAGAGGAACAAAGGGCCACAGTGGTTTCAGTAATAATTGTTGCTTAGGACAAAGCGACTGATTGGGCCACCTTGTCCGATCCTAGTATTGGGGCTGCCAACAACCTCTAGACAGGCTAGCCGAAAAAAGCGGCATGAAAACAGTTGAGTTTCAGCCACAGTTGTCACCTAATTACCTGAGACGGTGTAAGCTTGCCCATCAGGTTACTCAGCTGCGCCATCTCACTATAGCTGCGGCCAGATGGGCACCTGAACCGCATTCCCAGGGGATACTTGGTAAGGAACATGTATTTTTTTTTATCGGACCAATCTCATGTTTACGGATTAAAAGTTGGGGTGAAAGTAAGTAAATTTTTATATTTAATTAGTTTCACACATTTTTTCAATAACATAAACACTTTAAAGCTATCGGACATGTTTCGTATACCAGTTATGAGCCTCCAAAAGTTCTTTCATTTGACACCCCATTTGTCTAAAATGTCTCTAAAAAAGCCTAGAAATGGGTTAATTTTTGACCCCACTTTTAAGCCATTAAACATGAGATTGGGCCGCTAAATTCTCATTAAGAGAGACTCACCTTGTTAGTAACGAATCTTTAACAGCGCCAGTCGCAAAAAATACTCTTTTCCTATTATCTCGAAAGTTGTAGGGTATACTGGAACTTCTCAAAACAGGTTTTTTAATATACTCACTAGAACTACTATATACCCTAGCTAATTTGACCAGAGAATTTTCTGCTTAACACAGTGTTATTAACATTTTGTTTTAAAACCTATGAAGTTTAAAACATTTTATCGATAATTAACAAAAGTTCATTAGGTCATCTTTTGATAACAAAAATCTTGATAATGCTCAGATTTGGGGCAAAAACCACACAGACAAAAACACTTAATTTAGTTTAAATAGGGGTATTGAAATTCACCTGTAGGCAAACCGCATTTGTATGGCCAACCTACTAGCACCATATGGGATGCTAATTAAATTGTTAGTATGATGGTCTTTCTATGCTAAACAACATGTGAGTATATAGAAGGCTTAAAAAAGGCCAAAGATTAAAAAAAAACACATAAAATTACATGAATAGAGTCATAAAAATACGCATACACACTTTTGCCCATAACCATAGACAACATTTACCACATCAGTTTAAGCACACTTTAGACTCATTTCTTTTGGTGTAATTTAAATAAGGGTTTAAAATTTCAACTTTTTTTCTAAACTCATTTGTGTGAACATGTAAATAACTAGGGTTGCCATTTTAGCATAATGGATGCTAGATCTAGCATTTTTTTTGTGTTTTAGCATACAAAATTTATAAAAAAGTGCTAGATGCTGTAGTGGTGTAATTATACTTCATGATATTAATGAAATAAGTTCATAGAATTTTTTTCGTAGATTCAATGAAAAATTTCATTATATTCAAGAAATTTTATTAATATTAGATTAGATTAGATTATAGTGGCACTATGCACCGCGACCAGAAATGGGTATTTTGTGCTGCCAGCGAATACACCCTATAGGTTCAGGCTCCCTACGAAGCCAATTATCCTACCAGGTGAACAGTTCCAAACGTCCGATGGCGTCACTATTCGATCACCAAAATAACGCACCCTCCTGTCGGAGAGCCTAGGACATTTGCAGAGAACATGCTCAGAGGTCTCGGGTTCCAATTCACAAAACCTGCACGTATCCGTAGAGGATCGTCCCATCTTGTACAATTGATACCTAAGGCCACAGTGTCCAGTGAGGTAACCCGTTACGGTCCTTAGTTCGCCCCTCGTCATAGACAAGAGTTTCCGCGACCTCTCCCCAGAGGGAGATATAAACAGCCTCGCCTGTCGCTGCCCAGGCGATCTGGCCCAATAGGCCCCAAACTCCGACTCCCTCCATCTTCTGAGCTTCTCTCTGACATACCCATTGGGTACGCCACAGAAGGGTTCCGGGCCAATGAATTGTCGACGAGCTCCGCAGTTGGCTAGACAGTCAGCCCGTTCGTTGCCCTCATGCCCCTCATGGCCTGGAACCCAGCCCAGTGTCAAGGAGTTGTTAAGTCCTAGACGATTTAGAGAGTCGATACATTCCTTAACCAGACCAGACGACACATCTTGAGCCCTCAAGGCACCAAGTGCCGCTTGGCTGTCAGATAGAATGTAGATCGTGGCCCCCCGTGTCCTCCTCCGCAGACACTCTTCCACACAGATACAGATAGCGAAGACCTCAGCCTGAAAAACGGAGGGATATTTGCCCATGGGCAGAGCACGCTGAAATCCGGGTCCGACGACACCCGCCCCCGTATCCATGTTCGACTGTATCGAGCCATCCGTGAACCAGACCTGTGCACCAACCTCCGGTACCCAATATCCATTCAACCACATGCTCCTGTCGAAAATCACAACAACAAAGTGCCTAACAAATACTTGCACAGGCAGCATCTTGTCACTGACCCTAATAACCGGGTCATCAGCGAACATTTTCGCAATCTCAAGATGCCCCACTCCTCATGCTGCCAATCTCCCGCAGCCTTAGGGATCCCATGCACGCGTTCTCCTTTACAGAAATATGCAAAGGAGGAATACCCAGCATGACTCCAATGGCATCAGTCGGACATGATTTTGAGGCACCAGTGATACCAATACATGCCAGTCGATAAATCCCCTTAAGAGTCATCTGAGCCCCGAGTTGTTCAACCTTTGTCCACCACGCCAAAGAGGCGTATGTGACCATCGGTTTCACAATGGTGTTAAAAGACCAGTAGACCATTTGAGGTCTAAGGCCCCAGGTCTTGCCAAAGAGCCTCTGGCAGGCAAACATTGCCCTAGTGGCCCTTTTAGAGATCATATCAAGGTGCTCACTCCAATTCAGAGACCTATCCAATATAACCCCCAAGTACTTAACGCTATCAGAGAAGCAAATCCTCGTCCCCTGAAGCGATAGCTCAGTGAGACATAACTTACGTCTCCTAGTAAAGGGCACCAGGATGGTTTTCGAGGGATTTATAGTCAATCCCTTCTCCTGGCACCACTTTAAGGTAAAGTTCAGAGCCTGTTGCATGCGCTCAGAAATTGTCCTGTCATCCCAGCCTGTGACGGAAATAACAAGATCGTCAGCATATCCGTAGCTTCTGAAACCCAGGTCATTAAGCTGCTCAAGCAGCTCATCAATGACCAGAGTCCACAGCAGAGTCGATAGCACACCACCCTGAGGACAGCCCCTAGTCGCCCCTATGGTCCTAGAAGTGTTCCCAATGCCGAATGTAATGACTCTAGAGGTCAACATCTCCAGAGTCCAACTAACGATAACACTGGGGATGTCTTTCCTCAACATCGCAGTCCTAATCGCATCGTTGGACGTGTTGTCAAAAGCGCCCTGAATATCAACGAAAGCACACAAGGCTATTTGCTTCGCCTCCAGTGCCTTTTCGATCATAGTGACAGCTTGATGAACAGCAAATTGGTACCTATGAATGGGTTTGCGCAGCAGGTACACATCCCTGATATAGTGGTCCAAGACTTTCTCCATGGTCTTAAGGAGAAAAGAACTAAGACTTATTGGTCTATAAGATTTGGGCAAATGTTCCGCTTTGCGCCCAGTCTTCGGTATGAATACTACCTTAACTTCGTTCCAAGCCAATGGAACGTGACCAAATAACAAACTCGACTTAAAAAATCCTGGTCAGTTGCGGGAGTATAAGATCCATGCTCCTCTGCAGCAGACACGGATACACCACTGCCCATGAGATCCTTCCCTCCTGAAACACCCTGTTCGCAAGTCGTATGTCCCTCCCAGATAGGCTAGGAGTCCTAGGAATCCTAGGTAGCCTCTCATGTGACACACAATCCGGAAAGTGTGTATTCAGTAAGAGTTCACAGGTCTCCTCGGGCGATTCAGTATAGGACCCGTCCGGTCTCTTCAGGGTACTAAGTCCGTTCGTATGATCTTGTGAAAGAGCCTTCTGAAGCCTAACCGCTTCGGGGAGATCTGAGATCTTCTCGCAGTAGCTACGCCACGTTGCCCTCTTAGATCTACGGAGTTCCTTATTGTACCCAGTTAGAGCCGCCTTGTAGGCCACCCAGTTGCCTGTCTCCTTGGCCCTATTGAATAGTCTTCTCGCCTCGGTTCTGAGTTTCCCAAGTTTGTCGTTCCACCATGGAACATCACGCTTGGTTTTCCTTGCCCCCATTGGGCAGCTCAACTCATAGGCGGAAATTAGATTACACTGAATATCAGCCGCCTCCTGATCGATTTGTATCGTGCTCAAAATAAGCCCCCTCGAGCAGTTAGCGGAGTCTTCAACATAATACCGAAAGAGATCCCAATCCGTCCTCCTGGGATTACGGAAGGACTGGATAGTACCCAAAGAACCCTCAATGTTGAAGACCAGGTGTTGGTGGTCCGACATTGAAACTTCCGAAGATACGTGCCAGTCAGAGATGGCGAAGGAAAGATTAGAGCTAGTAAGTGTGAGGTCTAAAACCTCCGATCTAACTACGTTCCTGAAAGTGGGTTCGTCACCCCTATTCGCTATATTTATGTTATTACTACTAATAAACTCTAGCAGGTACTCACCTCGCTTGTTGTTACCTGTACTTCCCCAAGTAATGTGATGAGCATTGGCATCACAGCAGATGATCCATCCAAGATTTCTGGAGTTGCAGAATTCCACAAGAGCTCTCACTTCAGATGTTGGCGCCTCATCTACATCTCCCGGCAGGTACGCGGATGCAAGTACCACCTCATGCTCACCAGATAGGGAGGGCACTCTAGCCCGTATGGCAACCAAATCCCCTAAGATAAACTCTGAGATGGGAAGAATGGTTAAATTGTTTCTAACAAACATTGCCGTTCTAGGCCTCTCATGTTGATTGTTATATATGAGCCTACCTTGTTTTGAGTTGAGCCCTTTTATTGCTCCGGCATGCACCCATGGTTCCTGGATAAAAATGACGTCCAGGTCGTCTGAGGTGAACCTTCTAATTGCCACATCTGAAGCCGCTTTGGCATGGCGAAGGTTCACCTGTAAGCACTTAATGTGCTGTTTTGCCTTACTTTTTGAGGCCATTATTTGCGAGCTTGTTTTTTTGGCGCGCTTCGCCACTTTACTTCCTCGATTGCTGTTCAGCAGAGCTGCTTCTTCTGCTGAGTGCCTCTCCCACTTTCTAGGCCTGTTGCTTGTATGGGCCGTGGAAGCCTTGTTTTTGGCCCTCTGGCTATTTTGCCCGCTAGAAATTGACCTTGGCACATGCTTCGAGCAGCTTGGTTTATCGTCTGAGGTAATTGGCTTTGAAGCACTCTTATCAGACTTAGCCGAAGTTGCTGAAGCAGATGCATTGGTCGTTTCGAGTTTCTTGCGCAGATATTGGATCGATCGAAAGAGTGATCTCGACTACACCACCCTTCACGACACTATTCAATACCTTCCAGTACTCAACCGAAAGATCACGGTTCTGGGCTTCAACCAGTCCAAGTATGAAGTTACTTGAGATATCCTCCTTGTCCGGGAAGTATCCCACTAACACTTGGGCCCTCGGCACTTCATCATCAGCTACGACTTTGAGAACAGCACCTTCCCATGGCTTTATTTCGGGGACATGCGTCTCCATCTACTGTACCGTCTCTTTGTCGTCGCATACAAAATTGATCCATCCTTGTTTGAAGGAGCAGTTGGAAAAACTGGGCTTCAGGGGCCCCTTCTTGAGCTCAACAATTTTATACAGGATGGACCTTTTGATGGAGTGTAGCTGCTCGTCAGACCATCTCGTTGCCGGAAAATCAGGCGGTATAACGCCAATTTTTAGGGCGGCAACGACATCCTTGTATGAGGGGACCATTGTTTTTGGCGGTTTTGCCGGCACGGTTATGGCTGGTTTCACCAGTTTGCCACTGTCCACCTTAAGGGGCGTGCCATCCGCAGCTGCTCCAGCGGTCCTCTTTGCAGGCTGTTTCGTTGCAGGTGGCGTTGATCCATCGGATCGCACTCTCTTACGAACACCTGTCAGTGCCTTGACTTCTTTTCGAGTCTCTCGCATCGGTTCTCGATGTCAATACCATCTTCCAAGTATTGCTTCATGCGTTTTCGAGCCGCACCAGTTAGTTTGGCTCGATTGTTTGTCGATTGCTTCGACACAGCACTTTCAGCAGTTACGGCTTCATGAGGCTGCGAGTTTAATAGTGCTTCCTCATCGTCCGTTGGGATGGTGGAGTCATCAGCAACGGGTGGACCTGAAGTCGCAATAGCCTGCTCCACAACATCCATATTTTCTGCAGGTTCGGACAACAATGTGTCCATTGGCTGCACTTTATTTTTGTCTTTAGCACATTCCAGGCCCTGAGGCACACTGTTTGCTTTAGATAGATCTGCTTCGATCTCTTCTTGCTTTTTATTATTTAGTTCATGAATTTTCTCCATCTAAAATAAATATAAAGTAAATAGGGATTAAAAAGAACGCCCGGTAACAGAGCCCTGTGCTACCAGCGGGTTAGTACAACCAGGGTTCACCCCGTCCTGGAGGCCTCCGTTCAAAAACACACTCACGTAGTGCTACACATCCCATGGGCACGGGTCGGATGACACCCGGGATTACGGGGTTTTATCGAGTTATGCCACTCTAGAGCCGCCATGTTCTGCGAAAGTAGGGGCCACCTCTAACCGGGTGTGGCTCTTCACTACGCATGGTCGGTCTTGATCCTTGAATTAAGCTAAGGCATTATCGATAGATTTGCTGTATTCGCATTCAAGGACCCTGTGGCTCACACTCACTAACCAACCAGTGAGCAGGCACCACTGCAACGCCCCCAAATAATATTAATATTAAGAAAATGTTGAATGTATTGTTGATCTTTTAAAATTGCATTTCATTTTGAACTGTCAGGTTTGTGGTCATAATCAAATGAAATTTCATTTGTTTTTAACTACATTTGCAGTGGTCTTTGCCTACATAGTATTCTAAAGCTCAACAAAACATACAAAATTCTTAAACCAAACATACAGGCACTATGCAATGTAAAATCTAATAAGAAAACAATCAAATAGAATACGTTGTGTTTAAATATTAGTATACATGCTGGTTTCCCAATTCGTTCACAGTAAATATAACATTAGCAGTTGGATAGAAAAGCTATAAGATTTAAAGCGATTGGCTAAACTTCTAAGAAAAGACAAAAGTAACTCATGTTGTTCGGGTACTCAATTAGCATCACCGATTTTCTGTGGTTGTTTGATATATATACCAGAACAATTAGAATGAGGCTAAAGAAACCCTGGTCGCTTAAATCGAAAGTGTGGCATTCCCTCTAGCTCTGATCCCCACAAGATTTTTTTTTTATCTTCTTTTACCATTATTAACAACAAGTGTTTTCTATTTGTAATATTAACATTTTATTATGATCTTAAACCTGTCAATTCAAAGTGAAATGAAAAAAAATATTAAGAAAAGTTTCATAAATTTTTTTCATAAAATTGCATAGTGCCAAAAAAAAATTCATTCGATGTCACAATATATCGCTTCAAAAATTTGACGAAAATTTTGGTTAGAGCTATGAAATTGTGTGACTTAATTCAGGCTTATTTTTTTCTTTTTCATAGTGTTTTATAATTTCATTAATTTTCGTATATTTCGGACTTTAATTTTAAGATTTAATTCTCCAGTGACTTATTATTTCAATATAGGCTTTTATTAAATTTGGAATTCTATGAAATTGTTAAACAAATCAAATGAAGCAGTTCGTTGGCTTAGTTCCAATGCATTTTTCAAGACGTTCATGAAGATTTTTATTAATTCAAAGAACTTCTTAATATAAAAAATTTGTATGAAACTGTTTCCCAAATTTTATAAACGCTTCACTGTCCAAATGATTCATTAGTTTTATGCTTATTTTCTTTAGTTCTACAAACACTTCATAACTTTAATGAACTTGTTTCATATAGATTCTATGAAAAGATTCAATGGTCGAGTTCCATTGACAATTTTCACTGAATAAATTCATTACGGAATATATTTTTCTCTATATTTTCTCAGATTTAAATTATAAATTTATTTAATAAACTTAAAAAAAATCTTTTGTATGTAAACCAATTTTGTCTAATTTTCTGTTTTTTATACACAACTTTGTGCTCAGTAAAGTTTAAGTGGTAAAAAAAAGTGGCAGTCGATTTCGGGATTTTACAAATTAATTTTAATAATTTTTTATATAAGTTTGATATAATTTTTATTAAAAAAAATAATTATGCTTTTTCGACCTTTAATTGTGCAATGAAAATGATTCAAGTTCGAGGCCATACTCTATATTTCTTTATAAGGTATTGTCCTAACAAATATTGTTTTTGTTTTCAAATTTATTAATTGGCCAATTTCAGTAATGTGTTGATAGATCTATTTCAGTAATTTTCTAGAAGTGACAATCCCATGCAAACATTCATATAACCTAACTAACCCACTAAATGAGAACTAATATAAGTGCTCGAAGTTAAAGATTATCACCATTGATCAACAATAAACTGAAAACTTGTTCGTTATATGCAAGCTCTACCTTTGGTAGATATACAATACACGCTTTTTGTTTTTATTCTCTTTTTAATTTTTACACTTGTTTTGTTTTATTTAATAACAAGATGTAAAGGGGAAGTAAACTAAGACCGTACTTTGTCTTTTTTACAGTTTTTATATATATGTATGCAGTTTTACAATATGAATATTTTAAGAATTAAATTCTGCCTAGCAGAATTCTTTAAATTTTTGTTAAAACTTTGAAGCGATTTTGAGGACCTCAATTATATTTCTTGGTGTCCTTATTAATTTTGGATTTTCTAATGAATTATACCACATCGGAGTTATATCTCCATAAGAGAATTATTTTGATTTCTGCTATAAATTTGAAGATGTACGGTTTTCTTCCACAAATAATTTTTTAAGTCAGGGCAACCAGAAATATGCCCCAAAAAATTAATAATTTGCAAGACTAGAAGACAGGGAAAATTGTTTTATTAATACAATGGGTCTTATCAACTTTTTGGCGAAATTTTATTTGTAACTTTCTTATTTCGAAGTACATTTAGCAGTTTTGCAGTATTTTCGAGCTCTGGATATTTATAATATTTGCCAAAATGTGTCTTCTATTAAATATCAGTTGTTGGAAGACTATAAGATAGCAAACCCAATTTTATTAAGTCAGTGGAGATTTTCAAGTTTTTGCAGAAATTTTATTTAGAATTTTTTTATTTTGAAGAAAATATAGCTGTACTTCAGGCCTTTCGTGCTCTATGTACTTGTGCTAAATGCAGGTATTACAAATATCTTGAACTCGAAAATCCTGCAAAACAGCAACTATTTCCTCAAAATAAAAAAAAAATTTAATATAAATTCTGCAAAAACTTAATAATCAACATTGATTTAAAAAATGCTTTACACTGACTTCTTGTATTCCAGCGAAGGACACGTGAACGAAGGCACATCTTTGCACTTATTACAAGTATCTAAAGTTTTTTTTTTTTACGCTGAACCAACACTAAGGGGATGCCCCCTACTAATGCATTCCATTGTGTTGATATCTGCCTTTTATTGGGGGGGAGGAAAGAAGGTGTAGTGTTTGTAGACATTTGACTTACATTTTCCTACATTGTAAGTTGCAGAGAAGACCTCTGCAAGGAGACGATTCCACATGCGGCTAGTGCGACTGAAAAACGAATTTTCTCTGTAATGGGAACTATTTGCCGAACTATAGACAACAAACGGATGAGCTCTACTTGACAAGTGTGTAGTGCGAATAGAAACCCGGGCCCTAGAAATGAGTCGACTAATCTCAGCTAAACACTTCCAGTGGTAATATCAATAGAACAAAGTCACAAAACCCACATTCCAATGATGCTACAGCGAGTCAATAGAGTTAGAAACCCTACTGTCGCTGATAAGCATCAACGCCCTCCGTTGCACACGATCCAGAAGATCCAAAATAGACTTTGATGCACCTGCCAATATATGGGAGTTGTATTCCATCTTCGGCCGGATGTAGGTGGTATATATAGTAAGGAGATCGGATGGAGTGAAGTATTTCTTACATCGTTTTAGAAAATCCAGACACTTGAATGCTTCGTTCGAATGATGTGATATATCCAACGGACATCACACTGTATTCTCACCCACAGAACTTCAAGACTATCTGCATCCTCAATAACGATACCATTCATATACACAGATGACATAGTTGAGTCCACGGAAATATGGGTGAACATACAACATTGGGTCTTGCGAACGTTAAAATCGACCGTGTTCACACGAACCCACTCAGAGATTGTCGAAAGGTCATGATTGAGTGTGTAATTCATAATCTGCCTTTTGACCCCAACCTCCTCAAGGCTTGGCCTACGATAGAAGAAAAATGAATGACAAATGCTGCTGTCATCTGCAAACAAGTAGATAGGATTGAAAGTTCAACCAAGGAGGCCATTAAGAATGATGAGAAAAGAAGATGGAGAAAGATGATTTAAAAAATTATTTTACAGTCTTCTAGCCTTCCAGCGACGTATTTGAAATAGAAGACATGTATTGGCATTTATTATAAATAACCAGTGTATAAAAGTTATGCAAATAGCTAATTTTTCTTCAAATTAAGAAAATCGTAAATTGAAATTGTGCTAAAACATTATAAGCCACCTCGATTTAAAAAAAATGTTTTTCACTGTCTTCTAGACTTAGAGATGGCACTTATTGAAAATGTCTAGAGTATAAAAGACCAGCAAAATAGCAACTTTTTCTACGAAATAAGAAAATCTTCAATAGAATTTCTGCAGAAACATGATAGGTCACATTGACTTAAAAAAATGGTTTTCATTATCTTATAGTCTTCCAGCGACGGATATGTAATAGAACGCATATATTGAATTAAGATAATGAAAAATTATTCAAGTTCGAGGCCATACTCTATATTTCTTCATTAGGATATTGTCCTAACAAATAATCTATAGAGTTTTTTGTTTTCAAATTTATTATTTGACCCTTTCAGGAATGTGTTGATAGATCTATTTCGGGAATTTTCTAGGTTCCCATCATCAGAACACGTTTTGAAAGCGGTAACAATCCCATGCCAAACATCAAACATACATATGAACTAGTTTACTCACTACATTAGAACTAATATACATATGAATTTGAAGTTAAAGATTATAGCCATTGATCAAAAAATAAATTGAAAACTTGTTTGATGTGCAAGATCCACCTCTGGTGGATATTCAATACACGTTTTTTTTTTTTTTTTTGTTTCTCTCTCTCCTTTTTATATTTTGTTTACTTTGTAAGCAAAACAGGGGAAGTAAACTTGGCGGTACTCTGCCTTTTATACAAGTTTGTTATAATTTTTATTAAAAATAAAAATTATGTTTTTTTCGACCTTTAATTGTGCAATGAAAATGAAAAATTATTCAAGTTCGAGGCCATACTCTATATTTCTTCATTAGGATATTGTCCTAACAAATAATCTATAGAGTTTTTTGTTTTCAAATTTATTATTTGACCCTTTCAGGAATGTGTTGATAGATCTATTTCGGGAATTTTCTAGGTTCCCATCATCAGAACACGTTTTGAAAGCGGTAACAATCCCATGCCAAACATCAAACATACATATGAACTAGTTTACTCACTACATTAGAACTAATATACATATGAATTTGAAGTTAAAGATTATAACCATTGATCAAAAAATAAATTGAAAACTTGTTTGATGTGCAAGATCCACCTCTGGTGGATATTCAATACACGTTTTTTTTTTTTTTTTTTTTTTTGTTTCTCTCTCTCCTTTTTATATTTTGTTTACTTTGTAAGCAAAACAGGGGAAGTAAACTTGGCGGTACTCTGCCTTTTATACAAGTTTGTTATAATTTTTATTAAAAATAAAAATTATGTTTTTTTCGACCTTTAATTGTGCAAAAAAAAAAAAAAAAAAAAAACATAATTTTTATTTTTAATAAAAATTATAACAAACTTGTATAAAAGGCAGAGTACCGCCAAGTTTACTTCCCCTGTTTTGCTTACAAAGTAAACAAAATATAAAAAGGAGAGAGAGAAACAAAAAAAAAAAAAACGTGTATTGAATATCCACCAGAGGTGGATCTTGCACATCAAACAAGTTTTCAATTTATTTTTTGATCAATGGTTATAATCTTTAACTTCAAATTCATATGTATATTAGTTCTAATGTAGTGAGTAAACTAGTTCATATGTATGTTTGATGTTTGGCATGGGATTGTTACCGCTTTCAAAACGTGTTCTGATGATGGGAACCTAGAAAATTCCCGAAATAGATCTATCAACACATTCCTGAAAGGGTCAAATAATAAATTTGAAAACAAAAAACTCTATAGATTATTTGTTAGGACAATATCCTAATGAAGAAATATAGAGTATGGCCTCGAACTTGAATAATTTTTCATTTTCATTGCACAATTAAAGGTCGGAAAAAAACATAATTTTTATTTTTAATAAAAATTATAACAAACTTGTATAAAAGGCAGAGTACCGCCAAGTTTACTTCCCCTGTTTTGCTTACAAAGTAAACAAAATATAAAAAGGAGAGAGAGAAACAAAAAAAAAAAAAAAAACGTGTATTGAATATCCACCAGAGGTGGATCTTGCACATCAAACAAGTTTTCAATTTATTTTTTGATCAATGGTTATAATCTTTAACTTCAAATTCATATGTATATTAGTTCTAATGTAGTGAGTAAACTAGTTCATATGTATGTTTGATGTTTGGCATGGGATTGTTACCGCTTTCAAAACGTGTTCTGATGATGGGAACCTAGAAAATTCCCGAAATAGATCTATCAACACATTCCTGAAAGGGTCAAATAATAAATTTGAAAACAAAAAACTCTATAGATTATTTGTTAGGACAATATCCTAATGAAGAAATATAGAGTATGGCCTCGAACTTGAATAATTTTTCATTTTCATTGCACAATTAAAGGTCGAAAAAAACATAATTTTTATTTTTAATAAAAATTATAACAAACTTGTATAAAAGGCAGAGTACCGCCAAGTTTACTTCCCCTGTTTTGCTTACAAAGTAAACAAAATATAAAAAGGAGAGAGAGAAACAAAAAAAAAAAAAAAAAAAAAAACGTGTATTGAATATCCACCAGAGGTGGATCTTGCACATCAAACAAGTTTTCAATTTATTTTTTGATCAATGGTTATAATCTTTAACTTCAAATTCATATGTATATTAGTTCTAATGTAGTGAGTAAACTAGTTCATATGTATGTTTGATGTTTGGCATGGGATTGTTACCGCTTTCAAAACGTGTTCTGATGATGGGAACCTAGAAAATTCCCGAAATAGATCTATCAACACATTCCTGAAAGGGTCAAATAATAAATTTGAAAACAAAAAACTCTATAGATTATTTGTTAGGACAATATCCTAATGAAGAAATATAGAGTATGGCCTCGAACTTGAATAATTTTTCATTTTCATTGCACAATTAAAGGTCGAAAAAAAACATAATTTTTATTTTTAATAAAAATTATAACAAACTTGAATTAAGATATTTTGAAACTTATTTAAAACTTTCGTATTCTGGATACTTGTAGTCAATAAGTATTCAGAATACGAAAGTTTTAAAGAAGTTTCAAAATATCTTAATTCAAATTTCTGCATAAACTTGATAGGCCATATTGACTTGTATAAATGGGTAGTACTGTCTTCTTGTCTTCCACCGACTAACATGTAGCAGATGATAAATCTTGGCAATTATTACAAATGCTCAGATTAAAAATGTCCTAGAAAATAGCAACTTTTGTTTTTTTGAAAATAAGAACTTATTAAATAGAATTTCTGCAAAAACTTGATAAGCAACAGCGACTTATCCAAATGAAAGACAGTAATTACAGCAACGAACATGTAATAGTACATACAGAAAACTGTTTTGTAGTTGCAACCGAATTTTTGTGGTTCCACATACTATCACTAATATTAAATTTTAATAATATTGTAACAACCGACATTTATTTACAAGTTTCGAATTTTTATTGTAACAATTGAATAGTTTATGTTTATGGACTATAATATTCTATGAATAGATTCACATGCCAAATTTATTTTATTAATAAAAAAATGTTATGCCTCGAACTGGTCTCGAATCGGCGAAATTCCGTTTGTCAGGCAAGTACTTTAAATCTAGCCTAAATCCAATTTAAATATGTTTTTTCAAACTTCAACCTTGAATATTTTCTAGTTTCAAATTTAAATATTTGTCTAAAAATAGATTTGTATGTACAACAGAAATTTGGTTGCTCATCTCAATATTTTATTAGAGTTATCAAAACTATAAAACAAAATTTATATTATTTTAAAATTATTTTATTAAAAAAAATCATATTCCGCAAATTGAAGTCGAACCGGTGACCTTCGGCTTGTCAGGCAATTCCTTTACTTCTAGCCCACACCCAATTTGAATTTGTGTTTTCAAATTTCTACCTTGAATATATTTTTTCTTTCAAGTTTAAATATGAATGTCTAAAAATAGATTTGTATGTACAACAGAAATTGGGTTGCGAAACTTAATATTTTATTAGTGTTACCAAAATTACTAAAAAACTTTATATGATTTTAAAATTGGTAACGAAAACTAATATTTTAGATAGAGTGATGGGTTTTTTGCAGGCGAAACTAATATTCGATTTTAACTGCAAATATTTTATTCGAGGGATAAAATCTGCGAAAAAAAGGTTGGTTGTTGGTATTGTAGAAGATAACATTTTTTCAATATTGTTAAGGAAAACCAAAAGTTTGAATGATGTGACTGTGTTTTGGTTAATTTTATATATTTTCTGTTTACAATATAGTTTATTTATTCAGATGACGAATTTTAATATATTACACATCTCTTTA